>CM055120.1:426777985-427129278 GCA_029206835.1 Rana muscosa | reverse complement strand
TGCCCATCTGCGTCTTATACACATCCTTATTGTGTATGCTGTCTGCTCTCCTCTCTGTACTGAAAGACTGCCATCATAACTTCTACCCTCTGCACATGTACCCTCTCCTCTCCTGCACAGATGGCTTAACGTCATATCCTCTACCCTCTTCTGCATGGATGGGCTCTGTTATACCCTTCACCCTCCTCACCTGCACAGATGGCTCAGAGTTCTATCCTGCATCCTCATCCTTGTGCAGACTGCTTATCTTCATGCTTTCCTCTCCTGCCTAGAAGTCTCAGTGTCCCTCCCTCTGACCTCCTCTCCTACACAGATGGTTCTTCGTCACATTCTGCCCTCCTCTTCTGTGTAGGCAGCTTACCTTCATACCCTTGTCTCTTGCACAGGCTCATTGAAATGTACTCTTACAGTCTTACACAGACTGGCTTGCCACCAAACCCTCTGACCTCCTCTGCTGCCCACCTTCACACCATCTGCAATACATCCTGCAATTCTCTCCTCCCGTGTCCTGCCTACTAGCATCTAAAATTCTTCCCTGCACTTACTTGCCACTAGAACCTATTAAGCATTGTCTGTTATATCCCCAACCCTGATTACTCTGGACTGGGCATACTTTTGCTCCTTAAGTTAAAAAAAATTATATATATTTCATATACAACACAGATATAATTTTGAATGTGCAAGAATCCCCTTGAAGGAAGATATTTAAAAATATAAAAATATATGCTACACAGCCTTTAATACTGCTAAAATGGCCCGTTATACAAAGACTTACCAGATGCTGTGGCTGCCGCTTCCTCGACTAACAGCTGATCCTTCTCCTGTCGCAGTCTCTGAATCTCCCATTCGTGATGTCTCTGAAGCTCAGACAGGAGCTGCTTGTGAAAAGACTCCATCTGAGACAGACTGTGCTCACAGGACTCCTGTAAAACAGACAGGAAGACAGTCTAAGCAGTAATGCAGGCTAACTGATGCTAGAGCCTTCACCATGTAGAAAGGGACATGGAATTGTGTATTAGACAGTACGATACAGTTAAAGTACATTAGAGTAATTGGCATCTTATATACATGGGAGTATTATATTGCAGTGGTCCAAAACCATACAGCATGCTGAGATTTTAAAAGGTTTTACATAGCTGAATGACACCTTCCCTGCCCTGGGAACATAGTCAAAGGTCAGTTACAGTGCACAGATATGAAGGAGTGTACATACTTTAGAGTTTACATATATTTTCAAACATGCTGTAAGAGATTTACAAGTCCCGTGTGACTCACCTGAGAAATGAAGCCTGCAGGAACTGTGCCTTCATGTCCTCCTTTCTGAGATTCTATTTCTTTCCTTGCCTTCTCAAGTTGCATCTTTAAACTCTGCATCTAAAGAAGTGCAATAAAACGTTTACAATTTATACTTGTATAAATTAATGTGCAAATGTGAAAACAAAGGCCCATTTAATTTTTGGAGCTTTCTTTTGGTGGTATTTAATCACCACTGGGATTTTTACTTTTAAGTAAAAAAAATAAAAAAAATGTTGGGTTGTCCCCAAAAAGGTAATAGAGGGGAACTTAACAATGGGGACACTGGTTCTGGTGACCTGGGAGTCCCCAAGAAATTCTCTTAGTTTGCAGGAATTTCCTCTCACTTCCTGTTTAGCTATGGGGTAGGAAGTGAAGGAAAATCTCTGCAACGGGGAGACAGATGGTGAAAATAATCTGACAGGGGTTAAAACACTCCCTTGCTCCATCCAAAATGAAAAAAAAAAGAAGAAAAAAAGTTTTGCCTATAGTTTTACTTTAACGTATATCAGTGTCTATTATGTAGTCTGTGTGAAAGTTAGAGAGTCTACAAAAACCATGTTATATAAAGTATATTTGGAAACTGATCAATCCTGATATACTGTCCATCTCATTTTCTGAAGCCCTAAAATGCCACGCTAGTACAAATACCCCCCCAAATGACTCCTTTTAGAAATCAGACAGTCCAAGGTATTTAGCAAGAGGCATGGTGAGTTTATTAAAGTTGTCTCAAATTTTGAAAAAACTAAGAAATTAAATAAAATTAGTTTTTGTTCCACAAAGTAGTCATTTTACCAAGTTATTTCTCCCACACAGCAGAAGTATACTTAGAATTACACCCCAAAACACATTCTGCTATGTCTCCCAAGTATGTGGATACCACGTGTGACGACTTTTTTACAGCTTATATGGATAGAGGTGCCCAAAATCCAAGAAGCAACTTTTGGCTTTCAAGGTGCATAAATTACACAACTATTTTCCGGACTACCCATTACATTTTTTGAGGCCATGGAGCACCAGGACAGAGGAAACCCATAAAATGACCACAAATCTGAAAAGTAAACACTCCAAGGTATGGCGAGTCTTTTGAAGACTTAATTTTCTTTTGCCACAAGTTTTTGTAAAATGCAGAATGAAAATAGAATTTTTTTTTACACAAAGTTGTCAATTTAATAAGAAATCTCTCATATACAGCATGGGCAACGCTTAGAATTACAGGCCAGTAAGAAGCCCAGTAATCGGAGATCTGCGGTGTCTGGTGGACGCAGTGGATCACAGATTACGCCACTGAGCACCCCAGGGGCACGGTAGGCGTGCAAGCGGGAGGACATTATATGACGTCCTGGAACAGGAGAGCACCTGTCTGCCCATATATATATACATTGGCTGAGTGAGAAGTGGTTAAAGAGTAATTCCAGTTAGAAGTGATTCTTCATCTCAATATACTGAGAAACTTGTATCGAAGGCCAAAACTTTTTTTAGTTTTAGATATATCAGGGTTAGAACCCCTGTCATGTTTTTTCAAAGTCCCTGTTCGGGAGATTTATTTTCTCTTTTTTTGTCCTGGTGGTGTCTTCTGTGAGCTGCAAAAAAAAAAAACAAAAAAACTCTGATGGGGACTCCTCTCATTGATTTCACTGCATGAAACATGATGAATGAGGAAGAACCTGCTAAATTACAAGATTCTCTTCCTATCTTTTTTACTGCAGTTCACAGAAGACTCAGAACTAATAACTGCTGCAACCCCAGAATTTCTGCAGCATGAAGATGGCAGACCTGATGGAAAAAAAGTGAGGAGTGGGCAGAGATAGAAAGTCTATTTTGTACCCCTGTTAAATGACAGATTGGACCCAGAGGTCTGGGACATCTACTATTCAAAGTGAAACAACCACCAACAGACCTCACTCTGAAGAGAGGACTTCTGGGAAGGCTTGTTGGGCCAGGGCTCGTGACAAAGGAAGTGTTAAAAAGGTGTTACTAAACCCACAACAGTAAAAATCAGTCTGCATATGCAGCATAGCATGCGTGTTATACTCACTGTGGAACTTGGGGGGTTAATCCTCTGCATTGTGTAAAAATGCTGTTTTATCCTGTATGCACAGATCCTCCCCCTCCTGCACGGTTTATCTAGGGAAAGCCAGCTAACACAGAGTAGCCGACCTGCACATGCGCAGTTGTATCTTTTATGCTGGAGAGAACAGTTTCTTGTTCTCAGAGCTATAGCCAGGTCACATGATATTGACATCACACATGTGGGCGTGTATACAGGCTGTAGTGAAAGTCTCCTTCCTGAACTCTCAGCACTGGAGAAAATGTGCAGTTCATCATGTAACCGTGGTATACGGATCATCCAAAAATGTATACAGTGGCAGTATTTTAATATAAAAAGAAGATTTATAAGCTGTGGGCGCTCTGGGGGGGGGGGGGGGTTAACTATTTTCATATTACTGGGTTTAGTAACACTTTAAGTCTTGGTTTAGAGGACAATATTTTTCTTTCTTTGAGTAGAGGAAGAAATCAGTAGGAGTGGGGGACTTAGACTTTTTCCCATGAGGTAGGGAGTACCTTTCCCCCAGTTATTTCCTTGATTCATTTTTTCAATGGATTTCCCGAAGAGGTACTCGCCATCAAATTGCATGTGTAGAAGACGTCTTATAAGTATCCTGTGCATATGCACAGAGATAAGAGAAACTCATGAGAATTGGTGAATTACAGTACATGCTCAAGGGCATCAACAAAAAACAATGGGGCTGAAGGCATCAGCTGCATTTGTTCTAAGGGAAGGGTCTACAAAGACACGTTCCTGGTCTGTTCATGTGTCCCAACCAGTTAGCGATATTCTAGCAAACAGACATGGCAGCAATTGTTGGCTAGTCAGTCCACACAATCTGGGCGTGTATGGGAAAAGTCTTTGCAGACGTAGCCAACTTTTTAGAATCCCATATGGGTCTGTTTTGGCTGTGGAAAATCAGGTGCTGTTAAGCAAGCCTAGTGCACACCGCAAATCAAATAATGTGTACCTATAATCTTCCGGGGGAGAAAAATCTAAATCAATGTTCTCAATTCCTCCATATTTTTAGGTCAGAGCCAGTTCACACCAGAACATGGTGTGGAAAGCCTGCGTTTCGTGCGCATTTCCCGCACAGTGTTCAAAACGCACTGCAGTGGGTGTCAATATTAAGTTGATGACATCCCAAAACGCAGGTCGCAAATGCTGTTTTTTGCCCTGGCAGATGGAAACAAGTCATCTGGGAGACGTGACAGAGTTACCTCCACTTTCTGAGACCAAGTCCAAATAGGAGGGAAACAGGCGGTTTTAAATTTGTCTGTGCTGAGAAGCGTTAGAGACAAAATGTCAGCCATTACACAGTTAACTATTTAACTTCACAAAAAGTGCACATCATGCCAAAGTGAGTGACTAACATAGGATCCAGTGTCTAAAAGCAAAAATTACAGGCTGGCCCCACACAATGGGTCAGGGGAAGGTCCCCAAGGTATACTCCGAGGGTAACGGACACAGAAACTGCTAGGTAGCACGGGGTAATAAGCAGTGAGACATTAATATGCGTTACAGATTAAAGAAATTTCAATGGATTAAAAAATTAAAATAAAATAAATGCTCCTCTGGAGGAAAACAGGTTAAATCACCTAAGGAAACTAGCAAAAAAACAACAAAAATGGAGCCTCACAGAGTTGGCAAGGTTACAGTATATGTGTACACTCTAGGGGTAGTCCTAAGCAAAAGTTTTTAGGCTCACAAGTGGTTGTAGTAAAAACGGCTGATCAATCCCCATATGTTCATGTATTAATTCAGCTTGTTTGTCCCGATTTTGGTCTCCCTTTGTCAGGTTTGATTGCAGTCTTACATTTGGAATTGTTAATCAAAGTGGAATTAGGCTAACTGGAGAGTTAAGAAAAAGGAGAAAATGGAAGAGCTCAAGTCCTTAGTGGGCATATTTTGGACATAGCCCCAAATGATCCATGGCTCAAAATTCACATGGCCCAGAAACACTTACACTATTAAGTACCTCGGGAAGATACAGGAGAGTTTAATAAATGATCACATAGTACAGCTTTTTTGGATTCACAAAAGACTAAAGCGGTCAAACAAATCTGGTTTATTGTTTTTGAGGAGGGAAGCAAAAAAAAAAAAACAGACAAAAAGGAGCGGCTGTAGATATACGCTTTTGCAAAATCCAAGTATACTATGACATAATTCCCCCCACACAACTAAAAAAGTCTACAGGCTTAGAAAATTCAGATTGTATTCAGAGAGTGGTGATTCATACTCCGAATGATCCAAGGTTATTAGTGGTATACCCCAAGGTTCAGTGTTGAGACTCCGGCCCCTTTCACACGAGTGGATCGATCGGGTCTGCCTGTCAGTCTTTCAGGCAGACCCTCTTATCTCCTCTATGGAGCGAGGAGTCTAAACAGACATGTATCCATTTACACCCACCTACATCCAATCCAATGAAATTAGATGGATGGGGTTCTGTTCACCTTCTGTTTAGCGGATCGGACCGCAGTCGCGTGTAAAAACGGGCAGGCGGTCTGTTAATATCCGACTGCCCATAAAGGATAGCAGGCTGTGTCTGCTCTGCATAAGTGGAGCGGACACAGACCAGCCATCAGCCTGCTCAAGGGGAATAAGAGGGCAGAGTCCGCCCCATGATATTTATAAACTATGTCAAGTTGTGGATTAAAAGTACTACTTTCAGGTTTGCAGATAACACCAAGCTATGCAGTGGGATAACATCCTCACAGGAGGTCTCTGATTACCTCATTGCACTATTTGAATTTGGCAACAAATGATGTTTATTGTTGACAAATGTAAATTTATGCACACAGGGGCTAAAAATATTCCTGTATCATACATACTAGGACGACAGCTGTAGGTGTCAATGGTCAAGAAGGATTTGGGTGCTCTAAAACAGGGATCTCCAAACTACGGCCCTCCATCTGCGCAGAACTATGCGTCCCATGAGGCATTGTAAAACTCTGAAATTCACAGACATGACTAGGCATGATGGAAATTGTAGTTCCTGAACAACTGGAAGGCCATAGTTTGGAGATCCCTGCATTAGAAGATGACAGGACTTAATAGCATGCAATGCCAAGCTGGAGTTTGTAAAGCTAGCAAAAATACTTTGTAAAAATAGAGGGCATCGGTTTACAAAAAAGGATATCAGAGAGCTGGAGAGGAGTACAGAGAAGGGCAACCAAAATGATGAGAGGCATGGAGAGGCTCAGCTTTGGAGAAAAATAGTTGAACTAAATGTATTCTTTCTTGAAAAAAGGCCAATATAAAAAGGAATATGATCATCATGTATAATAATACACAAGTAGTCCATAAAGTGAACTTGTTGTTGAGGTATTCACTTTCATGTCATATCCAGGCCGCAAAAATTCAAAAAACAAAAAAAACAACAGATTGCAAAAGATAGGGCAAACCCCCAACAATTCTTCAAATATATTAATAGTAAAAAAGGTCAAGTCTGAGCATGTAGGCCCTTTACAAACTAATCTACAGTAGGTGACTGGGGACAGAGAGAAGGCAAATTTATGAAATACTTTCTTCATCTCTGTGTAAACAAAGGAGCATGGGGGAGCTCATGTCCATAGTGGGGATGGCATTGACAGCCCCAAATGATCCACAATCGCTCAAAATTGATATGGTTCACAAATATTTAGACAGAATAAAGTGAATAAAGCACCTGGACTCGATGGCATACACCTACGAATCCTTAATAAAGAATTGAGCTCTGTCATTTCCAAGTCATTGTTTCAAATTTTTAGGGACTCTAATGACTGGAATGGTACCACTGGATTGGTGTAAGGACAATGTGGTGCCTGTATTTAAAAAAAGACCAAAGTCTTTACTAAGTAACGATAGACCTGTTAGTTTAACTTCTATAGTTGGGAAGATACTTAAGAGATTAAAAGTACCATTTCAGTGTTTGCAGATGACCCCAAGCTATGCAAGTGGAATAAAGTCCTTATCTGGAATATGCAGTTCAGTTTTGGGCACCAGTTCACAAAAAGGATATTGGGGAACTGGAGAGCAACCAAACTGATAAAATGGATGGAGGAGAGCTCAGCTATGGATGAACGATTACAGGAAATTAATTTATTCTCTGAGAAGAGCACTTTTACCCACAGGTAAGCCTATAATAGGGCTTACCCTGTAGGTACTGGAAATATCTCCTAAACCTGCACGGTTTGGGAGGTATTTACCATATACGTTTGCGCCGACGTCATCGGGCCCAAGCCGTGACTGTCGGCTCCTGCGCACATGCGTGTCGTCACGCGACTCCGGCCAGTCAGAGCCGGAGTCCGCGACCCCAGAA
This sequence comes from Rana muscosa, assembly GCA_029206835.1. Classification (NCBI taxonomy): domain Eukaryota; kingdom Metazoa; phylum Chordata; class Amphibia; order Anura; family Ranidae; genus Rana; species Rana muscosa. Next base: position 427,121,635 of record CM055120.1, on the reverse strand, counting down.
GGAAGAGGGATTCTTCCTGCAGCGGGGACATCACAGGCTTTGTTTGCAGGGAAGTGGCACATAATGGGCTAGTATGTGATGCATACTAGCCCATTATGCTTTTACTTTGCTAGGGAATAAGGAGGAAGTAAAACCCATCAGGGTTTACTTCCTCTTTAAGGGGGGGATTTGATCAACATGTATAAATACATAAGCGGTCCACATAGTGAACTTGGTGTTGAGTTATTCACTTTAAGGTCATCACAGAGGACAAGGGGGCACTCTTTACATCTGAAGGAAAAGATTTGGGCGGAGCCAGGATGCACTGATGTCATTACACATGCTGGTACTGGGAATCCGCAATGAGCGCTTCTTTGATTTTAACATGCCAGTGCTTTTCATTTCGATTTTTTTTTTAAATTGTGTTGCTGGATTTACACCATTATGAATTTATAGGATTGTGTTTCTTTTCTTATGCTTTCATCTAGGTTACCACTGCAAGCTGGAGAGTTACAGGGGATGCCTGGGACGAGCTGTGCCAGCTGATACATGTCATGTATTCAAGAAAAAATGGGGAAGTCCGGCTTGGTGGTAGAGACACCCAAAGAGAATGCACCTCATCCCAGAATATGTATATACATAATAGCAAGAGGGGAATGAAGGGATTTTCACGGTGCTAATGGTGGTAGTAAGAAATTCAATGACGTTCAACATAAAAATTTAGATATTTTAATGCGGTTCATTTAAAAAGGTGCATAAACAGCCACACGCAGGTGGTTGTTAATGAAAAAACAATATACAGACAAAGGAAACAAAAATTGAGGCTGGTTATTCAAAAGTACAAGGTTACTCGTGACGTCCCGACATGTTTCGCAATTCTAGCTTCATCGGGGGACATACGGGTATATGCAGAAACTTGTACAGTACTAAACATAAATAAGAGATGAATAGAATTAGAGGGATAACATAAATTACGTAGAAACATATGTAATATCAAACAAGCCAAATTGTGCCATTCCTCTCATGACATCCGCCCCCTCCCCTCCATGTATGTATGGGCAGACACATACCCAGCCAAGAATACCTCCAGGAGCAGACCACAATCCAACAAATGGCACCCGGGGACTCCCTGTTACGGGGCTAGTGTGCAGCCGAAAGGAGCATCCGCAGGTCCGGCTAAGGACAAAAAGCATGCGTGGTTGGAGTAACAGAGTGAAAAATAAATTGCAGAGGGTGGTAGGGGAGGGGAGGGGAAAAAAAAGGAGGGGAGGGGGGGGAAAAAAGGAAGTGGGAAGGGGGCGGGGGCAAAAATGGGGGAGGGAAGGAGGGAAGAAATAGCTGCAGAAACAGCTGATTAATTTTTTATTTTTTTATTATAATATTGTGAAATCTGAATAAGTTAAAAACAAGTAGAAATATACCTACTTAAAATCAAAGTAGAGAAACGCATAAAGCGAATGCTGATCAGGAATCCAATCATGCAACAAGACTAGCTGATGAACAAAACAGAAACAGCATAAATAAGAGAGTGTTTAAAAATGGGGAGAACAAGATAAAGCATCAAGCACTGAAATATAGTAGTAAGTCGGGAGAAGGAATAAGGAAAAGCAAAAGTGTCTACAGACTCATATTGGAGTCTGATATAGACAATGTCTCAAGGTATAGTAGATATATAATGAAAAGTATTGAATATGGTAAAGTATATAGAGTCTATAAACGACCTGAAATAACAGGCATTAGGTTTAACAACCAAACATGAAAGCGCATGACAAGAAAAAAAACAATAGAATAATAGAGATTTGAACAGAGCGAAGGATACTTACTTAGCTGGAGTATGAGACAGAGCTCAGGTCAGCTTTTCACTTCAGACAATCAACCAGACTGAAACACCGGCCTGATATACTCCCCATTCAATCAACGTCTGGCGTGATTGACTGAGAGCGGGCGCGATGACGTCATCACATATGGTCTCGTCCCGCACCTCAACTCACACCAAAGATGGAAACTCGGTTGCCCAAGATGCAGTGCGCATTGAGTGGGAGGGGTAAAGTGTGTCAGCGCTGAACTAGGGAAGTATCAGCGCTAATCACAGCAAGGGGAAGTCTCAGAGTGCTAGAGACGCCCCCAGACCATCCCACGACAGAGGAGCAAGGTGTCATTGGCCAAAGGGGTGGAAGGAGGAGAATAGAGATGTAATTACTAAACTGGGGGAGTAGAAACTAAAAAGGTGAATGACGAAAGGGTGGGCACAAAAGGCTAAGAGAAGCCCTTGTGCCCTGGGGCGCCCGTAAGTCTGCTCAGCACCCAGATTGGGGATCCAACGGGGACCAAAGCGGGACCAAAGCCAAAATCCCAGAGTATGATCACGGCGGGACATACAGCCCAGCCATCACGCCCGCACGAATGGACCATACATTGGTGCAGACATAGAAGGGGAGAAGGGGCATAGGGGCGGAGGTGAGGAGGAGGCACAAGGGCAGATATGAATTACCGAAACATGTCGGGACGTCACGAGTAACCTTGTACTTTTGAATAACCAGCTTCAATTTTTGTTTCCTCCTTTTGACCATCCATTTGTCTGTATATTGTTTTTTCATTAACAACCACCTGCGTGTGGCTGTTTATGCACCTTTTAAATGAACCGCATTAAAATATCTAAATTTTTATGTTGAACGTCATTGAATTTCTTACTACCACCATTAGCACCGTGAAAATCCCTTCATTCCCCTCTTGCTATTATGTATATACATGTCATGTATGTTATGACCATTCTCTGACGGTCATGACGCTCTGGTTAGGGTTTCACCTTCTTCACTTGGGCACGTGGATTTCACTGTAAAACTTGTACCTTCACGTAAGCTTACAATCAGGCTTACTTGTAGGAACAATGAAGATCTCTAGAAGAAATAGCTGATGTCACCTACGCATGCGCAGTGATGCTTTGCATTTAGGGCACACAGTATGCTGTGGAATGCAGAGTGCCATGCCATGTGTGCAGCGCATGTGTGATGTCATCACAGCCCCAGCCATTCAAACAGTAGGCACCCCCGAACCAAAAAGGAAGACCGGGTAAAGATGGCAGCCCAAGCAGCAGTGACAGTGCACCTCTCAAGTGCTTTGTTTGAAAGCCAAGCATGTCATAATGTGGTGCATACTAGCCCATGATAGCATAAATCTGCAGGGGACACATTTTTCTTTTTTTTTTGGTGGTTTACTACTGCTTGAACGTTACTGTATTGAGTATTATGTGGAATGCCAACTTACTGGAATAACATCTTCACTGGAATTTGCTGATTGCACAGCGTTGGACACTTATGTAAAATGCACCTGGGACTCCGAATACTTTATTTGAATTTTTGTATGCACATGGAGTGTTTTTTATGAATACAGCTATTGGATTTTTTTTTACAGCACTTTACGAGGTGATCTTATTTTTGTCACATGAGTTTGGGTACACACATTCAGTATCGATTTAGTTTATTTTTTTATATGGCGTCTTATTTATTTATGCACTACTTTATTACTAATAATTTGTATGCATATGAAATTTTACGGTTTTGCAACTGTTAATTATTGTACGTATACACATTTAGCATTACGAGACTTAGCATTGCCCTTATAACTAGCTCAGTAGATTGTTCTAAAAATAAAAGCTGAATGCATTTTCGAAATGCACAAAATATAACTGGATAATAAACATTTATAGGTAATAACAGAAGTGTAAGTTGATCCAAGGAATATCCAACTGCCTCCTGAGGGATCAGGGAGGACCCTTTTTCCTGCTACAGTAAATTTGCTCACGCTTTATAGGGTTTTTTTGCCTTAAAATCTGGATCAAGTGTGAGTATAAGGATTGTGTATATGGAGGTTTCCAATTTTATTTTATTTTTTAACTATTAGCTGAACTAGATGGTCTTCTTTCAACCCAACTATGTACAGTAACTACCGTATTTATCGGCGTATAACACGCACCGGCGTATAACACGCACCCCAAGTTTAGGAGGGAATTTTAAGGAAAAAAACTTTTAGGAGGGAAATTCAAGGAAAAAAAAACTTACATTTAAATGCAGCATGCAGCCTTGCCCAGTGTCCATCTGCAGCCTTGCCCAGTGTCCATCTGTCCATCTGCAGCCGTGCCCAGTGTCCATCTGTCCATCTGCAGCCGTGCCCAGTGTCCATCTGCAGCCGTGCCCAGTGTCCATCTGCAGCCGTGCCCAGTGTCCATCTGTCCATCTGTCGCCGTGCCCAGTGTCCATCTGTCCATCTGCAGCCGTGCCCAGTGTCCATCTGTCCATCTGCAGCCGTGCCCAGTGTCCATCTGTCCATCTGCAGCCGTGCCCAGTGTCCATCTGTCCATCTGCAGCCGTGCCCAGTGTTCATCTGTCCATCTGCAGCCGTGCCCAGTGTTCATCTGTCCATCTGCAGCCGTGCCCAGTGTTCATCTGTCCATCTGCAGCCGTGCCCAGTGTTCATCTGTCCATCTGCAGCCGTGCCCAGTGCTTTTGCGATCGTGTCAGTCCCGGCGGTTTTTAAAATTTGGCGCCGATTTCTGTGGAGAGGAGCGAGCGGGGCCGAGTGTACTTCGGCTGGACTCGGCTCCTCTCGCAGTTCCGCCCATCTCCACTGACTGCGCCGCTGACGGAGAAAGCCGAGTGTACTTCGCCTAGACTCGTGTCTGCTCACAGTCACAGGCAGGACTGCGAGAGGAGCCGAGACTAGGCGAAGTACACTCGGCTTTCTCCGTCAGCGGCGCAGTCAGAGATGGGCAGGGCTGCGAGAGGAGCCGAGTAAAGCCGATTGTACTTCGGCTTCGGCTCCGCTCGCTCCTCTCGCTCGTTTTCAGCAGGGGAATTCGACGGAGTATCGGCGTATAACACGCACCCACGATTTTCCCCTGATTTTAAGGTAAATACGGTATTCACAAAAAAGGACAGATGACTTCTTGTTCCAGGTCACACAGGGGGAGATTTACTAAAACTGGTGCATCAGCAGTGGTGCAACTGTGCACCAGGTTTTATTGTCAAAGCTTAATTGAACAAGCTGAAGTTAGAAGCCAATTGGCTACCATGCAGAGCTGCACCAGATTCTGTGTGCACTAGTTTTAGTAAATCTCCCCCTCAGCGTCCAATTCATGCCTTGCCATATCCTTTGTGATGCATCACAAATGTGGGAGTGCAAATGTGATGAAACATTGCATGGTGAGCTCCCTCTGTAAATTGCTCTGCCTGTTTGTTTCTATTTCAGTTCCAATTACTGTTTAGCGCTCAGCTGCATAGTAATTAAACAAACACCCAGGGATTGTGGAAAGTGAAGTTTTTTTTCTTCCCACAGGAAATTTCAGTTCTCACACCACAAACAGGGGTCATGCATTAACCAGTGCAGTGCCATGTCACCTACCTTGTGTTTGAACACAAACTGAAACTTCTGACACATGAATTTGCTATACAATAGGCTGTGTGTCCAGGCCAGCAAATGACACCATGATTGTAGGCAAGTTTATAATGCCTTTATAGTTTTTTTTCATTTTGGACAGAGTAAGGATGTGTTCTAACCCTGCCAGCTTGCTTGCCATCTGTGTTCCATTGGGAAGATTTCCTTTCACTTCCTACCCCATAGCCAAAACAACAAGTGGGAGGAAATCCCTCAAAAGTAAGGAAAACTTGTGGTAGTCACCCAGACATTAGAACTAGTTTTGCCATTGCATGATTTCCCCTCACAAGTTGGGATTTTCTTTAGGGCCTCTATCACATAGGGCAGACTCTGCCTGCTCAGCGGGGAATCTGTCCGCTGTTCCCCACTGAGCAGGCGGATGGCTTGTCCATGTCCGCTCTACTAATGCACAGACAGAGCCCACTGTCAATAAAGAAAAGTCAAAAACTCCCACGCTTAAGAGATTGCCGTGCGGTTGATTATAGAGAGATGGAAGGGTCTTCAACAATCAAGCCACCACATCAGCTGTGCTGCCACTCACAACAGGTCAGGGGGGACACAGAGAAAATTCTAAAAAGAGAAAAAAGGAAGAGAGTGCACACGCCTTGCGCATTACCTTTGCAAAACTTTAAATGAATGAAAGATGTAAAAAATGCATACTCACAAACGAGTATATAGCCCATAAGATGCATAGAGTATATAGCCCATAACACGCACAGTGCGACGATTCCTCCGGGAATCAAGCCAGTGTGCGTTCCTCGGCCTGAGGTAGAGATTGCAAGATGTCCACATGCCAGAACACCGCTTTTTGAGCCATCTTCCTTACATCTGGCCATTACAATCACCCAGTAATGCGACACCTTTTCACCCTCATATCTCCCCCACCCACCACCACTCAAGGGGAGCAAGTATATATGTATATATGTATTGACCAATCACAAATCAGACGCACACAGTGCTTGGGACAATAGAGTAGCAAGTGTCAGTTCATTTGATTTTAATTCCACTCTTACTCCAATATATGAATTTGATATTAAGATACTGTTTCTCCATGTTTAGTGTATACACAAATTTAAGAATATGCATTTTGTAGCTGATGATCTTTAACCTAAAAGGCAAAGATGCAGGCTTACATTTCAATAATCTATCATATTAGCCCTCCCATAAGAGGGAGGGCCTTCAATCTCATGTCCTTTGATGACGCCCTGGAGGGGGGACGAAGCGCGTCGACATAACTTCCGTTTCGTGGCAACAAGTGATGCAATTTCTGCCTCCGTGGAACGCACGCCATACGGCGGCGATCTCGGATGTTTTCTCAAAAACATGTCTTCCAAAAATCCTGTAAGTGGCGCTTTAAAATGCGCTTGATAACTCATGTTTAGCAGTATTTCACTAGGAGTTTTTCTCTCTGTTTTTTATCTATGGAGTGTGGTATATCCTTCCTGCCGCAAAGTATTTTCTTGTAAAGGGCTTGTATGAAAAACCATTCTACACATCCCTAGATCCTTAGATCACTGCTTTATTTGATCCCAGACTGCAAAGCTGAGGATCCATTATTTTTGGCAAGTGGGGTCACCGGAGCGGGAAAATCACCTTACTTTTGTGGAAGCACCAGTAAATTTTTCACTGTTCAATGAAGCACTTTATACATTTTGTGAGAATATATTGTGGTTTCATTTATGTCACAAATATATTGTGCACTTGGCACTGGGATATGTACCATTTGATATAGGCTGCTCCATATTTTTATCACTTCAATCACATGGGCCATTCCCTTGATCTCAGATTCCTCTATAAAGACCATTGACCTGCATACCAAATCTTGCTCTGAAGAAGAGGGGACACCCTCGAAACGTGTTAGCTGTTTTTTGGACTATATATCCCACTACTGTTGCTTGCCAGCTGATCTTGCTGGATGATGCATCTTATGGACCATATACTCTATGCCTGAATATTTAACTAGTTTGTGAGTATGCATTTTTTACATCTTTCATTCATGTGTGCGCTCTGTTCTTTTTTCCCTTTTAGAACAGCCCACTGTCATCTATGACACCTGCCACTCCACAAGGGCAATTGATGGTCCGATCTGGTCTGTCAAATAAAATACAATACATAATCAGTCTGTCTGTCAGTCTGTCTGTCTGTGTAAAAGGGACCTACTTTCATTCCCAATGAAAATGGGAAGGGAAGGGAAGGAAGGAAAGTTTTGCCTTCGGTTACACAAAAAAAAAAAAAAAATGAAATCACTCCACAATGCCCATAGATATAGGCCGGGTTCACACTAGTGCGACACGACATTTGTCCTACTTTGGATCTGACTTTGCCCTGCGTCTTGAAGCCGACATACATCCGACTTTCAATGAACGGGGATCCGACTTGGATCCCCACCAATACCAGGCAGTGTTTGGTATGAATCTTGAGGGGGAACTCCACGCCAAATTTTAAATAGAAACCGGCATGGGTTTCCCTTTCAAGAGCATACCAGGCCCTTCGGTCTGGTATAGATTTTAAGGGAACCCCCCTACGCTGAATATAAAAAAAAAAAAAAAGGCGTGGGGGTCCCCCCAAAATCCATACCAGACCCTTATCCGAGCACACAGCCCGGCCAGCCAGCAAGGGGGGTGGGGACGAGCGAGCGCCTGAACCCTGCGGCCCCCCCACCCCAAAGCACCTTGTCCCCATGTTGATGAGGACGAGGGTCTCTTCCCTACAACCTTGGCCGTTGGCTGTCGGGGTCTGCGGGCGGGGGGCTTATCAGAATCCGGGAGCCCCCTTTAATAAGGGGGCCCCCACCCTATGTGAATGAGTATGGGTTACATAGTACCCCTATCCATTCACCTGGGGGAAAAGTATCAATAAAAAAAAAAACAACACACACTCTTCTTCCGACTCTCCAGCCTCTTCTCCCGCTCTCCGGTGCCTTCTCCGCACTCTCCGGAGCTTTGTGCCGGGCTCCTCCGCTATCTTCTGCCAGCTCCTTTGCTAGCGGTGGCCCGGTCTTCTTCGACGTCTTCTTCCCTCCTCTCTTGAGATGTTGACACAACGATCTCTCCCGCTGTAACGCGGTACGCAATGATTTATATTAGGCATGGGGCGTAGTCACCGGGTGATGTTACCCGGTGACCCCACCCCCTTATGACGTCGCAGTCCCTGGGCATGATGGGACTGCGATGTCATAAGAGGGTGAGATCACCCAGAGAGCGGGAGGAGAACCGGAGAGCGGGAGGAGAGGCCGGAGAGTCGGAAGAGACCCCCGAAGTCGGAAGAAGACCCCCCCGGAGCTGCCTAATAAATTACTTTAAAAACCTGTCGTCTAGTGTGGTTTTTTTTCTTGACACTTTTCCTCCAGGTGAATGGGTAGGGAGGCCATTCACATAGGGTGGGGGGCCGGGATCTGGGGGCCCCCTTATTAAAGGGGGCTCCCGGATTCCGATAAGCCTCCCGCCTGCAGACCCCGACAATCAACGGCCAGGGTTGTCGGGAAAAGGCCCTTGTCCTCATTAACATGGTGCTTTGGGGTGGGGGGGCCGCGTGCTCGGATAAGGGTCTGGTATGGATTTTGGGGGGACCCCCACGCCATTTTTCCGGCGTAGGGGGTTCCCTTTAAATCCATACTAGACCCAAGGGCCTGGTATGCTCTTGGAGGGGGAACCCATGCCGTTTTTTTATTTAAAATTTGGCGTGGAGTTCCCCCTCAAGATCAGCAGAGCACAAGTCGCATGCCAAAGTAAGAGCATGCAAGACGGCATTCCGACTTTGATCCGACTTCAATGATATTCAATGGGCTGAAGTAGGATCAAAGTCGGACCAAAGTAGTACAGGGAGCATTTTCAAATCCGGACCGACTTGTGTCGAACCAGTTAAGACGGCTCCCATAGGGAAAATTTGATTTTCACACGTGATGCGACATGAGCTCCCAATGTCGGAGCATTTGTCGCAACAGTGTGAACCCGGCCACAGAGGTGAATGATGGCTTGTTTTAAAGTTCTTTTACTGCTCAGAATATGTAAATACTATACTTGAATGGGATAATTCTTAAAGTGAACTATGCACAATAATGTACCTGTTTTTCAAGTGCTGATGTGTTCTCTCCCATAGCTTTGGTTTTGTTTCCTGCAAGCAAACAAGTAAGAGGAGTCTGTTTAGTCTCCCGCAATGGCAACCGCTCCAGCTCTTTCCATTTAGATTCAATGTCTTCATTGAGCCGCTGCTTCTGCTCTTCAGTCACTGGAGTAGTGAGAGTTCGACGAGTGTTTAGTGTGTCGCCTCCTGGAGTAGCTTCAAACCAACGTTTCCTCTCCTCTAATCTTTGATCCCGCTCTTCCCCAGGAGAGAGTGGCGATAACTCTACATAGTCAAATGAGCCCTGACGCGATCCTACCAACTCTATTTTCCTCTGCCTTACTTCTGAACTCAGACGCAGCTCTTCTGGCCTTGGTGTAGCACGAGGAGGCACAAATGTATTTTCCTTATTACTTTCAGACAGTCTAAAATGTAAAGCAAGAAAAGATACAAGAAACATTTTGTTAATGTGCAAGTCCTATACTGCACAAAAACTACCAGTACATGTCAATGCCGAAATTTACATTTAAAAAGTACAAACAAGTGTATTTTGCATTTAATAAACCTCTAACACTGCGCTGTAAAGAATTACCCTAAATCATATAACTCAAACAAACAATAATAAAATAGTGATAAATATGTGTGTTAACAACTAAACTATAACAGTAAAAACAATCCTGCTGCCTCCTTTATAAGAAATAAATTTTTCCATGAAATCCAAAAATGGTTCGAAATTGGTTATAAGCGGGACTCACAAAGGGTGAGCACTTGAGGTGATTGCTTGCGAAGTGTCATAATCACATCATCTTTCCTGCACGATTGGAACATGGCTATTTGCAGTTATATTATGTGTGGGACTTCTGCACTGACTTTTTAGCGAACTTTAACACTTGATGCTTTGAATTTCTAGCATTGTTCAAGTGCCTTCTGGAATCTATTAACATTGATTTCATGGGAGAAATGTATTTTGCATTTACAGTCACTGTCTTGGAGGACAATGTGCACATGCTAAAAAGTTTTTTATCCTAGTACTTCTCTTAGATAAAACTTTCTAGAGGTCAGTATCCAGATCTTGTGCATGGCCATAAATCTAAACCCGTGGGAATGCAGAACCACCCTATCCACTGTATAACCCCCACTGCAGCCTCATTCATATATTACAGCATGAGAGAAAAGGCTGCAGAGCACTGCTTACATCTCCAGAAACAGCGAAATCTACTGCAAACGATTACGGTATATCAAAGTTACAATAAACAAATATACAGTATCTCACAAAATTGAGTACACCCCTCACATTTTTGTAAATATTTTATTATATCTTTTCATGTGACATCACTGAAGAAATTGCACTTTGCTACAATGTAAAGAAGTGAGTGTACAGCTTGTATAACAGTGTAAATTTTCTGTCCCCTCAAAATAACAAAACACATAGTCATTGTCTAAACCGCTGGCAACAAAAGTGAGTACACCCCTAACGCTCCATGCACACTGGACGTTAAAATAACGTTATAAAGACGCCAGTAGCTTTGCAGTGAGTCTTTCAGTGTTTAACGTTTTTGCAATAGCGTGTATTAGCGTTTTTTTTGGTCAGAAAAACAGCTCCTGAATGGGATTTTAGGGCGTTCAGACAACAGCCCATAAACTCCACTGCTGATAAATGTCCAAAAACTTCCATGTGTGCATGGACACATAGGATAACAGAGGGGAGTTTATGGGCTGTTAAACAAAATGCACAAACTCCCAAAAACTGACATTTGAGCTTCAGCGTGCATGGAGCCTAAGTGAAAATTTCCAAATTGAGCCCAATTAGCCATTTCCCCTCCCCGGTTTCATGTGACTCGTTAATGTTACAAGGTTTCAGGTGTGTTAAATTTGGCATTATCGTTCAACATGGCACCTCATGGCAAAGAACTCTCTGAGGATCTGAAAAAAATAATTGTTGCTCTATATAAATATGGCCTAAGCTATAAGAAGATTGTCAGGACCCTGAAACTGAGCTGCAGCACGGTGGCCAAGACCATACAGCGGTTTACCAGGACAGGTTCCACTCAGAACAGGCCTCGTCATGGTTGACCAAAGAAGTTGAGTGCACGTGCTCAGCATCATATCCAGAGGTTGTCTTTGGGAAATAGACGTATGAGTGCTGCCACCATTGCTGCAGAGCTTGAAGAGTTGGTGGGGAGGGTCAGCCTGCCAGTGCTCTGACCATATGCCGCCCACAGCATCAAATTGGTCTGCAAGGCTGTCATCCCAGAAGGAAGCATCTTCTAAAGATGATGCACAAGAAAGCCCACAAACAGTTTGCTGAAGACTAGCAGACCAAGGACATGGATTACTGGAACCATGTCCTGTGGTTTGATGAGACGAGATAAACTTATTCGGTTCAGATGGTGTCAAGCGTGTGTGGCGGCAACCAGGTGAGGAGTACAAAGACAAGTGTGTCTTACCTACAGTCAAGCATGGTGGTGGGAGTGTCATGGTCTGGGGCTGCATGAGTGCTGCCGGCACTGGGGAGCTACAGTTCATTGAGGGAACCATGAATGCCAACATGTACTGTGACATTCTGAAGCAGAGCATGATCCCCTCCCTTCGAAGACTGGGCCGCAGGGCAGTATTACAACATGAGAACGTCCCCAAACACCTCCTAAATGACCACTGCCTTACTAAAGATGGGTAAAAGGTGATGGACTGGCCAAGTAGGTCTCCAAACCTAAACCCTATTGAGCATCTGTGGGGCATCCTTTAAAATGGAAGGTGGAGGAGCACAAGATCTCTAAAATCCACCAGCTCCATGATGTCGTAATGGATTAGTGGAAGAGGATTCCAGTGGCAACCTGTGAAGCTCTGGTGAACTCCATGTCAAAGAGGGTTAAGGCAGTGCTGGAAAATAATGGTGGCCACCCAAAATATTGACACTTTGGCAGTTAAACGCTTTGTTGACACATCCGTTGTTAAACGCTTGGTTACTGAAAAGACCCAAGGGAGGCCCCTTGAGAGGTTCCTTTAATCCCCCCACCACCAAAGGGACCTTTTCGCTCTCGCACCCAACTTGATCCCTTTTTCTAGCGACTCCCGATGTGACCATTTCTGGAGTATGTCCCACTGAAAGCAGCGAGCATGTAATCTGGCCCACCGCACCGCCGGAATTGTTGTGTTAATAGCCCCAGTACCGACATGGCCTTTTGTACGGAAACTTCCAGGTTGGACTGGACCAACTTTAAGGCTAACTGTACTTTCTCAATTTTTTTCTGTCGGGAGAAAGATCCTTTGTATTGATGAATCTCTCGTACCCTAGGAATCTTACTCGCTGAGCCAAGATTAGATACGATTTCTGTTGGTTCAGCAGCTAACCCAAAATGTTCAGGCGTTTCTGGGTTATTTGTTGGTTGGCCGCTACTTTTTCCTTGGCCTCCGCAAAAAGTAGAAGGTTGTCGAGATAGGGTACTATGGCGACCCCTTTCAGCCTCAGGGGCTCCAGGTTTCCGCCAAGACCTTTGTAAACACTCTGGGTGAGGAGGAAAGGCCGAAGGGCAGGGCTCTGAACTTGAGACGACACATCTCCCCTCCCATGTTGACTGCCAGATGCAGAAATCGGAGACAATTCTGCGATTGGGATGTGCAGTTATGCGTCCCTCAATTCAATTGATGCCATAAAACTATTGGGAGTAAGCAGACTTCTTACCGAAAAGATAGTGTCCATCCGGAATCTCTTGTATCTTATTGATTTCTTCTGGATTTTTAAGTTTAATTTCAGGCAAAATTTCCTGAAGGTTTCTTGACCAAAAATATGTGGGAATAGAATCCCTCCCCCTCCTGTACCCTGGGAACTTGGATGATAACACCCTGTTGCATCAGCTCCCTTAGAAGGGGAATATGGCCAGGGCTTTTTCGGGAAAAAAAACAAACAGAAGGTGATTGTCATTGCTTTTTTTGCAACTTGTTCTGTGGGCTCCCGCTCTTTTTGGGGTTGCTGAAAAGGACAAAAAAAAAAAAAAAACGGAGTTACTTACCGGTAACATCCTTTTCCACGAATCTTTCAGGACAGCCACCTTAGAGAGATCCCGGCTCCTCCCCTCTCAGGAAACACCGCCTTCAATCAGAGATTTAAGCCTCATTCTTCCGCCAGACCCTCAGTTCTTTGAGAGTACCCCCGGTCAACTGGGGAGACACAAGAACACGTCATTCACATATAAACATCTTACCTGACGGCCTCATACGATGAGCTCATAAAAATATCCAATAGATGGGTGGGTACCGGTGCTGTCCTGAAAGATTCGTGGAAAAGGATGTTACCGGTAAGTAACTCCGTTTTTCCCTCTTCATCTTTCAGGACAGCCACCTTAGAGAGGATAAGCGAGTACCTTACCTTAGGGTGGGACTACTGCTTGCAGTACTTTACGGCCAAAGGCCTGGTCTTTGGCTGTCAGCAAATCCAATCTATAGTGTTTCACAAATGTGGTAAAGCTGGACCACATTGCTGCTCTACAGATCTGCTCCGGAGAAGCACCAGCCCACTCTGCTTGAGAGGTTGACATTGCCCTAGTAGAGTGTGCCCTAACACCCTCCGGGGCTTCTAATCCCCCTAATATGTAAGACTTACTAATAGCTGTCCTTAGCCATCTGGCTATCGTGCGTCTAGAGGCCTTAGAGCCCTGTCTAGACCCTGAAAATAAAACAAATAAAGAATCAGACTTTCTAAACTGTTTTGTAGCTTCTAAATACTGAAGGACGCACCTCCTGACATCTAAGTTATGAAATTTTTGCTCCTGTTCCCTCACAGGGTTTGAACAAAAGGTAGGCAAAACAATTTCTTGACCTCTATGAAAACTAGAAGATACTTTAGGTAAAAAGGCCGGATCTGTCTTAAAAACTACACGATCCGTAAAAACTTGAAAAAAGGGAGCCCTAATTGAGAGGGCTTCGAGTTCGCTCACTCGCCTTGCCGTAGTGATTGCCACTAGAAACACAGTCTTGAGGGTGATAAGCTCAATTGTGCACGAATCTAGTGGCTCAAAGGGTTCTTGTGTAAGAGCCTGTAGAACCAAGGAAAGGTCCCATACAGGAAAAGAAGGACTTCTGACTGGCCTCTGTCTAGCTAGTGCTTTAAAGAACCTTGCTATCCAAGGGTCCATGGCTAGTTGTTTCTCTAAGAACACGCTTAAGGCGGACACTTGCCCCTTAAGGGTGCTAAGAGCCAAGCCCTTATCAGCCCCGGACTGCAGGAACTCCAATACTGCTACTGAACTTTGGGTGTCAAAGGAGCTTTCCAAGCACCAACTATTGAAACGCTTCCAAACTTTCAAATAGATAACCTGCGTCTCTTTTTTCCTGCAGTTTAGGAGGTTTGCCACTAGGCGATCCGAGAATCCCTTGCCCCTCAGCAATGCCTCCTCAGAAGCCAGGCTGCAAGGTTCCACCTCTCTACGTGCGGACAACAGACTGGGCCTTGAGTGAGAAGGTTTTTCTGGGTTGGTAGAAACCAAGGTGGTTCTACCGCCAGACTCTTCAGGATGGAGAACCACGGCCTCCTTGGCCAATGCGGCGCAATTAGAATTAGGGTTGTATTCTCCTCCCGGAATTTCCTCAGTACTGCAGGAATCAGGACAGGAGGGGGGAAAGCATAGCACTTGGAGAATGCCCAGGTCTGAGCCAGGGCATCCACCCCTAGTGCCCCATCTCGTCTGTTCAGGGAAAAGAAGAGGTCTGCTTTGGCATTGTGCCCTGAGGCGAAGAGGTCCACACATGGCACCCCCCACTTTTGAGTGACCATGTTGAAGGCCTCCTGGCTCAAGACCCAGTTGCCTTCCCTTAGGGGTTTCCTGCTGAGAAAATCCGCCAACTGATTCTGTTCCCCCTTCAGATGTAATGCTGAGAGGGACAGAACATTGGACTCGGCCCACCTGAGGATGTCTTCTGTAAGACTCCACAGGGATACACTCCTGGTACCTCCCTGCCTGTTGATATAGGCCACCGTGGAGGAATTGTCCGATCGGATTCTAACGTGTTGGCCCTGAAGTTCCCCCTGAAAAGACCTGAGGGCCAGTGAGACCGCCCTCAGCTCCCTCCAGTTGGAGGACCTCCTTGCGTCCTCCTTTTTCCAGGTCCCTTGTACTAACTGGGAATCCAGGTGTGCTCCCCAACCTGTGCCACTCGCATCGGTTGTAACTGTCCTGGATATTGGAAGGACCCAATCTAGACCCTGTGTCAGATTTGCCCCCTTTCGCCACCACCAGAGAGACCGCTTGATCTGACCTGGTACTGTGATCAAGGAGTCTATAGACTGCTGGCTGTGGTCCCAGACCTTTAGGATAAACAGTTGTAGGGGGCGAAAGTGTAATCCTGCCCACTGAACTGCTGGGAGTGTTGATGTCAGTAACCCTAAGGCTGACATAGCCCTTCTTACCGAGACTAGGCTGCTGCCTTGTAGAACTGACATTGCACTGTTTACCTTCATAACCTTCTCCTGTGGAAGGAAGACTCTGACTTACCGAGTCTAACCAGTATCCCAGAAAGATGACTTTCTGGGACGGAACCAGGTTGGATTTTTCCAGGTTCAGGAGCCAGCCCAGATTTTCGAGAATGTCTCTTGCTACCTGAAGGTCCCGAGACAGCTGTTCCGGAGAAGGGGCAAACAGAAGCAGGTCGTCCAAATATGCGATCACTGAGACTCCCTTGAGTCTTATGAATGCTAAGACTTCCGCCATCACTTTGGTGAAAATACGGGGGGAAGATGATAGGCCAAAGGGAAGAGCCTTGAATTGGAGATGGACTACCCTTTTTCCCATATTTACTGCCAGTCTGAGGAACTTCTGATGATCCTCTGCGATGGGAATGTGCAGGTACGCATCCTTCAAATCTATGGATGCCATATAACAGTTTGGAGGAAGCAGGGCTTTCACCGAATAAATTGAATCCATCCTAAATCTTTTGTAGATGACTGAAAGATTCAGGGGTTTCAAGTTCAGAATAAGTCTGAACTTTCCTGTCGGTTTGCGGACCACAAAAATGTGGGAGTAGAAGCCTCTGCCCGACTCTTGCGTTGGGACCTGGACTACCACCTCCTGTTCCTCTAACTCCTGAAGGGAGGTCAGAAGGGCAGATGATTTTTCTGCACATCTTGGGAGGTCTGTGATTAACAGTCTGAGTGGGGGAGGATTGGAAAATTCCAGTTTGTATCCACTCCTGATGATCCCCAACACAAATTGGTTGGATGTGATCATCTCCCACTGTGGGAGGAAGACCCTCAACCTTCCTCCCACCTTGAACCCGTCACTGGGTCTTTTTGGGCTGTTCAGGAGGGCGAAAAATAGCCCCCCCACGCCCTTTTCCTTTTGGTCCCCAAACCCTCTTCTGTTTGGTTTTTGGGGCTTCCTTTTTCCCCTGAGGAGGAAACTTTCTTTTGGTCTGTTCCCCAAACCTCTTTTTAAGGGGAAAGGCCTTTTTCTTATCAGCCGTTCGATCCAAAACGGCCTCCAAGCCTGGTCCAAATAGCAGGTCCCCTGTGAGGGGAATCTCACAGAGTTTTACTTTGTACGCGCCATCTCCCTGCCAAGTCTTAAGCCATAAGGCCCTCCTTGCAGAATTGGTCAGGGCAGTAGACCTTTCTGACATGCGTATTGACTCCGCAGACGCGTCTGCAAGGTATGCAACTCCTTTGAGTAGCATGGGGAAAGAGGCAAGAATTGTCTCCTTCGCCGTACCTGCTTCAATGTGGGCTTTGATCTGTGTAAGCCAATACTCCATGTTGCGGGCCACCACTGTGGCCGCCATGGCAGGTTTGAGATTTCCTTGGGATGAATCCCATGACTTTTTTAGAAGGGAGTCCATCCTTCTATCCATGGGGTCAGAAAGGACTCCCATGTCCTCAAAGGCCAGGTCCGTGTGCCTTGAGACCTGGGAAAAGGCAGCGTCTAATCTAGGAGATTTATTCCAGACTAGACACTCGTCTTCAGCAAAGGGAAATCTTCTCTTCAAAGTCTTTGAGAAGAAAGGTTTCCTTTCTGGATCCTGCCATTCTCTTTTAATGGCATCGACCAGGACCTCGTGGACCGGGAACACTCTTTTTCTGTTCCCCTAAGCCCCTGTACATCTGGTCGTGTAAGGATAGTGTCTTCCTTTCTTCCTGAATACCTAAGGTGGTATGGATAGCTCCTAAGAGCTCCTCCACCTCTTCAAGAGAAAGTTTATACCGTGAGGAGCTTGTGGACTCCCCGTCCAACTCCTCTAGTACTGATTCACTTTCAGAATCTGAAGCTGCATTGTCTGCTTCATCTTCCATTTCCTCTCTGGAATCTTGCGGTTGCTTACCACTACTAGGGAGCATTACCGCAAGGGTGGGGGCAACACTCTGCTGCGCTGGTGGAGGAATACTCTGGGGCTAAGGCAACTGGAAAGAGGAAAAAAGTGCCTGAAAGGACTGGAAGGTGCTGGAAAGCTCCTTTACTGATGCTGCCAGGTCCGCCCTCTGCTCTGCTGCCTGCTCCCTAACTAGTCCATCAATGCACTCCCTACAGAGTGCCTTGGCCCAGGAATCCCCCATGGTGGTTCTACATGAAGGACACTTCTTCCTAGACCCATGGGGTGATTTACTCGTGGCTTTCTGTAAGAGAGAGAGAGAGAGAGAGAGAGAGAGAGAGAGAGAGAGAGAGAGAGAGAGAGAGAGAGAGAGAGAGAGCAGTGTAAAACTAAAATCCACCAGCCTAAACAGAGGACCACCAGGGGTGCACCCCCCAGGACCGACCACCACCAGGGTCCCAGACACACCCCTTTACCCCCCCGACCACCAGGGAGGGATAAAACACCCGTGGAGCTAACGGGGACCAGTAAGGAAACACCACCCCAGGGTTCCTCTTACCTTTGAGTGGCTTGTGCTGCTGTCTCCCGGAGTTGTTCGTGGAGCCTCTGCTTCCGACATCTCCGCGAGGAACGTGGTCACAACAGGCCCTGAATCGCTGTCTCCACAGCTCTGACAAGAGGCCGCACCAGCCAGCGCCTGGTCCGCTTTCATATTCCGCGTCCGAAACCGGAAGACGCGGATCCTGTGGAAGGTGCACGCCCCCTCCAGGAACTGACGTCGCCCGTCATCCGGAACAGCCTTCAGGCTCCATGCTGACTGCCGTGAGGCAGGGGGGAACCTAGCGCGACCTCCACAGCGCCACCCTAGGCGAGATGAAGAGCGGACCTCCCCGGCTTCTTCCTTCACTAAGGGAAGCCGGGGGCGCGCGAAATTTGAAAACCGGCGTTGCTGGCGCTCCAGCCGACCGGATCCAAAAAAGAAGGTAAGAGAGAGAGAGTGGGACAGCCAAAGAGAACTGTCTCCCTCCCTCCCAGGAGAAAACACCATAACTGAGGGTCTGGTGGGAGAATGAGGCTTAAATCTCTGATTGAAGGCGGTGTTTCCTGAGAGGGGAGGAGCCGGGATCTCTCTAAGGTGGCTGTCCTGAAAGATGAAGAGGGAAAATTTCCTTGGTGGTATTCCTTTCTTTTTTTGCAGAAAGGCCTTCTTCTTGCCCGCTGCTCTGTCCAACACGGTTTCTAATTCCGGCCCAAACAGTAAATCCCACGTGAAGGGGATCCCGCAAAGTTTTACCTTTGAAGTCGAGTCCCTCCAACCAGGTTTTGAGCCATAGGGCCCGTCTGGCGTAGGTTAATCAGGGCGGAGGATCTTGCCGACATCCTTATGAACTCTGTTGAGGCATCAGCCATGTACCTAATTGTATTTAGCAGTGTAGGAAAGGATTCCAGTAAATCTTTCCTACAAGTGCCTGCTTTCACATGTCCTTTTAGCTGTTCTACCCAGCATTCAAGGTTTCTCGCCACTACAGTATTCAACCACTAAAATCCAGTGCTCATGAACCATACATAAAAACACATGAATGCTCTTGATAATGAAGAAAAATAATAATTCAAGAGAACCCAAACCCAGCGAGTGGAAAATAGATGAAATATCAACTCCAGTCAAAAATAGCAATGGTCTTGGTCTTAGCTTGCGTTAGTGTCCATAGAGCAAGAAGGGGTTAAAAATTTCACTGCATAGCTTGATGCTCCTGTAGCACAAAGGCAGTGTGAGCACAGTACCTTTAGATGACTAGGACATGCAGGTCGACGTGTGGAGGGCCCTCCACCATGAAGGAAGCGAAACCGGGACAGTGACACGGCTGGGACAGGGGAACTCACACTCTCCGTCCCTCCGGACCGATGACGTCACACCACGACGCTGGCTGGCGTCTGGTGTCTCAGGATTCGAGCGATGTTGTGAAGCGCCCTGCGTAAAATAAGCCACAAGGGCATCGCAAAACATAGGATGACAAAGTCAGTAGAACGGGGAAGGAATTGTTTAATTATAAACTCTTTCCCTGAATTCATACTGATCTTGTCAGTTCCATGTGCGATAAACTGACACGTCAGGCATGCTCTTTTTTGTCAAAGTAGGACCTGATGTCCAATGGAGATCTAGTAGATTTTAACTGCACTTTGCTGGGGGCCAGTAAATTTTTAATGGTTCGCGCCCTACGAAACGTTATTTGTGGTACTAATGGTAGTACCTTCTGGATTCTGACTTATACTTATACTGACTTATACTTATCATTAAAAGTGGATACTAATCTTATATTTTTGGTGTCTTAAGTCAATTCTTTCCGTGCTGTCTTTTCTGGTTCAGGACCTACAAAAGACAAAAATGCTTCCTTAATTAGCTCACAGGGATATCCTTTATCCTCAAAATTTTGGACATCAGATCACTTTGTTCAACATAATCTTCATTTCTTCTACAGTTCCTTCTAAGTCTATTGAAATGTCCCTTAGGAATGTTGCGTTTCCAGCTAGGGTGATGACAGCTCTTATAATGTAGATAAGAGTTGCCACTGGTGAGTTTCGTATGATTTTTGGTAATAATCTTATCAGAGTCACTAGTTAAAACCAAATCCAAGAAAACCAATTCTTGTGAGTCCAACACACATGTAAACGTTAACCCAAACGTGTTGGTATTGCAGTGGGCCAAAAAAAAAGGGGAGGAGGAGAAAACCTCTGGGCTCCCGCTCCAGATGAGCACAATTTCATCAATGTGGAGACCGTAAAACACTATGTGCTCAGCAAACGGGTTGTTGTTCCAGATGCTCTCTTCCTCCCAGTGGCCCATGGTCAGGTTAGCATATACTGGAGCAAAATTCACTCCCATTGCTGTGCCTCTGCGTTGGACATAAAAAACTGCTTTTGATTCTTCCTGCACCTCTTGATATTTTGAGGTTTTTTTCCACACCTACCCACCAATTTTAACGCTTGTGATTTACGTTGTTGTTCTGTCGCCACTACAGTAGATGCCATTGCCTGCTTCAAATTGGACAATGAAGAGTCCCAAGCCTTTCTCAGGAGGGAATCTGCCCTCTTGTCCATTGCGTCCTTAAGTATCCCCATGTATTCAAACGCTAGATCAGCAAGCCTGGAGACCTGGGAGAAGGCTGCATCAATCTTTGGTCTGTTACAAACGAAAGACTCGTCCTCTTCAAGGGGAATCTCCTTTCTAGGGACTGGGAGAAAAATTGGCCCCTTTACGGGTCTTTCCACTCCCTTTTTTACCGTCTCAGTGAGTACCTTTTGGACTGGGAATACCCTATGTTTAGTCCCATCTAGACCTTGCTACATTTTATCATGTATCGATAACTGAGTTGTCTCCTCTTGTATATCCAGGGTGGTATAAGCCGCCTTTAATAGGTCCTCCACTTCCTCCAACGTAAGTTTCTAACGAGAGGTCCTTGCCTCCTCCTCTACATCCTCCTCCTCTGAACCCAGTGTTGAGGGGGAATACTGTCGCTCTCCTCCTCTGACTCACTTTCCACCTGTTTTGAAGTAGAGGGCAGAGGATTGGAATGGGAACTCTGGCCCTGCTTCTAAAAAAGGGAGCGTACTGTCCCCAAAGTTTCTGCAAGTTCCTTTCTTATAGAAGAGAAGAGCTCCTTGCATTATTGCGTGGACTCTTCTTTCACAAGTCCTGCAATGCAAGACCTGCAGAATGGTTTGGGCCAGGGGTCTCTTAGTGGGTTCTTGCAAGAGGGGCACTTTCTCCCTGAAGGGACTCTCTGATTTGGCAGTGGAGAGAGAAAAAAAGAGAAAGACAGAAAGGACAGACCCAGAGCGAGGAGAACCCAACCTTACATAGAGCTCCCATTCCCTGCTGAATTGTTAAAATAAATCAACGTTTAATCAGTCAGCTGAGTGTAAAAACAAGAGACACTAATGTACCTCTCTTACCTGGGTCTGGCTGGGGTTCTGGATGCCTGTATTTGCCATCCCCTCCCATTGCAGCGCAGGGGCAGCCGCCGATTCCTGTGCTTTTAAAGCCTTAATCCTTCCGGTGTCCCTGCGCTCGAGGGCCGGAAGGAAGCCCCAGCCAGAAGACCCGCCTTTTCCTCCTGCTTTCCAGCGGCCGAACTAAATGCTGTCATGCCCCCTGGAAGCCCCGCCCCCTGGAAGCGACATCACCTGCTGTCTGGATCTCAGAGCCAACATGCCAAGAGCTTAAGGCTTCTCTCTGCATGCACGCCAAGCACACCTGCGGCCTCAGAGCACCTGCAGTGGGATCCTTCTGACCGGTCATCACTCCCTTGAGGCGGAGGAGAAAGGACACAGGAACACCACCCTCCCATGCTGAGGATGTGCTGGGCTGGACATAGAAGTAGTCAGAAGGTACTGCTAACCCCTCCCCATGGAGGGAATGCAGCCCCCCTCTAGTTCCCCAGCAGCGCTTCCACAATGGCGGCGGAAACACCAAGACATGGTGGAAGCCGCCGCTTTTAAAGGGGTGTTGTCATGGCAGTGTTTCCTGTGAAGAGGTGGAGCTGTGCTCTCTCGCCATGGTTCTGTCCTGAAAGGCGAAGGGAGAAATAATGGTTAGCCACTATATAACTCTAACATAGGGGAAGAATTCACAATCAAGACATGATGTTTGGTAAAAAATAAAATAAAATAAAAAATTAGCTTTTTTGTTCAGGTTACTATCTATTTCAAGCTGAACATTCATCCAAGAATGACTGTTCATTCAAAACATATTTTGCGAACCATACTATAAAAACACTGATCTAGAAACATTGTAATATTGTCGGCACCACTGCATGCGTATTTTTCTAACATTTTTCAGTATATAAAATGGAAAGTGGACTTGGAAAAGAACGTTTAAAAAAATAAATGATCAAGCCTAATGCCGCGTATACACGACCGCTTTTCCTGTCATGCAAAAAAAGCAACGTTTTCTCTACGCGATTCCTCTCAAGCCTGCCTTGCATACACACGTTCAGGAAAAAACGCTCGAGCAAAGCGCGTGACGTACAACACGTACGACAACACTTACGACAGCACTATAAAGGGGAAGTTTCATACTAATGGAACGGCGGCTTTTGCTGATTTCGTGTTAGTAAAGGTTGGTGAGAGACGATTTGCGATTTTCAGCCTTGTGCTTTTCAGTCCATTACAGCGTGACGAATGTGCCATCTCCATTACAAACGCTAGTTTTACCAGAACGAGCGCTCCCGTCTCATACTTGATTCTGAGCATGCGCTTTTTTTTTCCCCCCCCCTCGGAAAAGCATACACACGAGCGGTTTTCGCGACGAGAAAAAGAAAGACAGGAAAAACGACGAGAAAATATAGGAGCAGGTTCTAATTTTTTTGCGGGCAGTTTTCTCGTCGAGAAAACTGCTATGGAGCATACACACGACCAATCTAAAAAAATGGCAGTTTTCTCGTCATGAAAAATTGTCGTGTGCGCGGCATAAGACTCCTGCAAAAACGCTCAATGAAAAAAAGCCTGTAAAACTACCCAGTTCCAAGCATGAATGCAGCCTCAGAGTTACCGACCTAGAACAGGTAAATAAAGTCAAGTTTCTTATCTTTGTATTCCAAATCAATGACTTTGAAAGTACTGAATCATCATGCTAGTCAGATAACCTATTTTTCAGGAGAGGTCAGCAGTAGAAACCTTCCTAGTCCCTCTATACAAGTTTGCTTGCAATGAAATGTGTCTCACTAATGCTAGGCTTTTATGATGCAATGTTTGCAGTTCATATTCTTTATCCAATCATTTGCTCCGATGCGCCTAAAACGTTCTCATACGTGCTAAAATCATCTCAGCAACTTACACATCTCTACCAATTAACACACTCTAGCTCTACTGATTCTAAGACTCAGGAGACCAATTAGAAGTTGCTGATGCACTGGTATTGTGTACCTTCAGCCTTGTCACGCATATACCCTTCAGTTACAGATCTTTATTGGAGAGGTTGTGGCCAGCGTGGTATACTCCTGCACTTGTGGTGAGAGTGTCCCACAATTCGTCCTTTTTTGGTCGGATATAAGCCGTTTTGAATGTAGATATCTCATTGTCCCCGGTTCACTTCCTGCTCCATTTTCCAACCCTACCACTTGGTCATTATAAGCGAAGTGCCCTACCACACCTTTTAAATGCAGCTAAGAGACTGATTCCTATTTACTGGAAAAGGACTCAGGTTCCCATCAGGAAAGTAAATGAAATCATGGATGCAGAGGAGTAGGTGGCGACATGCAAGGACAGCCAGGAGCGCTTCTCTAGTGTTTGGGCGACATGGCGGGCTCACATATCTGACCCTACTTTTGTCCCATCTAGTTTAGACGTAGCTTTGTTGGAGTTAGCCAAGCCCTCACTTAAGGTACCTACTTGAATACTGAAGACAACTACCCGAATTTTGTTCTCGTATATATTTTTTTTGGCAGCTTATGTTAATTACTGCCTTTTCATCTTCTTCCAGACTCCCGGATTGGTGTGGGTGCCTGCAGTCCTGGCACGTTTTTAATGGGCCCCTTATGGTTATATACCATGTTGTTTTGTCTTTATGTTACAAGTGTCTTGTTTTTTCTTGACACAGATCGCCTGGGTCCACATGGTTTGCCCCCCCCCTGCAGCAGGATGGCCCCCCCTCTCTATGAATAACCCTGTTCATGTTTGCTATTTGATGTGTGTTGCTTATTGTATGAAAATGTTCGATAGATAGATCTATCTATCTCTATCTAAGGAACATTTTCATACAATAAGAAAAAGAAAGCGACACACATCGCATATATACATACATAGCAAAAGACACCTTTTAAGACTAAATACAACAGGCAATAACAAAAAGTGATACAAGTAAAGCTGGGTACCAGCCATTGGCTGCAGCAGCTGATCGAACACTGGTTTTCCAGCAGGACCATTTAACAGAAGCCATTCTAAAAAGGACGTTCAGAGGCACTCATTCAATGTTATCTTATGTGTACATGTACACAGGTTCGTTTACTGTCGTTTTTAGACAGTTGCGTTTATAGGCATATTTTGGCATACAGCCCCTTTTTGGGAGCAATCCAGCAGGTGTGCACCCAAAGTAAGAGCCTTGCTATGGAGGCAGACAGAGAAGAGGAGGAGCCGGCGGGGAACCCCAGAAGAGGAGGATCGGCCTCCCCTCCATGCAAAAACATTGCACAGAGCAGTGAAGTATAACATATTTATTAATATTTCTTTCTTCAATACATTTTTATTGGATTTTATAAACTATAACAAATACGTTTGTTGCATTCAATATACAATATTTGTAGTACAAAAATATTGTAAAGGCACATCTTGAAAAGTGTATATAGGTCTTGATGACCTAGGCCAGCCTACCCCTAATGGGTACATACTGTAGGACTGGAAGGTCACCAAGTTACTCTTTGGTACAGCCTAAACAACTGGTAGGAAGTAGTAGAAATAGTAAAGGAGGGGGAGGAAAGAGGGGGATTAACAAAAATAAAGGCTGCCATAAGACATGTTCTATACCAAGTTACTTACAAAAATAAGCAAAGTAATACAAACTGTAAGAAAGAGTTTCAAAGTTTACAATCTTTTAGATAATTGGAGGCTCTGGGATGAGATAGGTTTTTGTAGGCTAGCATTAGTTCTAGTTGGACTTTAATATTCAGTCCATTAATGACCGTAGATAGGTTAGGGGCTTCTGTAGACTTCCATAGTGAGGCTATTGTAAGCCTTGAGGCCATTAGTATATGGATTACAATAGTCCTATACATGGTGGGGTATTTATATAATAAAATTATATAAAAATAAATAATACATATTTATTATTTTTAATTGAAAAATCTAGCATCTACAAACATTTTAAACCAACTAAATACTTTCCAGGTGCATCAAAACAAAAGGGTGTACAAAGTCCTAGCTCGCCACACCCATTGCAATCTGACTGTATTATTGTTGTACAATCTCCTTGAGATTTAGCAAAACGAATAAAAAAAAACAAATCTAATATCTGTCTAAACAGTCCATTCAGTCAGGCTCTTGTACTACATCACTCTCTGCAGGATACTTGCTTTCTGTGTGGAAGCAGTGTTTTCTCTACAAAGGCCCCACCCTCTTCTGGGTCAGAGCAGGGGATTTCCATTTAACAAAGCTCAGGCTCCCAGCTGATTAGAGAGCCCTAGCTCTGACTCAGCAAGGGGGGGTGTTGGACCTCTGCAGACAGACCACAGAAAGCAAGGCTCATTCTCCGCAGAATGCTGCCAAGAGACAGGCTTTTCAAATTAGGCCGTGTCTGCTTTCTAAAGTAATCCAACTAAGACTTTGCACACCTTTTGCACCTAGAAAGCATTTAAAAGGTGATTGTAAAGTTTTAAATATGTTTTCATTAAAATAAACACGTTGCACTTACCTGCTCTGTGCCGACTGCCCCCCATTAGGAAGCCACTTCTTATGGGGGGCACTTGTGCATGCTCGATCCCAAGCCATGCTGTTTGCATCTATTCAGACACATAACCTGTCTTAACTCCGTTCCCTGCTCAGAGGTTTTGACTGACAGCAGCAGGAGCCAATAGCTCTAACTTCTCTCACTCAAGCCTGTGCAGACGTGCACAGCGCTGGATCAAGATCGGGTTTACGCGAGTATTGAGGGTGGACTGGGGGGGAGCTACTATTAATAGTTATTTTTTACCTTAATAGAGATAATGCATTAGTGTAAAAAACCCTTTACCTTTACAACCACTTGTGATTGAGTGATTTAAAAATGAAAAGTCATTTGGGCTTTAAAATGCTTACAACTTACTTCGTCACATCAGGTATGCTAGCTGGGTGCACATTTTTTCTTAGAGCCTCAATCCAATTCCTACGAATGCCAGAAGTCATAGCGGAAAGTGTGAACACACCTTCATTTGTCTGCAAAGAACAGGCAAAAAAAAAAAAAGTTATGGAGATTTCAGAAAGTCATCACACCTTTAAAACACATTTTAAAAAGTGATACTAAAGTCTTATTTTTTTAATTTAAAAATAACAAACATCTTATACTTACCCGTTTTGTGCAATAGTTTTGCACAGGGCAGCCCAGATCCTCCTCTTCTCAGTTCCCTCGCCGACACGCTTGGCCCCTCCCTTCTGCCCAGTGCCCCCACAGAAAGCAGCTTGCTATTGGGGGAACTCGTGCTGAGCCGCTGCTCTGTGTCCCTGCCCCCTCTCTCCTTTCATTGGCTCACTGACTTTGATTGACAGCAGTGGGAGCCAATAGCGCCTGCTGCTGTGTCTCCGCCAAACAGGAGGGAGAATCCCGGACAGCCGAGGTTCTCGTGCAACATCGCTGGATCAAGATGGGGCTCAGGCAAGTATTAGGGGGACTGAGAAGGCTGCTGCTGTACACAGGTTTTTTTTTTTTTTTTATGCATAGAATGTAGGTGACAGGGGACCAGCCCCACACTGTATAGAGAGGAGTCTACTGTTTAGTTTAGTGCCGGATGGCAAGGACTTACTTTACAAGCCTCTTCTAAATAAAAGCAACCTGCCAGATTTTAAAGAAACTGCCTGCACGCTGGCCTTAATTTCCAGAAAAGGTGATCCCACAAGCGAGAGAGATAGAGAGAGATATATATACACACACACACACACACACACACACACACGTACACACGTGTGTTTAACACACACCATATTTTTCGGTCTTTTCCATTCACCGTATTTAGGAGGGAAGTTTAAGGGGGGAAAAAACCTTACATCTTAAATGCTCATCAATGCAGCCTTATCAGTGTCCATCTGCAGCCTTGCCCATCATTGCAGAATGATCAGTGTCCATCTGCAGCCTTGCCCAACAGGCACACTTTGAACCGCCATCTTAAAGCATCGCAGTAGTGCACTAAATGGCTCTTTTGGATTAGTGACAGTCATTTTTAGTTTGATAAATGCCAGGAAATGGGCATTTGCACATTAGAATCATGGCTCAGTTTGGGTTGAGCAGCGATATCCCAGTAAACCAGACCCAGGAGGTGCCATGTGCCACTGAGAGTTCCCCAATGTAGTTAATCTACAAACACGAAGGGGAAGGAGGGAACAAGCGCCACTGAAATAGACAGAGCAGAGTGTACTGTGTACACGGCTCCTCTTGGCTCGTCTCGCAGTACCGCCCTTTGGCCCGGCTCCTATGATGGACATAACACCGGTCCAATGTCGACTGGGCGTGACTGCGAGCGGACCCGACTACACATTACACTCGGCTCTGTCTGTCTGTCTATTTCGGTGGCGCTCATTACCGCCTTCCGCTCCGAGGCAGCAGTTCGGCATATAACAAGCACCCACGATTTTCCCCTGATTTTAAGGGGAAAAAAAGTGCGTGTTGTACGCCGATAAATACAGTATTTAACAAAAAAAAAATGTGGTGATTAAATCGCTCCAAAAGAAAACAATATAAACAATTGCATACGAGTACAGTGTTGCATGACTGAGCAATTGTCAAAGTGTGACAGTGCTGAAAGCCAAAAATTGGCCTGGGGAGGAAGGTGGTGAAAGTGCCCAGTATTGAAGTGGTATTAGAAATGTGAAAACACTGCCTTTAGACAAAGTCCTGTTGTGACAAAACATTGTGTTGGGAGGTATGGCTGAGGCACATACTAGTACTTGCATTCTGACAGCACATTCTGGAGCCAAGCAAAAGGTGAAACTTTATGCAGAGGCACTGTGCGGGTAAAGAGACACTTAATTCATTAGTTGCAGTGGCACAGAGTTTGAATCAAATTAAGCATGTCATGTCGGTGAACACTGCTGCACCATATAAATGAGTGCATGTGCTAGTGGTGTTTTTGATTGTGATTTTAAATAAATTGTGTTTTTAACAGTATAACGCTATTTGGAGCAATGCTTATCTTTTTTTACATGCCTTTTGAATACAATGTGATGTGGACGTCGCAGCGGTGAATTGGAGGAAAAAAATAAATCTAGTTGTAGGTGGATATTCCACTAAAAGCGCCTGTGACCTGACATACTGTAGTAATAAGATCACATAGTTCTGGTGAGTGGTGGACACCAAGGATGAGCTCAAGCGTGTTCGCAGCCGCACGTGCAGAGCCCGCTAGGAAGTTGGCACTGCGCTGATCACAGGCAGTGAGACATTTTCCTGATCCGCGGCTGCAGAGATCGGGAAATGTCACACTGCCTGTGATTAGCGCAGAGCCGACTTCCTGGCGGGCTCTGCACGTGCGGCTGCGAACACGTCTGAGCTCATCCTTAGTGGACACACATGGTGTTGAAGTCTAGCGCTTTTTTTAAGATGTTGAATATAGAAGAATAATTTATGGACAGTTTATTTTACGAGACTTTTCAGAGATATCATTTTTACTTTAGACGTTTTTTTACTGTGTGGAGGGTTTATTTTTATTAGTAGATTTATTATTGATCGAGTTAGCCTCCGTCCTCATTAGTACGACTCCAAAGTCATGCAATTTCCAGTGCGCCTTTCACACTCTATAGCACTCAAGTCGCATCAAAGTAGTGCAAGAACCTTTTTTAAAGTCACATAGATTGAAACGGGTGCCATTGAAATAGGATTTTTATAACAGCTTACCTGTAAAATCCTTTTCTTGGAGTACATCACGGGACACAGAGCGGCATAGTAATTACTATGTGGGTTATAGAGCTTACGTTCAGGTGATGGACACTAGCACACCCAAGACAGGAAGTCCCCTCCCTATATAACCCCTCCCATATCGGGAGTACCTCAGTTTTGTAGCAAAGCAATAAGTGTCCCCTCTGGGTGGGAGCTCTGTGTCCCGTGATGTACTCAAGAAAATGATTTTACAGGTAAGCTGTTATAAAAATCCTATTTTCTTTATCGTACATCACGGGACACAGAGCGGCATAGTAATTACTATGTGGGATGTCCCAAAGCAATGCCAAAATGAGGGGAGGGAGACACCATAACAAGCTGGGCGCCATCAGGCATGAGGATCTATACTGCAGCCTGCAGCACACTATGCCCAAAGGCGATATCCTCATGACCTCTTACATCCACCTTATAAAATTTTGTGAATGTGTGGACTGAAGACCAAGTTGCGGCCTTACAGACTTGAGCCAAGGAGGCCTGGTGATGCACTGCCCAAGAAGCACCAACCGCTCTAGTAGAGTGTGCTGTAATTTTAAATGGAGGCACCTTCTTTCTCAGACCATAGGCTTGAATAATAACCTGCCGAATCCACTTAGAAATAGTAGATTTCAACGCTGCCTGGCCCCTTCTGGCAGAATAAATAAAACATCAGTTTTCCAAATCATAGCAGTAGCTTCAAGATAGGCTTTAACTGCTCTTACTACATCTAAAGAATGTAATAATTTCTCTTCCACCGAACTAGGTTTGGGAAAAAAGGAAGGGAGAACCACATCTTGGTTCAAATGAAAACTTGACACGACCTTCGGAAGAAAGGCTGGATGTGTACGTAAAACCACTCTATCCTTATGGATAATCAAATATGGCTCCTTGCAAGACAAAGCTGCTAATTCCGATACCCTCCTGGCTGAGGATATAGCTACCAAGAACACTAATTTCCTGGTGAGGAGCACTAAAGGAATGTGGAGTAATGGTTCAAAAGGTTGTCTTTGAAGAACTGATAGAACCAAGTTTAAGTCCCATGGACATATTGGAGACCTCACTGGTGGGTTGATATGAGTCACACCCTGCAAGAAGGTCTTTACTAGTGAATGTGTAGCTAGTGGCCTTTGAAAAAATATCGATAAGGCCGAAACCTGTCCCTTAATAGTACTTAAGGCTAGGTTTTTGACAACAGCCCACTGTAGGAAGTCAAGTATTCTGCCTATGACGTACTTCCGAGGATGCCATTTCTTGGCTTCACACCATGCCACATACGCCTTCCAAACTCTAATATATATGTCTAGATACTGGCTTTTTAGCATTGATCATCGTAGACACCACTGTGTTAGAGAGACCTCTCTCTCTTAGAATGTGGGATTCAATAGCCAGACTGTTAAATTTAGAGTTTGTAAAGAAGGGTGGTATATCGGACCCTGCGTGAGCAGGTCTGGCCGAAGCAGAAGGGTCCAAGGCTTGCCTACAGACATTCTCACAATTTCCGCATACCAGGATCTCCGAGGCCATGCTGGGGCTACCAGAATCACCGGCCTCCTTTCCATCCTGACTCTGCGGAGGAGTCGAGGTAGTAGCTGCAGTGGAGGGAACGCATATATTAGTGCGAACTGATCCCACGGGAACACCATTGCATCCAATCCGCAAGCGAGCGGGTCCCTTGTTCTGGACACAAAGCTGCTCAATTTCGTGTTGAACCTGGATGCCAATAGATCTACATCTGGTGTACCCCAACTCTGACATATTGTCTGAAAGATGTCAGGGTGAAGAGACCATTCCCCTGGGGATAACTTCTGCTGACTCAGGAAGTCTGCTTTCCAATTCTCTATTCCTGGAATAAAGATAGCGGATATGCATGGGACATGTTTTTCTGCCCATATCAGGATATGATTCACCTCCTTCTGGGCCGCACCGCTCTTGGTGCCCCCTTGGTGATTGATTTATGACACAGCTGTGGCATTGTCTGATTGGATCCTGACAGGAGATCCATGTAGCTTGGAAGTCCATGCTTCCAGGGCCAACCGTGCCGCCCGAATTTCCAGCAGGTTGATGGGCAAGGTCTTCTCGATCTTCGACCACTTTCCCTGGAGTGAACATTGCTCCAGTACTGCCCCCCAGCCTAGAAGGCTGGCATCCGTAGTTACTACCCTCCAAGATATTGGAATGAACGACTTTCCCTTTTGTAAATTTTGGGGTACCAACCACCAACATAGACTCCTGCGTACTGACGACGCCAGGGACATTGGGAAGTCTAGGGCTTGAACCTTTTTGTTCCAGGCGGATAGGATGGCGTTCTGCAATTTCCTTGAATGGAATTGAGCATACGGAACTGCTTCGAATGAGGCTACCATCTTTCCCAGCAACCGCATGCAAAAGACGAATGGATGGCTGTCTCTTTGCACAGATCGCTTGAATTAATTCTCTTAAGGAAGAGATTTTTGCCTGAGGCAGAAAAACCTTTCTTTGGTCTGTGTCTATGAGTAAGCCTAAATATTCGAGTCTTCTTGCTGGCTGCAAGGCCGATTTGTCCAGATTTAGGACCCAGCCCCGGGATTCCAGGTATTGTACCGTGTTGTGTACAGCAACCCTTAGGTTGGAAGCCAACTGATCTATTATCAATAGGTCGTCCAGGTAGGCCCTTATAGATATTCCCTGAGTTCTCAAGTTGGCCAACAGAGGGGCCAAGATCTTTGTGAACACTCGCGGAGCCGTGGCAAACCCAAAGGGTAGCGCCACAAACTGATAATGGCGCTGTTCCACCGCAAAGCTTATAAGCTTTTGATGACTGGGGAATATAGGAACATGCAAATAAGCGTCCCTAAAATATCGATGGACGCCAACCATTCTCTCCCTTGTAGGGAGGCGGCTACTGACCGAATTGATTCCATACGGAACGATTTTGACGATTAGGAATTTGTTTAGACCTTTGAGATCTAGTATGGGTCTTACATCTCCGTTGGGCTTTGGAACGGTAAAGAGGTTTGAGTAAAATCCCAACCTCTGTTCCTTTACCGGAACCTCCACAATTACCCCTTGGGATAATAGTCGGTCTAACGCTGAAAGGAGAGATCTTCTCCTTATTGGATCTTTTGAGACGTTTGATGTTATAAACCGAGGAGGATGAAATTCCTGTAACTCCAACTTGTATCCCAAGGATACCGTGGAGAGAGCCCATCTGTCCCGGCTCGTCTCTCGCCAAGCCCCTGAAAACAACAGAAGTCTTCCCCCCCATTCGTTTGAGTGGGGGCGACCCTTCATAAGGCCGACTTGGGGGCTGGTTTAGTATGCCTTCGGTTCCAGGGCTTTTTATTACCCTGTGGCTGTCCCTGATCTCTCCCTCCAAGATTGGATCGGGGAGGCCGTCGGAACTGCTTAGAGGCTGAAGTTCCTGGGACTGGCGAGGTGGGCCGCTTGAAGGCAGGACCTCTGAATTTCCCTTTTAACAGGTAAAAGGGTACTCTTCCCACTGGAGATTTTCTGTATGTATTTATCCAAGTCCTCACCAAATAACCGCTTCCCATGGAATGGAAATCCAGCCAGGAGCTTTTTACAGGGCGTCTCGGCTGACCAGTTTTTCAGCCATAGGAGTCTACGCATGTGTACCAACCCCAGCGTAAGGCCTGATGAATTGAATCTTTAATGGCGTCAACCGCAAAACATAAAGCCCTAGGTAGATCTGCTAAATCCTGCGCCTGCTGAACTGGCATGTCTTTTAAAGCCAGCTTCACCTGGTCTTTCAAGGCCTGACAGATGCCAATGGCTGCCACTGCAGGCTGAGTTACAGTACCAGCTGTAGAAAAAGCAGTCTTTAATAGGGTCTCCAACTTTTTATCTGTTGGATCTTTAAACATCTGTACATTGTCCACTGGACATGTCAGGGATTTGTTCACAGAAGAGATGGCAGCGTCCACAGAAGGCAGGCTCCATTTTTTGGTGAACTTTTCCTCCATAGGAAATACCACAGAAAACTTTTTGGGAGGAAGGAACAATTTATCAGGATGTTCCCAATCTTTATAAATGAGATTTTCTAACAATGGATGCACTGGAAAGGAACCATTAGCTTGTGGGGCATTCAAAGAGCCCAATGAAGAAACCAATGTAGTTGCTGGTTCTGAAAGGGGCAGCTTGAAAGCTGACCGAACCATGTCTGTTAAAGACTGAACTAACAATTTTTCAGCCTGAGGCCTCGTACACACGGCCGAGATTCTCGTCGAAAAAAACATGTCGTTTTTTTCGACGAGATTCTTGGACAAGAAAATTGTCCCGGCCAAGTGTACACACGCTCGATTCAAAGAACCCGCGGTTCTTTGAATGGAGCGTACGCGGTGACGTCATCGACTACGACGAGCATGCGCTCGTCACATTCTATGCCGTCGCCGCCATCTTGGTATACCCTACGTATGCCTAGGAAGCTACCGCGCATGCGTCAAATTCATTTCGAACATGCGCGGGCTTCCGGGAGGACAGGTAAGTGTACACACACTCACTTTTCTCGTCGAGAAACATGCCGACGAGAATCTCGACGAGAAAATAGAGAGCAGGTTCTCTATTTTCTCGTCGAGGTTACTTGTCGGTTTTCTCGACGAGAAACCATACACACGTACGAATTTCTCGGCAAGACATCTCTGCCAGCAAGTTTCTTGCTGGTTCTTGCCGAGAAACTCGGTCGTGTGTACGAGGCCTGAGGCCTGGTACACACGACCGATTTTCTCGGCAAGAACCAGCAAGAAACTTGCTGGCAGAGAGGTCTTGCCGAGTAAATCGGTCGTGTGTACGCTGCTATCGGGTTTCTCGTCGAGAAAACCGACAAGAAACCTCGACGAGAAAATAGAGAACCTGCTCTCTATTTTCTCGTCGAGATTCTCCTCGGCATGTTTCTCGACGAGAAAAGTGAGTGTGTGTACACTTACCTGTCCTCCCGGAAGCCCGCGCATGTTCGAAATGAATTCGACGCATGCGCGGTAGCTTCCTAGGCATACGTAGGGTAGACCAAGATGGCGGCGACGGCATTGAATGTGACGAGCGCATGCTCGATGTAGTCGATGACGTCACCGCGTACACTCCTTTCAAAGAACCGCGGGTTCTTTGAAACGAGCGTGTGTACACTCGGCCGGGACAAGTTTCTTGTCCAAGAATCTCGTCGAAAAAAACGACATGTTTTTTTCAACGAGAATCTCGGCCGTGTGTACGAGGCCTCAGGCTGAAAATGGTTCCTCTAAAGTAGATTCCTCCGAGGCTGCATCATCCTCCTGATACCCTGCAGGAAAATCAATTTCATCCTGAGACAATTGCTCTTCTGTTAGATACTCTAACGGTGGAGATGGAGATCTGGCGCGCTTTTTTCCCAGCCGGGAGGAAGAGATTAATGCCGCCAATCTTTGTTCTAATCCTCCCAGAGCAGAAGTAAAAGCCTCCTCTGTCACATATACCAGAGCAGGTGAACTGAGGGCAGCCGCAGCACCTAGCATTCCTGATGGCTCCCCTCGGGTAACTACCTCTGATTTATCAGGGGAGGATATATTAGTAGGAGCAAGCCCCAGATACTCAGAGCCCAGTGGCGAACCCTTTAGCCTCTTAGGATTTTTACTCCCAGAGCCCTTGGAAGGCATAGTCCTAGCTCAAGCTAAGGACTTACAGCCAAAAATGCACCCACCACTAGCTATAGTCTAGCGTACAAGCTTGCTATGAGAGCTAGTCAGGTAACTAAACTAATGTGCCTTGGGGATGCCTGTATTACCACCTGTAGTGTGCCCAATATAATATCAAAAATAAATGTCACCAATAAATGTTGGAAGACGGTCAAGGAGATATTGGGCTACAGAGGATTCTCAGAATTCTCCCCCATCTGGGACAATAGTAACCTAGAAGAGCTTAAAAAGATGGGAAAAGTTGAGGAATGGGATATATGTGGAGTGCATCTCCTGATACAGCTTTTTAAAGAGGGAAGAATAAAAACATTTCAAGAGCTAAGAGAGGAGTACCCAATCCCCAAAAAATCATTTTATAGATACCTACAGGTAAGACATGCTTTGAATGCACAATTCGGGCAGGTAATACCAGTATGGAAGGAAATGACCCAACTCAGGAGGTTAGTAAACGCGGATTTAGCCAGAGGGACGATATCGGAGATGTATAAATGTATAAGTGAGGTAGATCAAGAAGAGAGACTGGAAAACAAGGGAAAATGGGAAAGAGACCTGGGCCCAATAACACAAGATCAGTGGAAAAGGATACTAGAGGCAGGGCCGAGAGTTACACTTTGCCCTTCCCAAATGGCCTCACAATTATACTTAGTACATAGATTATATTATACGCCTCGAAGAATGTACCAGCTTGGTGGTAGGAAAGATGCAAAATGCCAGAGATGTAGAATAGAGGAGGGAGACTTAGTGCACATGGTGTGGAGATGTCCCAAATTGTACTGGTACTGGAAAGAGATAATAGATAGAATAAACTTTGTATTTGGGACATCTTTCCAACCAGAAGCTAAATTGTGTGTGTTAGGATTGATAGAAGACAGGGGAATACCAGTAGACACACAAACAGCAATATTAAGGTGCTTGTTCCAAGGTAGGAAGCTTATAGCACAAAGGTGGCAAGCAAAAGACCCCCCAACAGGGACAGAATGGAGGAAAGTAATAGATAATACTATCAGAAAAGAAGAATTTATATATGATAAGAGGGGAAATAGGAAGAAATTCATGAACATATGGAAACACTGGCTAGAGGTGGAGGCACAGTAGAGAGTGTGGGGCAGAATGTGCGAATAAGAGGGGGGGAGGGAGGGAGGGGGAGAGGAGAGGGGGGGGTGGGAGGAGGGGAGGAGGGTATGCCATTAATGTTTGTGTTTATATGAGATATGTGGTGGATTAAATATGCATATGGATATAGAGATATGTATAATCAGAATGTTCATATAAAAAAGAAAAAAAGGAAATAAAGAATATTTGATAAAAAAAAAAAAAATGTCACCAAGGAGCTCTGCTGATGTGTCCGTCCTCTTACAGCATGTCTCGCACAGGCTGTCTTTTTAAAGAAGAGGACACCCGCACATGCGCAGTAGTGCGCCGGGCGCGTGTGCGCGTTAATGCGCATGCGCCAATGCGCGCGCGACAGAAACACTTCCTGGAAGGAATGGGGAGAGGAGCAGGAGGGAGCTGCAGTTTTACATTGGAGTCAAGCTGACACTATAGAGGGAGACCACAGCGCCATGTCCAAGAACGCTGTTTCCAGGTCCCCCTAGCAGGTATGGTAACATTTTTACAGATGGGTACTGCAGAGTTTGTACATAGAAGAATGCTCCTCCATCTGTCTAGGCATTACACTTATGGAAGGTATGCCCAGCTATATAGACATTCTCAAGTATCTCCCTCCTGTGGCCAAACAGGGGTACTACATAATGTCCAATAGAACCATAAGAGAATACATTTCAGGTTTATCAAAAGATATTTTAGGCATCAGGTACAGTGGGAAATATACCATGTAGGTAAAATACAGGCAAACACATTAGTTTTGAAGGGTCCCTGCTGGACCAAGTTCATCAGGGACCCTCACTTACCTGTCCCCGCCGCAGGACCCTGTTCGGAACAGACAGCCGAAACTTCGCCCCTTTGGCGGGCAACGTCATTTGACCTTTAGGGACCGGGGTCCTACTGAAAGGAACACCACTCCCCTGGACCTGTATAGCACCCTGCCAGAAACCTCTTGGTATTGGGTCTGACCAGAGTACTGGATCCCAGGGTCCAGCCCTCCTAAGACAGGCATTACAGGCCAAACCTCGTAGATTGTCCACATCTTCTTCCCTGAGTCCCGGGTACCGTCCATTTTGGCATTGACGCACTTTGGACGGATCCGGAATAGCTTGCCTTTAGGCCTTAAAGACCATACGCAGAGCTAACTTCCAACACCTTTAGACACTGGCAACAAAACTGAGGTACTCCCGATATGGGAGGGGTTATATAGGGAGGGGACTTCCTGTCTTGGGTGTGCCAGTGTCCCTCACCTGAAGGTAAGCTCTATAACCCACATAGTAATTACTATGCCGCTCTGTGTCCCGTGATGTACGATAAAGAAAAATGGGATGCGACTTTAAGTGTCCAAAGTCACATGACAAGTCACACTAGAGAGAATAGAGTCTTTGACTCAGGGTCGTGAAAGTACATAATAAAAATGCAGGTCAATACAAACATTCTACTGTAATATAAATCATAGAGGCACACACTCTACCTGTAGGAGCACAAAAAATTATTATATCTAATAAGCCAGCCAAAGAATCACCCCAAAAAAAAAAAAGCAAAGCAAAAATTTGCATACTGTGAAAATTGTTGATGTCATTACCTTTGGAGACCTTAACCATTTGTCGACCAGCCGCAGGTGGGCAAGATCCCGTGAACCATCATAGCTGTACGTCGGTCCCTTTAAGTGGGATAGCAGGCGCCCGCCCGCTGCATCGCGGGGGTGCCGATGCTCGTGACCGGCTGTCACGATGACCGCCGTCACGAGAGGCATAACAGGGACGTGTGTGTGTGTGCGTGAACAAATAGAGCCTTGTTCTGTGAGGAGAGACAGATCGTGAGTTCCTAATAGATAGGAACCACAATCTGTCATTTCCTCTAGTTAGTCCCATCCCCCCCCACAGTTCGAACACACAGTCAGGGAACACAGTAAACCCCATGATTGCCCCCTAGTGTTAACCCCTTCCCTGCCAGTGACATTTTTACAGCAATCAGTGCATTTTTATAGCACTGATCGCTGTAAACATGTCAATGGTCCCAAAAATGTGTCAAAAGTGTCCAATGTGTCTGTAATAATGTTGCAGTCCCGATAAAAAAAAAAAAAAAAAAATCGCAGATCACCGCCATTACTTGTAAAAAAAAAAAAAAAAAAAAAAAATTATAAAAATACCATAAATCTATCCTTTATTTTGTAGACGCTATAACTTTTGCGCAAACCAATAAATATACGCTTGTGATTTTTATTACCAAAAATATGTAGAAGAATACATATCGGCCTAAACTGAGAAAAAAAATGTGCATTTAAAAAAAAAAAAAAAATAATGGGAGATTTATTGTAGCAAACAGTACAAAATAGTGTTTTTTTCTAAATTGTCGCTCTTTTTTGTTTATAGCGCAAAAAAATAAAAAAATAAGGACCCAGAGATGATCAAATACCACCAAAAGAAAGCTCTATTTGTGGGAAAAAAAGGACGTCAATTTTTTTGGGTGTATCGTTGCACGACCACGCAATTGTCAGTTAAAGCGACCGTGCCGAATCGCAAAAAATGGCCCGGTCATTGAGCAGCCAAATCTTCCGGAGTTGAAGTGGTTAATGAGCTACAGTACATATAAAAATACAAGCTTGAAGTGGAGTTAATTGATAAGGTCAATGTAAGCACTAAAAAATAAGTTACACTCACATGAATCTGGAAGCCATAATTCCTTTGTACAGGGAACTCAGGCACGTCAGTGCAAGTTCTAAGATCAATCTCCCCATCCAGCTCATCAGCCTAAGGAAAAAAAAATGGTCATGTTAAATTCTGTGCATTCTCTCTATCTGAACTGCAAGGCAGCATTTTTTATTAAATATGTTTAGTCTTCAACACTGCAATCAAGTCATGCTATCACAAAGCAAAAAAAAATAATATACAAAACACTTGTTCACCAACACAGAGGTGTCCATTTGTAAAATAGAGGTCACAATGTGAATTTACATCATGAAGTTTGAGTAAACATCCTGAAAAACTGATGAGAAAAAAAAAAAAAAGTCTATCTGTGGAACGTTCCTCAGAGAGCATTCGACAATGCACATAGTTGTGGCTTGCTAGTACAGGCTTAAGTGGTTAAAGCAGGCGGTGAGGTGAAAATACAGTGCATTTCACACAGTTAAAGGGCCTTGCAGAGTGGCCTCATCATTTGACAGGGGCAGGTATAATTCCAGCCATGGCCGTAAAGCAAAGCATTGCAGCAATAGCGTGTGTACACCCCTGGCTGCTGCCTCTGCAGCCAAAGGGGGCAGCATCGTGGGTGTGGTAAAAACACAGCTCAACTGCTGCCAATGTGAACGAGTTCCTATTGATAAAAGAAAAATCTGTGTTATCAGGGTCTTAAATATACACTACGGCTGGAAACGATACCAAGAGGTGCTTGCATTTAGGGCTGTATGTGTTCAGGGGCATATCCCAGGAATGCAGGTATTCTGCGTAACAGGCATATGTCCTTGAATGAATAGGTCCTTAAACGCTTAGTGTCACTCAGTACAGCGTCCATCCGCAAAGTATTACAGCCTGTCATAGAGACTTTGACAGACTGCAGGGCTGGATGCCACACCTGTGCCTCTCGGGCGCACAAAAATGCTGCCACTGGTAGCACAGAGCTAAACGCCAGTGTGCATGTGGTGCAAGACACTCCAGGCTAAATAATCCTCCTGAAGACATCTTTTAGCAATAAGCTAAATGATCTTGTTTTGGGTCATTTCAGGCGAACTCCATGTAAACACTCCTCCAGAACATGAAATTTACCTGGAGAATTAAAATATTAAAACAAATTTTAGCAACTGGATTTCATGAATTTTTTGAACACTTAGAATTTTAAGACTTAAAAGTGATTGTAAAGTCTTGTTTTTTTTTTTAAATAATAAACATGCTATACTTGCCTGCTCTGTGCAGTGGATTTGCACAGGGCAGCCTGGATCCTCCTCTTCACTGCTCCTGGCCCCCATCCTGTCGAGTGCACCCCACAGTAAGCAGCTTGCTATGGGGGAACCCGAGCCGCACCCTCTCTTTCCTGATTGGCCAACCGACTGATTGACAGCAGCAGGAGCCAATGGCACCGCTGCTGTGTGTTAGCCAATCAGCAGGGAGAGCCAGAGGTGGCCGACGGACTTGTGGACGCCGCTGGATAGAGATGGACCTCAGGTAAGAGGGGGGGGGGGCTGCTGCACACAGAAGGCATTTTATCTTCATACATAGAATGCATTAAGATAAAAAACCTTCTGCCTTTACAACTCCTTTATGAGTCGCCTGATTCTCCAGAAACATTACTTTCTCAATCCACCCAGTCACTTAAAGGGATTGTTAACCCCAAAACAAATTTTAAAAAATTTAAAGATCCTGCTCCCTCAAAGCATGTTATACAGCACAGTGCTTGTGCTGGGTCATTTGGTCCCTTGCATCACCTGAAATACCCCTGGCTGATCCAGCCTAATTATACCCTCCCCTGTGCAAACAGACCACAATAATCATGGCTGCTGAGCCCCTGACATCGTGGTCTTTTTGCATGATTCCGTAAGCCGCAGCTTGCCATCTGTCTCCTGTGTCCTTCTCCCCCCCCCCCCCTCCCCTCTGTCTGTCTGTCTCTGCTCTACCAGTGCCTGCCCCCTCCTTCTGCTCTAATTTCACATATTACATGTTGCCGTCCTCTCTGCAGCATTATACGAATTGTCCTTGTCCCTGTGTAATGTAAAAAAACTGCAGGATTGTACCTGCATGAGCTCCGCTCCCCGCGCTCAGCTGATTGTCGGCAGCTCGGAGCGCTATAGCTCCGCTATCCTACTCTCTCTCCCCCTCCTCCCCAGCTGACGTCAGCAGGAGGGCTCAGCCCTGCACACTGCAGCTGTGAGTTGGAGAGACAAGGCAGGAGAGACATCAGTAGAGTGCCAGGAGCGGAGCTCATACAGGCACAATCCTGCAGTTTTTTTACAGAACACAGGGACAATTAGTATAATGCTGCAGAGAGGATGGTAGTATGCAACAAAAGTGGGTTAACAACCACTTTAAATTCAGATGTCATTCATAACCTCCAAAAATTCAAATATAGGAACTATAACAGGTTGAAGCCAATCAAAAATAGATGTTTGCGTAAATCAGATTCCTGTGCCAGTTCTTCCTTTGAAGATAAAGGAAATTAATGTATCCCACTGTCTGCCAATGAAAGCACCTTCACCCTGCTAAAGCGGCAATCCGGTCAATTACACCAGTTAGTCTGGTCTTTTTCCACAGTAAAGATTGTAGGGAATGTAGAAAGTGATATGGCGCTGTGCATGCTACTTTTAATAACAATTAAACTTCTTCCTGACACCACCCAAAAAACAGTTCTTACCTCTTCAGCATTAGAGTCCCTGTAATATTTGAGGCTGGAGTCTGTGAGAACAAACCAGTGTTTCTTCCACTAAGAAAGCAAGAACAAATGTTAAGGTGCATGGCATTTTCAACTTCAGTCCTCATACATACAATGCCTTACAGCAGCAGTCATCACTCCTACAGGGTATATTATTAGATATAATTCATCCTGCCTCTGTACATGATTACAGGAGCAACCAAATCAATGAAAAGGTTACTGTATATTCAACTGTATTGTTTAAACCAGCCTTTCTAAACAGGAGTGCTGCCAGAGGTCCCCAGGGATGCCACAGCTTCCTGGTAGAGAAAAACTGTCAGGACAGACCGAGCTCCCGATCCCCAGCCAAACTGAACATCGGCAATGGGAACTCAGGCAGACTGTTGTATACACTCAGCAAAATGAAAATGGAGGGGAGTGTGTGCTGTGCTCGCTGCCTCCCCCTACATTGCAGAACCTGGCTGTGTGAGGAAAGGTTCTGTACTGCAACTTTTTAAAGAGTTGATAACGTGTGTGCGCACACGTGTCTGTATGTATACAGGTTTATGTATGTACGTACGGGGTGTGTGTGTGTGTGTGTGTGTGTGTGTGTGTGTGTGTGTGTGTGTGTGTGTGTGTGTGTGTGTATATATATATTTATTATATATATATATATATATATATATATATATATTTATTATATATATATATATATATATATATATATATATATATATATATATATATATATATATATATATATATATATATATATAAATAATACACACACACACACACACACAATGTATATGTGTTACTTTTAATCTTAACCCCCATTCCATCAGAACTGCTTTTTTAGGGCTTGTACTAGCAGCAAGGACTTATGCTTCTCTGAAAAGCAATCCATGCTCAGATCGGTTTTCAGAGGCATTTGACAGGCGGTAAAGAGGCAATATGTTGCCTTCTCCCCACCTATTTTAGCCCCGTAAATGCAGCATCACCACACAACTGTGTGCAGTTGTGGGGTGGTTGCAGTGCAGCCCCCTTCACCTGGGGGTATACTTATAGCTGCAGCATGTGTGCACCTCCAATTGCTAAAAGGGGATCAGTTGGGGGTGGTAAAAACTCAAAAGCTCAACCACGTGATTTTCCACCCTCCAAACAAGCCCTTGCTTTACAACGATGCAGTTGCGTGCTGCTAGTATGGCAGCCCATTCTTTTTTAATGGGCTGCCCTACCCACAGAAATGCAGGGAAAGAAGTTCCCAAACTTTTTTTTTTTTTTTTTTTTATTGCACAGCACCAAACACACCCCATGTTTGTCAATGCATGGGGATGCCATTAAGAATAGCACCTCTAAAAAGCAGAGCATTTGCCTGCGTGTCAGGAACGAGTGCATGAACCAAGTTCCTCAAGACTGAAAATACTTTTCAAGGGTGCCCCAACTGGGAAAAGCCTGAGAAACACTGGTTTAAACAGATGTACAGTGCCTTGAAAAAGTATTCATACTCCTTGAAATTTTCCAAATTTTCTCATGTTACAACCAAAACGTAAATGTATTTTATTGGGATTTTATGTGAAAGACCAACACAAAAGGTGCATATAATTGTTAAGTGGAAGGAAAAATGATAAACGGTTTTCCAACTTTTTTTTACAAATAAATATTTGAAAAGTGTGGCGTGCATTTGTATTCAGCCCCCTTTACTCTGATACCCCTAACTAAAATCTAGTGGAACCTATTGCCTTCAGAAGTCACCTAATTAGTAAATGGAGTCAACCTGTGTGTAATTT
The DNA here is from genome assembly GCA_029206835.1 of Rana muscosa. Taxonomy (NCBI): domain Eukaryota; kingdom Metazoa; phylum Chordata; class Amphibia; order Anura; family Ranidae; genus Rana; species Rana muscosa. The sequence continues at coordinate 427,078,391 of CM055120.1, read as the reverse complement.
AATCTTAATATAAATACAGCTGTTCTGTGAAGTGCTCAAGGCCAAGGAACACACCAGACAAGTCAGGGATAAAAGTTGTGAAAAAGTTTATAGCACGGTTAGGCAATAAAAAAATATCACAAGCTTTGAACATCTCACGGAGCACTGTCCAATCCATCATCTGAAAATGGAAATAGTATGGCACAACTGCAAACCTACCAAGAAGTGGCCGTCCACCTAAACTGACAGGCTGGGCAAGGAGAGCATTATTCAGAGAAGCATCCAAGAGGCCCATGATAATCCTGGAGGAGCTGCAGAGATCCACAGCTCAGGTGGGAGAATCTGTCTACAGGACAACTATTAGTCATGCACTCCACAAATATGGCCTTTATGGAAGAGTGGCAAGAAGAAAGTCATCCTTAAAAGAAATCCATAAGAAGTCCCGTTTGCATGTCCCCATGTGGGGGGGGGGGGGGGGGACAGCAAACGTGTGGAAGAAGGTGCTCTGGTCAGATGCAACCAGAATTTTACTTTTTGACCTAAAAGCAAAATTCTATGAGTGGCGGAAAACAAAAACAATGAACACACCATCCCTGCCGTGAAAAATGGTGGCGGAATTATGTTGTGGGGATCCTTTTCTTCAGCAGGGACAAGGAAGCTGGTCAGAGTTGATGGGAAGATGGATGGAGCCAAACACAGGGCAATCTTCAAAGAAAACCTGCAAGAGTCTGCAAAAGACTTGAGACTGGGGCGGAGGTTCACATTCTAGCAGGACAACGACCCTAAACATACAGCCAGAGCTACAATGGAATGGTTTAGATCAAAGCATATTCATGTGTTAGAATGGCCCAGTCAAGATCCAGACCTAAATCCAATTGAGAATCTGTGGCAAGACTTGAAAATTGCTCTTCACAGACGCTCTCCATCCAATCTGACAGAGCTTGAGCTATTTTTCAAAGAAAAATGGGCAAAAATTTCACTCTCTAGATGTTCAAATCTGGTAGAGACAAACTGAAAAAAAGACTTGCAGCTGTAATTGCAGCGAAAATTGGTTCTACAAAGTATTGACTCAGGGGGCTGAAAACAAACAAATGCACGCCACACTTTTCACATATTTATTTGTAAAAAAAAAAAATTGAAAACCATTTATTATTTTCCTTCCACTTCACAATTATGTGCCACCTTGTGTTGGTCTATCACATACATTTACATTTTTAAAGTAACTTGACAAAATGTGAAAAACTTCAAAAAGGGGTAGGAATACTTTTTCAAGGCACTGTATAGCAAAGATACAAAAATGATTCACAGGTGGCTACAAACCTCAAGGTACCAACATCCAAAAGATAAGATCTTTAGGCAAGGTGCGCGCACACACACACACACACACACACACACACACACACACACACAAGCACAAGCATGAAAATTAGGCATTGCAAGGGTTCCTGCAGCTTGCTCAGTGCTTCCTAGTATTTGATGCAGGAAACACAACGACTAATGACTCATAAGTACAGGTGGGAAATTAGGAACAGGCTTTGTGCCATTTGCAGTCCCCAGCCTTAGTACCCAGCACTGACGTGTACAAGTAGGTGGACGGTTTTTATAACAACTAACTCCTCACAAATGTTATTTGTAATAACAATGGTTTCCTCTTCCTGAAGCAGAATCAAATACTAAAATGCAGCATGAAAAAAACAGGATGTTTAAACATATCCTGCTTTAAAAAATTGTAAGCTAGAACCTGATTGGCCAATCTGGGTACCACTGCAATTTTCCTCTGTACACAAAGGCTCAATGATAACAAAGGTTATACAATCCACCAAAACTCATGCTAAACATTGATAATCTAATGGGATTTGAACACATTAAAACAAATTAGGTCAGTTTCAATCAAAACCATTACTGAATGAATTACTGTATGCAACACAATGACATGTGATTGTTTACCATAATGTTAAGCATTAATAGAACACCATTGGTTACAGCAAACATAAACCATGATACACTGACCAACTTTATTCTACTAGCAATGACAAAGTACAAAGCTGAATACATGTTATGGTGTTATATGACAAAAGAAAAGATGATGTTCTTACCTCTCCGTTGCCATCGAGTAAGGACATCCATCCTTTCTTGAAATTCAGCAGGTCTGGCTGTAGGGAAGAAACATCAAGTGCAACTAATTAGCTGTATGGAGATCGTAACAAGTGCAACACAATGAAATCGGAGGGTATGAACAGAGGATCTGTAGTAGAGATAAGACATTGAGAGGAAGAAAAAAAAAAAAAAAACCTACAGCAGGATAAGAGATTTAATACTAAGCAGTTAAGTTTTTTTCGAGACACATCATACCTCCAGGTCGGTGCTGGCACCTCTTTCTGCAGATGCTTCACTGGACAACATAGAGATGTCTTACTTCCTGATCTCTCTATCCGTCTTGTTTACAACGCCATACTCGACTACCTCCTCCTACTATCCTTGGTTCACATTATAGAAAAATAGCTCTTTTGCACCATGTTTCTTATTAGCTTTAGAAAGCACCATTAAAAGCAATTGATTATGTGACCTTCCCCTATATTATGTCACTTGCCCCCTTGCTTTCATCTCCAAGTCCCTGCAGTAATTGTACAATACAAAGCCAAAAATAAACTGCTGAAGAAAAAGTCCTAATTTTTACATTTCTAAAGTATAAGTTGCTATAATGTATATTTGCAGTGCCATGAGCATTGACTTATCTGACATTTAGCCGTGTCCCTCTCTGCAGCCCTTCCTTTCCTTCTCCAGTTACAGTTGGGTGTAGGAGAGGGACACAAGTTACTCCCACCTCTTGGACAGAATCCTCGCAGGGCAAAGAGACATCTGAGGTATAGGAGCAGATTTAGTTTCAGGTTGTGAATGTCATATAAGAGACTAGCGAAAAGTGAGACTACCCTTTAACAGAGTATGACCAAGGGTTTCAGATATTTAATACCACAGATACAAGTAACAGTCACTCAATGAAGAGACACACACACAGCTGGTTTATGAAAAGAAGCAGAGAGACCGTAATGAATATCAACGCAGATTGTTTTAGAGGAGGGACACAGTGATGACAAATCTAACAAGTACCAGAAGACTGCAGCCTAAAATATAAGAAATATGCTATCGGACCATCAAGGAAAGGATAAAACGGTAACAATCACAAAGATCTGTAGAGAGAGAGAGAGAGAGAGAGAGAGAGAGAGAGAGAGAGAGAGAGAGAGAGAGAGAGAGAGATAGAGAAAGGGAAAAAAATAAGTCTTGGTAGAGGAACAGACTGAAACAGTAGGGTGACAGATTGTCACAACAAGAGACACCCAGAGTGACAACATTATCACAACAAAAGGGGTGGCAACCTGAGACAAGGGAGATAAAAAGACAGATAGTCAAAAAAAAAAAAAAAACGATGCTGGCCATACACTAGATTTTCGGTTCACAATACAAAAAACATTCATCTGAAAATCTCACTTCCTTTTTTCATTTTATTGTATGTTATTGAATGTAATTCCCCAACAAAAAACCAAATACACTGACTCAAATCATTTGAGAAAAATTTTCCATCGTAATTTTCTCCTGACTATGACCAAAAATGAACATCGATTAACAATTAGAAAATCGATCAAACGTTCTTAAAGTAGTAGTAAAGTCATTTCGACTACCTTTACCTACAGGTAAGCATACAACCGTTTAGGAGATATTCCACAGAGCAGCAGCTGGTGACGTCACTGGCGCAGGCGCTCGGAAGGAACGGCACAGCATGCCGGAGACTGACTCCCGTGTGCATGCGTGGGAGCGATGTCATCACAGCTTGGCTATTCAAGTGGCCACAGACCGCGAACCCGGAAGGAAGACCTGGTGACAACAAGCTACTGCAGGGCTTCATTTTAAAAAGGAGAAGAACAGCCTGAGCTTTTTAGGCTGGGCTTCTCCTCTGGGTCACAGGAGTGCAATTTGTTTTGCACTCCTGTGATTCGTTTTCAGCGGAGAGCGGTCTGAAGTCTGCTCTCCGCTGAAGTCACCGTCATCAGTCGAGGCAGTGCGTCATCTCGATTTCCAAGTCTGGATCAGCCAGCTGCCTTGATTGATGGCAGTCTCAGCGATATGCTCCCCGCCCCTCCATAGCTCAGCGCTCCAATGAGCGCATAGAAGTAAAGCAGAAGCGATGCTGACTTACAGTCAGCATCGCTCTGCTCGGGAAAGAGTGAGAACTGAGCCATCAGCGGTGTTCGGTGGCTCGGTTCTCAGGGCAGAGACGCCGGGGAACAGATGCAGCATCAGTCTGATGCTGCATCCACCAAGGTAAGTAGGATGATTAAAAAAAAAAAACAAAAAAAAACACAAACTTCTCTTTTAACCACTTAACAACCGCCCACTGTAAACATACGTCGGCAGAATGGCACGGACAGGCACAATCACGTACCTGTACGTGCCTGCCTTCGTATGGGTGGGGGGTCCAATCGGACCCCCTCCGGTACAGTGAGCGGCCGGGATCGCTTCGGGAGCGATCCGTGATGACGGGGCCGCCATTCGATTCTGGCCACCCCCTCTCGATCGCTCCTGGCGAATCAAATGCTTCCTCTGCCTGTGTAATGTTTACACAGGCAGGAGGAAGTGATGTAATCCCTCATGCGGCGCTCACATATATCGAGCGCCGCATGAGAGAAGACACAGAGGTTAGTGCACAAACACTACACTAACACCAGCACACATAAGCACATGATCGCCCCCCCAGATCACCCCCCAGTCACTGATTGCAGTGACCATTTATTTACTGATCACTGCAATCAGTGACATTTGTGACTGTAAAAGTGTCAGGGCAGTTAGTTTTAGGTCCAGTGTAGCCCCCTAACCCCCCCCCCATATAAAGGTTTAACCCCTTGATCGCCCCCCAGGTAACCCTTTCACCCCCTAGCACCGCCGTCACTAAGCGATCGTTTTTCTGATCGCTGTTTTAGTGTCGGTGATGCCGATAGGTAGCCAGTTATTTTTTTTAGGTGTGCCGCAGGTTTTTATAGCGTCGGGTACCCCCGTATATTACCTAATAAAGGTTTAACCCCCTGATTGCCCCTAGTTAACCCTTTCACCAGTGATCACCATATAAGTGTTACGGGTGACGCTGGTTAGTTAGTTTGCTTTTTATAGTGTCAGGGCACCCGCCGTATATAACCCAATAAAGGTTTAACCCCCTGATCGCCCGGCAGGTGATATCAATTAGGTTTTAGCGTCAGAGAGGGTCTGCGTCGCCCCTGGCAGCGTCAGGTTAGTGCCAGTAACGCTAACACCCACGCGTGTAGCATACACCTCCCTTAGTGGTATAGTATCTGAACAGATCAATATCTGATCTGATCAGATCTACCGTATATACTCGAATATAAGCCGAGGCACCTAATTTTACCACAAAAAAATGGGAAAACATATTGACTCGAGTATAAGCCTAGGGTGTCCATCTGCATTCTTCACTGTGCCTCACTGAGTTCATGTGCATGCCTCACTGTGCCCATGCCTCACCGTGTCCATGCCTAGACTGACATTTAACATGGGAGTCTATGGAAGGGGTGCCCGGGTTTGAAAAATCGGTGCTCCCCGGCCGTAGGTCCCCCAGACAATCTTTGCACACATGTAGAGGAAGAGTGGGGCTACATGTGCGCCAAGTTTGGGGTCCAGGGGACCTACGACCGGCCTGTACCGGGTCCCCAAAATCACCAGAGAAATTACCCGGCCTGTACCGGGTCCCCAAAGTCCAGGAGATGAGGCGCAAAAAGGTGACTCGAGTATAAGCCGAGGGGGGCATTTTCAGCACAAAAAAAATGTGCTGAAAAACTCGGCTTATACTCGAGTATATACGGTATACTACCGTCCCCAGCAATTTAGGGTTCCCAAAAATGCAGTGTTAGCGGGATCAGCCCAGATACCTGCTAGCACCTGCGTTTTGCCCCTCCGTCCAGCCCAGGCCACCCAAGTGCAGTATCGATCGATCACTGTCACTTACAAAACACAACACACATAACTGCAGCGTTCGCAGAGACAGGCCTGATCCCTGCGACACCAGTGCTGTAGGAGGTGATTTCACCACCACAGTTAAAAAAAAAAAGCATATATGCCGAAGCATTGGGGCAGCAGGGGTGGAGGAGCGATTTTGCTCCCAATGCCGCGTACATACGGTCGAAATTCCGACGGAGGCATGCCCGTGGAAAAGTCCGACCATGTGTGTGCGGCATAACTTTTGCGGGAGGATGCCCCCATGCTTCGGCATATATAAATGGTGCATGTATGCCCATCATTAGAAGTGGGTGGATGAAGGGAGGTATTCTAATGGTGGGCATACCCACCGATCAATCTCTTTTTTCGTTCAGCCAACAGGCTGCATGAATAAAAAAGATTACAATACATGTCCAACAAGGACCAGCAACGTACTGGTATGTTGCTGGACTTTGAATGGTTATACCAGATTGATGCCTGTGGGTTTAGGTATCATCTTGGTATCATTCTTTTCAGCCAGCGGCCGGTTTTCATGTAAAAGCAATCCTAGCGGCTAATTAGCCTCTGGACTGCTTTTACAAGTAGTGGGAGGGAATGTCCCCCCCCTCCCGGATATAAAAAGCGCCATTGGGAAATTGGGAAAGCATTTTATCACACCGATCTTGGTGTGGTCAGATGCTTTGAGGGCAGAGGAAAGATCTAGGGTCTAATAGACCCCAGTTTTTTCAAAAAAAAAAAAAAAAAAAAAAAGAGTACCTGTCACTACCTATTGCTATCATAGGGGATATTTACATTCCCTGAGATAATAAAAAAAAAAAAAAAAAATAATATATATATATATGGAAGGAACAGTTTAAAAATAAAATAAAAAAGCAAAATTAATAATAATAAAAAAAAAGCACCCCTGTCCTGCCCTGCTCTTGCGCAATGGCGAACGCAAGCGTCGGTCTGGCGTCATATGTAAACAGCAATTGCACCATGCATGTGAGGTATCACCGCGAAGGTCAGATCGAGGGCAGTCATTTTAGCAGTAGACCTCCTCTGTAAATCTAACGTGGTAACCTGTAAAGGCTTTTAAAAATGTATGTAGTTTGTCGCCAATGCGCGTTTGTGCGAAATTGTAAAGCATGTCGTGTTTGGTATCTATGTACTCAGCCTAAGATCATCTTTTTTATTTCATCAAACATTTGGGCAATATAGTGTGTTTTAGTGCATTAAAATTAAAAAAAAAAGTGTATTTTTTCCCCAAAAAATGCGTTTGAAAAATCGCTGCGCAAATACGGTGTGGAAAAAAAAAATGCAACACCCACCATTTTAATCTGTGGGGCCTTTGCTTTAAAAAAAATATATAAATGTTTGGGGGTTCAACATAATTTTCTTGCAAAAAAATAAATGTTTTCATGTAAACAAAAAGTGTCAGAAAGGGCTTTGTCTTCAAGTGGTTAGAAGAGTGGATGTAAGCTTCCTAATGTTGTGTATAAAATGCCAGGACAGTTCAAACCCCCCCCCCCCCCCAAATGACCCCATTTTGGAAAGTAGACACCCCAAGCTATATACTGAAAGGCATGTCGAGTCCATTGAATATTTTATATGTTTTTTTTTATTCTTTATTTTGTTTTATCAAGATTTCAATTATGTTACATCAATACATTTCCATTGATCCAGCCAAGATAATAAACATACAAAAATAATACTGAGTACTAAGAGGTTCCTGGCTCTTCTCCTTAGGCCTCATGCCCACTGGCGTTTTTACAGCTGCGTTTTTTGCAGCTTAAAAACGCCTGTCCATGTTATTGTAAATATTTTTTTTTTTTAAAAAAAAAAAAAAAAAAAAAAAAAAAAAACGTCGGAGCTAAAAACGCGACCGCGCGTTAGTGCGCGTTTTTGCGCGTTAGTGCGCGTTTTTGCGCGTTTTTTCCTGCCAAATTCTGACGCTGAGGAACGCACTGGCCCTGGGTTTTTTTTACAGCTTACAAACGCCTATGCTCTTTACAGCTCAAAAACGCCTAGGTGGGCATGAAGCTATAGACTAACATGGACAGGCGTTTTTAAGCTGTAAAAAACGCTCAAAAACGCGGCTGAAAAAACGCCCGTGGGCATGAGGCCTAATACTCACATTTCTAAAATCTCGATTTCATCCCCCCCCCCCTTTTCCCCTTTCTATCCCCCTCCCCCCCTTCTACCTCTTATTTTCTACCATTTCTCTACTACTTTCTCAGATTTTCTACATAGCTTCATGTTTTCTTAAAATCTTTCCAACATTCCCACTTGTTTTTAAATCCTTTTTTTTCCTCCTCTACGCCGTACTTCAGTCCCTCCATACTGTATGTTTCTTCCACGGAATCTACCCACTCCCATATAGATGGGACTTTCCACTTTTCGCCATTTTTTTGGGATCAACCTTTTGGCCGCGTTTAATAAATGTGGGATCAGTGACTCTTTATACTGTTTCATTCCTCCATCCCCTCCATGGAATACAACTATCCAAGGATCTTTTTTAATCTCCTTCGCTGTAATTATTTTTATCATTTCCAGTATCTTTTCCCAGTAAGTTTGAATTTTAGGGGCATTGCCACCATATGTGGGCCATTGTTCCCCTCCCCCCACATTCTCTCCAGCATTCTGCCTTCTGTTCTACTTGAAATTTACTCAATTTATCTGGTGTGGCATACCAGCCTGTAATACATTTATAGTTCATCTCTGCGGTCCTGCTGTCCATGGCAGACGAGTGGGCCAATTTTATTATTTTCTCTATAGTCCTTTTATCCCTACATGTTCCCAATTCTCTTTCCCATTTCTTTATAAATGGGGGCATCGCCAGTTCATCCACTGTCATCAGTAATTTGTAGAGTTTTGATATAGTTCCTGTTAAGTTATCGGCCATACAAAGCCGTTCCAACGTCGTAAGTTCCTCCCCAGACCTAATTGGCTGGGGAAGGCTTTGTACAAAGTGGGTCAACTGGTGGTACCTCCATTCATCTACTATCATTAATTCCCTATTGTGTCTCAATTCTTGAAGTGGTATAATTTTCCCTTTTTTTATTATATCTCTTAACTGTGCTCTCTCTTTTTTAATCCAATTTCCTCCCACTATTTTTTTTCCCCGGTGCAAAATATTCGTGTTCTTTTAATTCTATAAGGGGAGAGTTATAATATTTTATATGTTGACACAAGTTGCGGAAAAAAGATTTTTTTTTTTATTTTATTTATTTTTTGCACAAAGTTGTCACTAAATGATATATTGCTCAAACATGCCATGGGCATATGTGGAATTACACCCCAAAATACATTCTGTTGCTTCTCCTGAGTACGGGGATACCACATGTGTGAGACTTTTTGGGAGCCTAGCCGCGTACAGGACCCCAAAAACCAAGCACCGCCTTCAGGATTTCTAAGGGTGTAAATTTTTGATTTCACTCCTCACTGCCTATCACAGTTTCGGAGGTCATGGAATTCCCAGATGGCACAACCCCCCCCAAATGACCCCATTTTGGAAAGTAGACACCCCAAACTATTTGCTGAGAGGTATGGTGAGTATTTTGCAGATTTCGCTTTTTGTCACAAAGTTTTGAAATTTAAGAAAGAAAATAATTTTTTTTTTCTTTTTTTTTCAAAAACAAATGAGAGCTGTAAAATACTCACCATGCCTCTCAGCAAATAGCTTGGGGTGTCTACTTTCCAAAATGGGGTCATTTGGGGGGGTTTTGTGCTATTTTGGCATTTTATGGCCTTCGAAACTGTGATAGGTAGAGAGGAGTGAAATCAAAAATTTGCGCCCTTAGAAATCCTGAAGGCGGTGCTTGGTTTTCGGGGGCCCGTACGCGGCTAGGCTCCCAAAAAGTCCCACACATGTGGTATCCCCGTACTCAGGAGAAACAGCAGAATGTATTTTGGGGTGCAATTCCACATATAACCATGGCATGTGTGAGCAATATATCATTTAGTGACAACTTTTTGTATTTTTTTTTTTTTTTTAGTAATTATTCAATCACTTGAGACAAAAAAAATAAAAATATTCAATGGGCTCAACATGCCTCTCAGCAATTTCCTTGGGATGTCTACTTTCCAGAATGGGGTCATTTAGGGGGGGGGGGGGGGTTGTACTGCCCTGCCATTTTAGCACCTCAAGAAATGGTCATAAATTAAAAGCTGTGTAAATTCCAGAAAATGTACCCTAGTTTGTAGACGCTATAACTTTTGCGCAAACTAATAAATATACGCTTATTGACATTTTTTTTACTAAAGACATGTGGCTGAATACATTTTGGCCTAAATGTATGACTAAAATTGAGTTTATTGAGTTTTTTTATAACAAAAAGTAGAAACTATCTTTTTTTCAAAATTTTCAGTCTTTTTCCGTTTATATCGCAAAAAATAAAATAAAAAAAATTGCAGAGCCAATCAAATACCATTAAAAGAAAGCTCTATTTGTGGGAAGAAAAGGACGCAAATTTCGTTTGGGTACAACATTGCATGTCCGCACAATTTCCAGTTAGAGCAGCGCAGTGCCAAATTCTGAAAACACCTCTGGTCCTTTAGCTACAAAATGGTCCGGGGCTTAAGTGGTTAAGGTAAGTGCATACTACGATGCATACTAGCACATTATGACATTGCCTTGCAGGGTGACTTTTTTTTCCTTTTACCAAGCTTTACTACCACTTTAAAAATAAAACTTTTGAATGAAAATGTGTATGGCCAGCATACAGTAAGCATTTCAGAGCTTTATTAGGTTATTTTAACATACACATTTTGTACAAAGCAGGTGCAAGAAATGCAACACAGTATACATGTATGATGCATTCATATTCTTAGCCCCCAAGTGCAAAACTTTACATTTATCAACATTAACCCTCATCTTCCACAGTCGCCCAATTGTTGTTACACAGTTGTTAAGTTTGGGCAGGCCCCACACATCAAACTCTCCAACATCAGGACCAGTAGAAAATGTACTGAAACAACATTTTCAAGCCACATAAGAGTGTGCTAAACTGATACCGCGTATTGCACCACATCACTGGTTCCTGGTCCTTTTTGGCACTACAGGCTTGTCATTTTGACTGCTGAGCCCCAACCAACAGAATTTACCTGTAAGTGGAGATAGAGGCTAGAAAGTCACTGACTGGGCTTTCAATGCAGCATGTAGGAGTTCAATGTAAGGAGTGGTTATTCCTGCGCTACCAATCAGGAGGGGTGGTTGAAACTGTCGCAAGCACCTAACGGGTTAATCCTAACCTGATAAGGTGATAAATGTAAAAGGGGGGGTGGTGCTGCGCTGTTTCTAATATGTACATAAATTGGTGAAATAATGATGCACAATGGCTATCTTATACCAATAAATAAACAGGTTTAAAAAATTAATACATAATCTAGAAATGGTGAATTAAAGTATTGAATAATATACTAAAACCATAAAATCAATACCATCAGTAAAAACTGTATAAATAAAAATAAATGTAAATAAACCTGTAGATAAATATCAAAGTGAACGTTGCTGTGCAAATGTACTAGAAAGGTGCATAGACAAAATAACCTGCAGATTGCAGTGAAGTAATAAGTGCACAAATGTGACTGCTAATTGGCAAAGTGCAGCAAAAGTGCTAAAAGTGAGAAAAAAAAAAAATAATTAAATAAAAAGTGAAAAATGTCCAATAAGCAATGGAACAGAGATGGGATGTTGAACTCCAAAAGTTCATAGGAAAAATAAATGGCAAGTGGTGCCCGTGAGAAATGGATTATCAATTTCTTCAAAGTGACATTTCTGCAACTTCGCATATATAAGTGGTGCTGTGGTGAAGGAATGTGTGAATCTCGACTTCCGGTGTCACACACTAAGGTAAAAGGTGGCCTCTTACCTTGCGATAATGAGGTAACAGCTTGTGTAAAATAAGGGTCAGTGAATCCTCTGTCGCGGTCCTGGCGTCAAATAAGGAAGCCTTTATATCAAAACGCTGTTGTTCCTCAGGTGTAGAATAAACCTATGTTGGATCCTAGGAATTGCTCTCATCTCCCAGTGATAGCGGGGTTAAAAGGGAAAAAAAAAAAATGGGGTCTCGATCGTGAAGTACGTTTTTTTAAAAACCAAATGGTATGCTTTTAATGATACAATAGTGGATTGCTTACATAGAACTCACATGAACTCACATAAAATGACATTTAAGATAAACTTATCTCCTATACGAGCGGCAAGCTCGTTTTCCTCCGTCTGTCTGATTGCCTCTCCGTCCCTACGCGTGGCGTCACAGTCACGTGACTTCATCAGGGGATGATGGGAAGGCAATAAAATGGTCTTTAAATACTGTTCCTATTGAAATGGATGCGGCGGCCATTTTCTCGGAGCCCAATGTTAATCTTCATTGGCGGCCATTTTCCTTGAGATCCTGTCTAAGTGATGGGGGCGGCCATCTTTATGGTGGTTAAAAACAATAATAAACTAGTAACAACGACAACGAATGCGCCGCCATTTTTCTTGAGATTTTTAATAGTTAGGTTGGCGGCCATGTTTTAGAAGTCCTTGCATCGGTGTAGTGTGATCTCTAATATCTACACAATACCTAGCAGGACATAACTAAATACACACGAAAGGACTGTATTAGGATTAAGAAGGCATATGATTGCACATATGCAAATCCACAATGAATAATAATTTATAAGTGCAATAATAACCTAAAAAAACGATAAAAAATGACAAATATGTATAAAAAATAAATGAATAAATCTCCCAAGTAGGTATGGGGTAAAAATTCAAGGTTTAGTGACTATATCAATCTCCCAAACTAGCGAAGCTTAGGTCTGGTGGACATCAGGCAGACGTCTGCAATATGAGCTTTACAAGATGTGTTTTTCCTACCAGATACATAGAAGAATAATATAATGATAAAAATAGGGGTCTACAGGGAAAAATAAATTTTAAAATGCCTGTATGGGAATGAGAGAGGGAGTCATTATCTTAGCAAGAGTATATATATAAAAGTACGAGAGGGAGCGACGTAGGCCCTACTAAATAAATGAATGTGTGGAAAAATAAAAGGATGTACTAGAAATCACTGAGGAATCAATTTAGGTCGAACTCGACATTGAGTCCTCTTGGTACGAAGGTGTCAAGGGTGAATATCCATTTGGATTCTAGTTGACTGAGCGTCCTCACCTTGTGGCCCCCCCCCCGCCAGTGTCTAGTATATGGCTCAATACCCCAGAATTTGAGCTCTGAGGGGTCTTTATTGTGGTGTAACAAAAAATGTTTAGATACATTGTGTTTGTCAAAACCTTTCAATATATTTTGAACGTGCTCTTTGATACGAATCCTAAGGAGTCTTTTTTGTGCACCCTATGTACTGCAGGCCGCAGCTACACTCCAAGGCGTATACTGCCCCTTCAGTGTTGCAGCATACAAAATCTTTGACTTCGTAGGTATCTCCTGTGCTGGTGGATGTAAAGTTGGCTTTCTTCTCATTTGGTCTCTTTGTTCTCTTGCATGCAAAGCATCGTTTGCAGGGGTAGAAGCCTTTCATCGTGAAGAAGGAGAATGGTTTGTTCGCTGGATCTGGTACGTTCTTCACTATTTTGTCTCGTATGGTTGGTGCCCTTTTATAGATAAATCTGGGGTTTGTTGGTAATGTATCTTGTAAGTGCCTGTCTGCCAATAATAGAAGCCAATGTCGTTTTATAATTCTTTCGATTTTTTTTGTATTGTACATTATAAATCAAGAATGATTGATGTCAATGGTTTCGTGGATAGTTGTTTATTTTTATCTCTGATCAGTTCATCCCGGTTCATCTCTGTCACTTCGACTATCTTATCTTCAATGAATGTATTACTGTATCCTTTCTCAACAAATCTTTGTCCCATAGCTTCGGCTTGTTCTTTAACCACTTGACAACTGGGCACATAACCCCCTTCCTGCCCAGGCGAAATTTCAGGTTTCAGCGCCGTCACGCTTTGAATGACAATTGCGCAGTCGTGCGACGTGGCTCCCAAACAAAATTTACGTCCTTTTTTTCCCACAAATAGAGCTTTCTTTTGGTGGTCTTTGATCATTTCTGTGGTTTTTATTTTTTGCGCTATAAACAAAAATAGAGCGACAATTTTGAAAAAAAAAAAAAAAAAAAAAACACAATATTTTTTAATTTTTGCTATAATTAATATCCCATTTTTTTTTTAAAAAAAACTATTTTTTTCCTCAGTTTAGGCCGATACGTATTCTACATATTTTAGGTAAAAAAAAAAAAAAAAAAAAAAATAAAATCGCAAAAAGCGTATAGTGATTGGTTTGCGCAAAAGTTATAGCGCCTACAAAATAGGGAATAGAATTATGATTTTCTTATTATTATTTTTTAATTTTTTTTTTTTACTAGTAATGGCGTCGATCTGCAATTTTTTTTTTTGTGACTGTGACATTACGGCAGACACATCGGACACTTTTGACACATTTTTGGGACCATTCACATTTATACAGCGAACAGTGTTAAAAATATGCACTGATTACTGTATAAAATGTGACTGGCAGGGAAGGGGTTAACCACTAGGGGGCGATCAAGGGGTTAATATGTTCCCTGCTAGATGTTCTTACTGTGGGGGGGGGAGGGGACTGACTGGGGGAGGTGACTGATGGTTGTCCCTATGTACAAGGGACACACCATCTGTCTCCTCTCCCCGACAGGACGTGGATCTCTGTGTTTACACACAGAGATCCACGTCCCTGGCTCTGTGACAGCCGATCGCTCGTACCTGGCGGACATCGCGGCCGCCAGTCACGCGCATCGGCACTCGCCTGACACGGCGGGCACAGTTTTTCCCCGACGCGCGCCCGCGGTGGCGCGCATCGCGGAAGTAAATAAGAGGACGTCCATAGACGTCCTATCAGCAATTGACGACCGCTTTGCGGACGTCTTTTGCTTATAGCCCGGGCGCGAAGTGGTTAAAGGTGTCTAGGTTAGTGCAATTTCTCCTTAGACGTACAAGCTGACCCTTAGGGACGTTGAAGAGCCAATTTCTATGATGACAGCTTTCTATCGGCAAGTAACTGTTCCTGTCGACATTTTTAAAATGTGTGTGTTTTAAAACCTGAAGTATCCTGTATAATATCGAGGTCTAGGAATGTGACACTTGTTTCACTGATTTCCCATGTAAGCTTGATGTTTCTGTCGTTTACATTCAAGGTTTCTAAAAATGATATGAGTTGATTGGGCTCTCCATTCCAAAGGATAAAAATATCATCGATGTAGCGTTTATATATATTAAGTTCAGCGGGTTTGTTATTAAAAACAGTTTCCTTCTCCCATTGGGCCATAAAAATACCGGCCACACTAGGGGCAAACTTGGCCCCCATAGCTACACCGGTTCGCTGATGGTAATAATTCTTATTGTGCCAGAAGTAATTATTTTTAAAGGCAGAAGTCGAGACATTTGATGATGAACTTTCTTTGCATACAGGGTAACTTGGTGTATGTTCTCAAACCCCACTTGGCAGCTTCGCATGCTTGATGGTGGAGAATGATTGTGTATAAAGAAGATACGTCCGCAGTGGCCATAATCCATGGTCCACCTTCTTTGGGAATGTCCGTTATAGTTTGTATCATCTGTTTGGTATCTCTTAGATATGCCTTTGTATCCTGTACTACGGGTTGCAGATAATGATCTATGTATTGGCCCATCCTGGCCGTAAGTGAATCTATCCCATTGACTATTGGTCTTGGTGGTGGATTTGTTTTGTCTTTATGTATTTTCGGAATTGTGTAAATGATAGGTGTACGCCAAGAGTCAGGTATTAAAAATCTGGCTTCTTTTTTATTCAAGATATTCTTTTTGAGACCTAGATGGGCAACCTGTTCTAATGCTTTTCTGCATTTAAAAGCAGGATTTCTGAGCAATTTACTGTATGTATGTGTCTTCCAGCATTACATTCATACTGTTGTTATATTGTTCTCTGGAAAGAACAACAATTGCTCCCCCTTTGTCAGCTGGTCTTATGACAATGTCCTTCCTTTTTGTCAATTTCTTGATTCCACTCTTTATGAACTTGGGTTCCTCCTTCTTCTTTATTGTTAGATCCTTAATTTCTTCCAGCACTACTCTTTTGAAAACATCAATGTATTTATTGTTTTTTACTGGTGGGTTAAAAACCGATTTGTTTCTCAGCATACTGTGAGATATCCCATCTTCTCTCACTCCTGGGTTACTGTGTGTGATGGGTTTTCCTGCTAGATATTTATTAATATTTAATTTTCTTACAAATTTCTGTATGCCTATATAGGTCTGAAATTTATCTAAATTTTTTGTTGGAGCATATTTTAAACCTTTGTCTAATACACCGATCTCTTCATGAGTGAGAGTTTCACCACTTAGATTGAAGATTCCCTCTCCCTTTCCTCTCTTTTTCTTTGAGTCTCTTCCCGGATCTGCATCCTCTCTTCTTTCTTGATTTCTTGGTCCTCTCTGTCCGTCTGGTGGGTAATTCTCCCTGTCCCTGTCTAAAAAAGACCTGTCGTAATCAGGGCCATTATATTGGGTCGTATGTGGTCTTACGTATCTATCTTCTTCATTATAATTTGCCAGAGGGGCATAGTAGTTGTTGGTTGGTATCGGGCTTCGCTCATTCTGTCGATGGTTTCTCCCATATCCATAATCTCTAGGTGGGCTTCTGCCTCTTGGTCCGTTTTGTTCGTATGGGGGAGCTCTATAATCTCTATTATAGTGGGGTGGTTGTCTTGGGTCTCTGTAATCTTGTGGGGGGCCCCTATATTCCCTTTGGTCATATGGGGGTCTGTACCAATTGTTCCCATTGTGTGGTTTCTTATTCTTCCAAAAATGGGGTTTCTTCCATCCATTGTGTGGTGTTTTATCATTATATGGTGGTCTTCTATCCGGTTGTCTTGGTGTGTGGTATTGTTGATTGCCCTGCCTCTCGTTATAATTTTGTTGTCTAGGAGTCCGTATTCCATTATGGTCATTCGGTCTGCCATTTTGGACATTTGGTCTCTGTTGTTCATTAGTGTGTTGTGAATGGACCCTTACTATTTTTTCTGGTGTGGAGTATGTAGAAATTGGGTCCATTCGGCCGATTTGTTTTTGCCACTTGAAAACTTCATCCGATTTGAAATCATTTATGTCTCTGACATATTTCTTGCTTTTCCTCTGCTGTACCTCTCTGTCCTTTTTTGTGAGATCTTTATTTAATTGTATAGTGAGTGTTTTGTATTCAGTTGTGTCCTTGTGTACTTCCAATTCTTCCTTTATTTCTGCAATAGTTCAATCTTTTTGGTCTTCCTTTGTTTCCGTGCTAATAGAAATCTTATTAGCTCTAAACCTCGTTCGTTGAAGAACTTGAACCACGCATCGTTAGATTCTTGGTCCAGCAGTCCATCATTTGGAGGGATATCCCATCTTAGCCTCCTTGGGACAATACTTTCTTTAAGATAAGTTTCAAAAGTATTGACGTCCCACCATAGACTTATTTTTTTCTCCATGTTATGTCCTAAACGTCTCATTAAACTTTCTAAATCTAAAGTTTTTTTCTGAGTGACGTTAGTAGTACTAAATATTTCTTCCAAATTTACGTGTCTTGTCTCCAAAAAGGAGAAGACATCCATGGTTGCTGCAGGAATGGGTGGGATATAAGCAAGTAAAATGTAAGGAGTGGTTATTCCTGCGCTACCAATCAGGAGGAGTGGGAGGGGTGGTTAAAACTGTCGCAAGCACCTAACGGGTTAATCCTAACCTGATAAGGTGATAAATGTAAAAGGGGGGGTGGTGCTGCGCTGTTTCTGGTATGTACATAAATTGGTGAAATAATGATGCACAATGGCTATCTTATACCAATAAATAAACAGGTTTAAAAAATTAATACATAATCTAAAAATGGTGAATTAAAGTATTGAATAATATACTAAAACCATAAAATCAATACCATCAGTAAAAACTGTATAAATAAAAATAAATGTAAATAAACCTGTAGATAAATATCAAAGTGAACGTTGCTGTACAAAATGTACTAGAAAGGTGCATAGACAAAATAACCTGCAGATTGCAGTGCAGTAATAAGTGCACAAATGTGACTGCTAATTGGCAAAGTGCAGCAAAAGTGCTAAAAGTGAGAAAAAAAAAAAACCTTCGTACCAAGAGGACTCAATGTCGAGTTCGACCTAAATTGATTCCTCAGTGATTTCTAGTACATCCTTTTATTTTTCCACACATTCATTTATTTAGTAGGGCCTACGTCGCTCCCTCTCGTACTTTTATATATATATATACTCTTGCTAAGATAATGACTCCCTCTCTCATTCCCATACAGGCATTTTAAAATGTATTTTTCCCTGTAGACCCCTATTTTTATCATTGTATTATTCTTCTATGTATCTGGTAGGAAAAACACATCTTGTAAAGCTCATATTGCAGACGTCTGCCTGATGTCCACCAGACCTAAGCTTCGCTAGTTTGGGAGATTGGTATAGTCACTAAACCTTGAATTTTTACCCCATACCTACTTGGGAGATTTATTCATTTATTTTTTATACATTTGTCATTTTTAAATGTTTTTTTTAGGTTATTATTGCACTATATATATATATATATATAATTTAAAACCCGTTTTTATTATATATTTTATTCTTTATAATTTATAAATTATTATTCATTGTGGATTTGCATATGTGCAATCATATGCCTTCTTAATCCTAACACAGTCCTTTCGTGTGTATTTAGTTATGTCCTGCTAGGTATTGTGTAGATATTAGAGATCACACTACACCGATGCAAGGACTTCTAAAACATGGCCGCCAACCTAACTATTAAAAATCTCAAGAAAAATGGCGGCGCATTCGTGGTCATTGTTACTAGTTTATTATTGTTTTTAACCACCATAAAGATGGCCGCCCCATCACTTAGACAGGATCTCAAGGAAAATGGCGGCCAATAGAGATTAACATTGGGCTCCGAGAAAATGGCCGCCGCATCCATTTCAATAGGAACAGTATTTAAAGACCATTTTATTGCCTTCCCATCATCCCCTGATGAAGTCACGTGACTGACGCCACGCGTAGGGACGGAGAGGCAATCAGACAGACGGAGGCAAACGAGCTCGCCGCTCGTATAGGAGATAAGTTTATCTTAAATGTCATTTTATGTGAGTTCATGTGAGTTCTATGTAAGCAATCCACTATTGTATCATTAAAAAGCATACCATTTGGTTTTTAAAAAAAACGTACTTCACGATCGAGACCCCATTTTTTTCCCTTTTAACCCCGCTATCACTGGGAGATGAGAGCAATTCCTAGGATCCAACATAGGTTTATTCTACACCTGAGGAACAACAGCGTTTTGATATAAAGGCTTCCTTATTTGACGCCAGGACCGCGATAGAGGATTCACTGACCCTTATTTTACACAAGCTGTTACCTCATTACCGCGAGGTAAGAGGCCACCTATTACCTTAGTGTGCGACACCGGAAGTCGAGATTCACACATCCCTTCACCACAGCACCACTTATATATGCGAAGTTGCAGAAATGTCACTTTGAAGAAATTGATAATCCATTTCTCACGGGCACCACTTGCCATTTATTTTTCCTATGAACTTTTGGAGTTCAACATCCCATCTCTGTTCCATTGCTTATTGGACATTTTTCACTTTTATTTAATTTATTTATTTATTTTCTCACTTTTAGCACTTTTGCTGCACTTTGCCAATTAGCAGTCACATTTGTGCACTTATTACTTCACTGCAATCTGCAGGTTATTTTGTCTATGCACCTTTCTAGTACATTTGCACAGCAACGTTCACTTTGATATTTATCTACAGGTTTATTTACATTTATTTTTATGTAGGAGTTCAAACCTCCAAAGAATATCTGTACTTTTGTATAAAAATGACAGTACAGTCATTGGTAGGCAATATAAAAGCGTAGCAGTTTCCAGCAGAAATTCTCTGTGCCTGTACAGGGCCCACCCAGTGTTTACATCCCTCAGCACTCCATAATAATGTCACAAGAGGAGGACAATGTATTTCTAGAGGACGGAAGGGTCAGTCATACTGGACATTATTCCCTGTGAACCAGCCTGACACAGATACCACCCGCTGTCAGCCTCTCGGAGAACACATCTGCCCTGGGAGACAGTCATATGTTCCAGAGGATGTAAACACTCTGCCAAGTTCTATAAAGGCCAGGCAATTGAGAGAAGAATGTCTACTGTAAACAGATAACCATTCATATTTACAGCTTAACCTTATGTCTGCTGGTCACTGCAGCCCTGCAATTATTTTTTTTTTTAAGTGCAGTTATTTAAAGGAAGCCTGCATTGAGAGAAATACGGAAGTTGTCACTCCTGGTCTCCTACTGAAAATGCCAATTGCCTGTCATGCCAATCTATTTCCTGTAATAGTGCAGGCCACTGAACTGGAAAAACTATGCAGCCAGCGAAGTCAGAACACCTGATAGGCATACTTGTTCAGGGAAAGCGACAAAATTAGATTTAGGCCTGGTTCACACCTATGCATTTTTTAGCGTGTTTTCAGTTTTGCAGAAACACTACAGTCCATTTAACATGGTTTCCTATGGATGTAGTTCACATTAGGTAACGACTGATATGATACTGATGTTTCTGCCACCTTTTAGGCTGATAGCTGATATTGTGTGCTGATATTCTGTACACTTAAAAAGAGAAAAAAAAAATTGACCCTTTTTAATCACTGTTATTGCTGTCACAACAAGGCATGTAAACATCCCTTAACCCCTTGAGGCCCACGATATAGCCAAATGACGGTTTCAGCGCGGACCTGAAAATCCGGGAGGCCGTCAATAGACGGCCTCCCCTTTGCTTGTTCCCCGTGCGCGCTCCCGCGCGCGCGCGCAGCGGGGAAATTCTATCCTGCATGTGTCCCTTGGACACAACGAATCACAGATCGCTGTGAATGGCCAATCAGAGTGGCCATTTACTATGCGATCTGTGCGGCCAATGAGAGATGATCTCAAATGTAAACATATGAGATCATCTCTCATTGCCGGCTCTCCCTCCTCACACAGAGACGCGTGTGAGGAGGGAGAGCGAATCTGCAACATTGTATCCACAGTCATTTCAGAGAGTGCCATACAGTGACTGCAAGTGCCCATACAGCACCCACAGTTGCCCATACAGCGCCCACAAGTGCCAGTCTGTGACCACCTGTGCCGCCTCATCAGTGAAGGCTTAGCACACTGTGTAGTCGCACCACCACCAGCAACCATGTCAAAAAGATTATTTTCCGCCAAGGAGGCATACCAAATCCTTTCCGCGCCCGACGAGAGCAACGTGGAGCTCTTGCTTTCAGATTCCCTTTCCAATTCCGATTCTGAATCGGACATCAATTACGAGCCAGTCCTCAGTAGTGCAACACTGAGTGACTCAGAGGAGGAAGCTAGTCGGCCCACCAAACGAAGGCGTTCTGGTGAGGAGGCAGTGCCTCGGCAAGAAAGACCAAGGACCCATGCCAGCCTTCCCTATGCCCTTCAGTACCCCTTGTGGCTTCCTCCTAATTCAGGAGAAGCCAACATTCCCCCTTTCACTGCCCAGCCAGGAGTCCAGGTGGACACGGAGAATTTTACCCCAATCGATTTTTTTGATCTTATCTTTACCGAGGACATGCTATCCAGAATTGTGACCCAGTGCAATCTACAGTATATGCCCAACAATTTATTTTTAACAATCCTACAGCATATTATGCCCGTCCCTACGAGTGGAGAGACCCAACGGTGGAGGAGTTGAAGATTTTTTTAGGCCTCACATTTTGTATGGGACTCAACCCAAAAAACACTTTGCGTTCCTTTTGGTCAAAACGCCCCATCTACCATATGCCAATATTCTCCATTCTCCAACGTAATGCCCAGAACCAGATACTTCATAATGAGATTCCTACATTTTAACGATAATACCGAGTGCCTTCCCCGAAATCACCCAAATTTTGACAGGCTTTTCAAAATTCGGCCCTTACTGAATTATTTTTCCGAAAAATTCCCCCAGTTGTATACCCCGGACCAGCACATATGTGTGGATGAGTCCCTTATTAAATTTAGAGGCAGGCTTCAAATAAAGCAATTCATTCCCAGCAAAAGGTCCCGCTATGGTGTGAAGGTGTACAAGCTATGTGACCGAGTCACAGGGTACACGTATGCCTTCTTCGTGTTCGAAGGGAAGGACAGCCAGCTGAATCCCCCTAATTGCCCAGACTACTTGGGATCAAGTGGGAAAATAGTTTGGGACCTCATATACCCCCTACTGGAAAAAGGCTACCATCTGTACGTTGACAACTTTTATACATCTCTTCCCCTGTTCCATAACCTTCACCGGATGCAGACGCCAGCATGTGGTACAGTCAGAAAGAATCGGAAGGGCTTTCCTCAGAGTCTTGTAAATAAGAAGCTGAGAAGAGGAGAATCGGCAAGTCTGAGAAAAAGGAGGTTCTGGCAGTGAAGTGGAGGGACAGAAGGGATGTATACATGTTATCTTCCATCCACAACGACACCTTTGTGGAAATCCCCAGAAGGAATGGCCCCATCTGAAAGCCCACTTGCATCCAGGACTACAATTTGTTTATGGGGGAGTCGACTTCAATGATCAGATGCTGGAACCCTATCTTGCCACAAGACGGACATATCATTGGTACAAAAAAGTTGCAATTTATTTTTTTCAATTGCCCATTTATAACTCGTATATCATATACCGCAAATCCACCCAAAAAAGTTTCCTTGGCTACCAGGAGGACCTTATCACTGCCCTTATATTCCCGAACGGCCCACCCCAAAACATCTGATCAGATGTTCTAAGTCGACTCTCCGAACGTCACTTTCCCGATAAAGTCCCTCCCACAGCAACAGGCCGACGACGTAGAAAAAAAAAAATGTAAGGTGTGTACCAGTGGAGGAGTCAGACGAGACACAGCTTATTGTGCAGAGTGTCCTTCCCAACCAGGCCTCTGTGTAGTAGACTGTTTTCGCCGTTGCCATACTTCACTAAATTATTAGTGAAGTATGGTAAACGTAATCCTCAGTTTCTGCCTTCACACAACCTCACACCCCTTATGCCACTGCCTGCTCTGTAACTGACCCTGGCTTGTTATTCGACCATGCTTCTGCCTAACGATTCTGTACATACCTCTGCCTGATCTGGAACTGACCTTGGACTGTTTGACCATGCTTTTTGCCTGCCTCTTGGATTGATCTTGTACCCTGCTACTAGACAAGTGGGATTCAACACAGGGGTCTCACATGTGAGGGGCTCCAGAAAAGTTTTTCTGGATGAAGAAAACAATATTTTTTTGTTTTCTCATCCTAGATTAGGGTCTGGAGACTCGGAGGCTTCAAAGAGATTTGGGTGGGAGAAGCCTCTACCCCTGTCCCCATTCTGTCCTGAACAAGGCCCTACTTCTGCCTGTAGGACCTATGCCATCATGCCTCTGCCTGTCGCATGAACTGACCACACCACATGAACCTTCCTACTACCAGGACCAATATTTTTGGCACTGCTGACAATATCTCCTGACAATATCTCTGCCTGCACTGACCCTGGACTGTATATGGATAGTATCCCTGCCTGCTGCCTGGACAATTGTGTATGCCGTTGCTGACCAAGTCCCTGCCTGCTGTCTGGACCAGTGCTATCCTGCTGTGTAGAACTGCGCTACTAAAACCACAGGTAATCTTTTGTTTATGCTTTGCTCAGCATAATGTATTTTGGGGTGTAATTCTTGGTATGTGCATGCTATGTGTCCCTAGAACATCTGATGGTGTTCCTTGCATGTTGGGCCTCTGTATGTGCACAGGCTGTGTAAAAGTCCCACACATTTGGTATCGCCATGCTCAGGAGGAGTATCAGAATGTATTTTGGGGTGTCATTTTTGCTATGTACATGCTATGTGTTGGAAATATCTTATAAACTGACAACTTTGTGTAAAAAAAATGCATTTATTTTTTTTTCCACATTTTCCAAAAACTTCTGGAAAAAAAAATGAACCGTTCAAAAGACTTATTATGCCTCAGATTATACATTGGGGTGTTGGCTTTCCAAAATGGGGTCATTTTGTGGGTGTTTCCATTGTCCTGGTCCTCCAGGGCCTTCAAAAGTATAATAGGTGGTTGAGAAATGAGATGTGTAATTTATGTGCCTAGAACACCTGAAGGTGCTACTTCAATGTAGGTCCTCTGTATGTGGACAGGCTGTGTAAAAGTCCCCCACATTTGGTATCGCCATACTCAGGAGGAGTAGCAGAATGTATTTTGGGGTGTCATTTTTGCTATGTACATGCTATGTGTTGGAATTCTCTTATAAAATGGACAACTTTGTGGAAAAAAAATGAAAACGCATTTTCCAAAAACTTCTGGAAAAAAATGAACCGTTCAAAAGACTCATTATGCCTCATAGATTATACGTTGGGGTGTTAGCTTTCCAAAATGGGGTTTTGGGTGTTTCTATTGTCCTGGTGCTCCAGGGCCTTCAAAAGTGTAATAGGTAGTCAACTAGTTAGATGTGTAATTTATGCTCCTAGAACACCTAATAGTGCTGCCTGCATGTTGGGCCAGGCAGTAAAAAAAAGTCCCACACATGTGGTATCGTAATACTCAGGAGGAGTAGCAGAATGTATTTTGGGGTGTCATTTGTGGTATGCACATGCCATGTGAGAGAAATAAGCTATTACAATGAAAATTTTGAGAGAAAAAAAAATCTTAATGTTGCAAAGAATCGTGGGAAAAAATTACAACTTCAAATAACTCACCATGCCTCTTACTAAATACCTTGGAATGTCTACTTTCCAAAAAGGGGTTATTTGGGGGGGGGGGCATTTGTACTTTCCTGGCTTGTTAGGGTCTCAAGAAATGAGATAGGCCGCCAGTACATCAGATGTGATACATTTTTTATGATTTGCACTATAGCTTGTAGACTCTATAACTTTCACACAGACCAAATAATTTCCCCAAATTTTGGGTTATTTTTATCAAAAGATATGTAGCAGTATAAATTTTGGCCAAAATTTATGAAGAAAAATTAATCATTTGCAAAATTTTATCACAGAAACTGAGAAAAATTATTTATTTTTCAAAATTTTCGGTCTTTTTTCATTTATAGCGCAAAAAAAAAAAACAACCCAGAGGTGATCAAATACCACCAAAAGAAATCTCTATTTGTATGAAAAAAAAGGACAAAAAAATCATTTGGGTACAGTGTTGCATGACTGAGTAATTGTCATTCAAAGTGGGACAGCACTGAAAGCTGAAAATTGGTCTGGGCAGGAGGGGTGTTTAAGTGCCCAGTAAGCAAGTGGTTAACGACCGCTCACTGTATATATACGTCGGCAGAATGGCACCGACAGGCACAATCACGTAGAGCATACGTGATTGCCTTTGTATAGTTGGGGGGTCCAATCGGACCCCCCTCCTATACAGTGAGCGGTGGCTAAGTGTCCGGGAGCGTTCCGGGATGAGGGGGCAGCCATTCGTTTCCGGCCATCCCCTCGCGATCGCTCCCGGCGAATAGAAATGCCCCCTCTGTCTGTGTCAGGCAGAGGAAGCAGGAGGAAGTGATGTCATCTCTGGTGCGGCGCTCACATATACCGAGCGCCGTACAAGAGAAGACATCAGGTCAGTGCACACAACACTACACTGACACCAGGACACATAGGGACATAAATCGCCCCCCCCCAGATCACCCCCCAGATCACCCCCCCCCAGTCACAGTGTCACTGATTGCAGTGACCATTTATTTACTGATCACTGCAATCAGTGACATTTGTGACTGTAAAAGTGTCAGTACATTCAGTTTTAGGTCCAGTGCAGCCCCCTAATCCCCCCTAATAAAGGTTTAACCCCCTGATCACCCCCCAGATAACCCTTTCACCCCCTATCACCACTGTCGCTAAGCGATCGTTTTTCTAAACGCTGTCTTAGTGTCGGTGATGCCAATCGGCAGCCAGTAATTTTTTTTAGGTTCGCCGCATGTTTTTATAGCGTCAGGTACCCCAATATATTATCTAATAAAGGTTTAACCCCCTTGATCGCCCCCCAGGTAACCCTTTCACCCCCTATCACCACTGTCGCTAAGCGATCGTTTTTCTAAACGCTGTCTTAGTGTCGGTGATGCAGATCGGTAGCTGGTAATTTTTTTTAGGTTCGCCGCAGGTTTTTATAGCGTCAGGTACCCCAATATATTATCTAATAAAGTTTTAACCTCCTTGATCGCCCACCAGGTAACCCTTTCACCCCCTATCACCACTGTCGCTAAGCGATCGTTTTTCTAAACGCTGTCTTAGTGTCGGTGATGCAGATCGGTAGCCAGTAATTTTTTTTAGGTTCGCCGCAGGTTTTTATAGCGTCAGGTACCCCAATATATTATCTAGTTAAGGTTTAACCCCCTTGATCGCCCCCCAGGTAACCCTTTCACCACTGTCGCTAAGCGATAGTTTTTCTGATCGCTGTCTTAGTGTCGGTGATGCAGATCGGTAGCCAGTAATTTTTTTTAAGGTTCGCCGCAGGTTTTTATAGCGTCAGGTACCCCCATATATTATCTAATAAAGGTTTTAACCCCCTGATTGCCCCTAGATCACCATATAAGTGTTACGGGTGACGCTGGTTAGTTAGTTTGCTTTTTATAGTGTCAGGGCACCCGCCGTATATAACCCAATAAAGGTTTAACCCCCTGATCGCCCGGCGGGTGATATCAATTAGGTTTTAGCGTCAGAGAGGGTCTGCATCACACCCCAGGCAGCGTCAGGTTAGTGCCAGTAACGCTAACACCCACGCGTGAAGCATACACCCCCCTTAGTGGTAAAGTATCTGAACAGATCAATATCTGATCTGATCAGATCTATACTAGCGTCCCCAGCAGTTTAGGGTTCCCAAAAACGCAGTGTTAGCGGGATCAGCCCAGATACCTGCTGGCACCTGCGTTTTGCCCCTCCTTCCAGCCCAGGCCACCCAAGTGCAGTATCGATCGATCACTGTCACTTACAAAACAAAAACACACATAACTGCAGCATTCGCAGAGACAGGCCTGATCCCTGCGACTCCAGTGCTGTAGGAGGTGATTTCACCACCACAGTTAAATAAAAAAAGCATATATGCCGAAGCATTGGGGCAGCAGGAGCGGAGGAGCGATTTTGCTCCTAATGCCGCGTACATACGGTCGAAATTCCGACGGAGGCTTGCCCGTGGAAAAGTCCGACCATGTGTGTGCGGCATAACTTTTTTGCGGGAGGATGCCCCCATGCTTCGGCATATATAAATGGTGCGTGTATGCCCATCATTGGAAGTGGGTGGATGAAGGGCGGTATTCTAATGGTGGGCATACCCACTGATCAATCTCTTTTTTCGTTCAGCCAACTGGCTGCATGAAAAAAAAAAGATTACAATACATGTCCAACAAGGACCAGCAACGTACTGGTATGTTGCTGGACTTTGAATGTTTATACCAGAATGATGCCTGCGGGTTTAGGTATCATCTTGGTATCATTCTTTTTAGCCTGCGGCCGGCTTTCATGTAAAAGCAATCCTAGCGGCCAATTAGCCTCTGGACTGCTTTTACAAGCAGTGGGAGGGAATGCCCCCCCCCGGATATAAAAAGCGCCATTGGGAAATTGGGAAAGCATTTTATCACACCGATCTTGGTGTGGTCAGATGCTTTGAGGGCAGAGGAAAAAATCTAGGGTCTAGAAGACCCCAGTTTTTTCAAAAAAAGGAGTACCTGTCACTACCTATTGCTATCATAGGGGATATTTACATTCCCTGAGATAACAATAAAAATGATTAAAAAAAAAAAAAATACTTGGAAGGAACAATTTAAAAATAAAATAAAAAAGCAAAATTAATAATAAAAAAAAATAAAAATAAATAAATAAAAAAAAAAGCACCCCTGTCCTGCCCTGCTCTTGCCCAATGGCGAACGCAAGCGTCGGTCTGGCGTCATATGTAAACAGCAATTGCACCATGCATGTGAGGTATCACCGCGAAGGTCAGATCGAGGGCAGTCATTTTAGCAGTAGACCTCCTCTGTAAATCTACTGGGGTAACCTGTAAAGGCTTTTGAAGGCTTTTAAAAATGTATGTAGTTTGTCGCCAATGCGCGTTTGTGCGAAATTTTAAAGCATGTTGTGTTTGGTATCTATGTACTCGGCCTAAGATCATCTTTTTTATTTCATCAAACATTTGGGCAATATAGTGTGTTTTAGTGCATTAAAAAAAAAAAAAAAAAAAAAAAAAAAAAAGTGTATTTTTTAACCGAAAAAATGCGTTTGAAAAATCGCTGCGCAAATACTGTGTAGAAAAAAAAAATGCAACACCCACCATTTTAATCTGTAGGGCCTTTGCTTTAAAAATATATATAATGTTTGGGGGTTCAACATAATTTTCTTGCAAAAAAAAAAAAGATGTTTTCATGTAAACAAAAAGGGTCAAAAAAGGGCTTTGTCTTCAAGTGGTTAGAAGAGTGGATGTAAGCTTCCTAATGTTGTGTATAAAATGCCAGAACCGTTCAAAACCCCCCCAAATGACCCCATTTTGGAAAGTAGACACCCCAAGCTATATACTGAGAGGCATGTCGAGTCCATGGAATATTTTATATGTTGACACAAGTTGCGGAAAAACGACAATTTGTTTTTTGGGTTTTTTTGCACAAAGTTGTCACTAAATGATATATTGCTCAAACATGCCATGGGCATATGTGGAATTACACCCCAAAATACATTCTGTTGCTTCTCCTGAGTACGGGGATGCCACATGTGTGAGACTTTTTGGGAGCCTAGCCGCGTACGGGACCCCAAAAACCAAGCACCGCCTTCAGGCTTTCTAAGGGTGTAAATTTTTGATTTCACTTCTCACTGCCTATCACAGTTTCGGAGGCCATGGAATGCCCAAATGGCACAAAACCCCCCCAAATGACCCCATTTTGGAAAGTAGACACCCCAAGCTATTTGCTGAGAGGTATTGTGAGTATTTTGCAGATCTCGCTTTTTGTCACAAAGTTTTGAAATTTGGAAAAAAAAAAATTATACACACACACACACACACACACACACACACACACACACACACACACACATTTTATGGCCTTAGAAACTGTGATAGGTAGTGAGGAGTGAAATCAAAAATTTGCGCCCTTAGAAATCCTGAAGGCGGTGCTTGGTTTCCGGGGTCCCGTACGCGGCTAGGCTCCCAAAAAGTCCCACACATGTGGTATCCCCGTACTCAGGAGAAGCAGCAAAATGTATTTTGGGGTGCAATTCCACATATAACCATGGCATGTGTGAGCAATATATCATTTAGTGACAACTTTTTGTAATTTTTTTTTTTTTTTTTTTTTTTTAGTCATTATTCAATCACTTAAGACAAAAAAAAAAAAATTCAATGGGCTCAACATGCCTCTCAGCAATTTCCTTGGGGTGTCTACTTTCCAAAATGGGGTCATTTGGGGGGGTTTGTACTGCCCTGTCATTTTAGCACCTCAAGAAATGAGATAGGCAGTCATAAATTTAAAGCTGTGTAAATTTCAGAAAATGTACCCTAGTTTGTAGACGCTATAACTTTTGCGCAAACCAATAAATATACGCTTATTGACATTTTTTTTACTAAAAACATGTGGCTGAATACATTTTGGCCTAAATGTATGACTAAAATTGAGTTTATTCGATTTTTCTTATAACAAAAAGTAGAAAATATATTTTTTTTTCAAAATTTTCGGTCTTTTTCCGTTTATATCGCAAAAAATAAAAATCGCAGAGGCAATCAAATACCATTAAAAGAAAGCTATATTTGTGGGAAGAAAAGGACGCAAATTTCGTTTAGGTACAACATTGCATGTCCGCACAATTTACAGTTAAAGCAGCGCAGTGCAAAATTCTGAATTCACCTCTGGTCCTTTAGCTACCAAATGGTCCGGGGCTTAAGTGGTTAAAGTGGTTGTAAACCCACTTAGACAACTTGCACCTACAGGTAAGCCTAGATTAAGGCTTACCTGTAGGTGCAAGAAATATCTCCTTAACCTACACGGTTGAGATATTTGCTATAAACACAGCACCGATGACGTCACACGCATGCGCACTAGCTGGCCGGCATCATTGCCAGTTTTCTGAATGGGATCTTGCCGGCCCGAGGGCGCATGCGTGTGACGTCATCTCCGTTCTGGCCAATCACAGCGCCGATACACTGACGGGACATCGAGGCAAGATGGCGGCGGAGAGGAACGAGGAGCAGTTCGGGGGTTTCGATCTCAGGCAAGTCATTCATAATGAGCTAGTATGCTATGCATACTAGCTCATAATGCCTTTCTTTTGCAGGGTTTTTGTTTAGTTTTTTTTTTTTTAAAACATGGGTTTACTTCCTCTTTAATAACAGTATTAGGCAGTGTAGTGACAGGTACTCTTTATGGAGGGATCAGGGGTCTACAAGACTCCAAACCCCTCCTCTGCACTTGACAGTATTCAAAACGTCAAGATCTGCATTTTTGAATACTTTATATATTTTTTTTAAACTGGTGCCTTTAAAGTGGTTGTAAACCCACTTACACAACATGCACTTACAGGTAAGCCTAGATTAAGGCATACCTGTAGGTGCATGAAATATCTCCTTAACCGTGTAGGTTAGGGAGTTATTTGCTTTTAAAAATCGGCGGCGCTGACGTCACGCGCATGCGCACTAGCGGGCCAGCATAGTAGCCGGCCCGAGCGCGCATGCGCGTGACATCATCGCCGCTCCGGGGCCAATCACAGCGCCGGAGCGGCGATACACGGAAGGGAGATCGAAGTAAGATGGCGGCGGAGGTGTCCGAGCACCGCTGCGGGGGCTTCGATCTAAGGTAAGTAATTCATAATGAGCTAGTATGCTAGTCATACTAGCTCAGTATGCCTTTTGTCTTGCAGGTATTTTTTATTTATTTTTATTTTCGGGTTTACGACCACTTTAAGATGCCAGTAATCCAGAAAGTGAGGTCATGACATCGCTTCTGGGTTTCTAGATTCGAGACCCGAACGAAGCATCGGCTTTGTTCCAGTCTTCGGCCAGTCGGCAGACATCAGTGGGATGGGAGAGCGGCGGGGTGGTGGGGGAGCTGCTTGTAATAACAGCCGAGCGGCTGCTGAGCTGCATCGGTTGTTATTACAATACAGCTGACCGTTTGCTCTAAAGGACTGCAGGCATCACCCCGGTAAAATCCCTTGAAGCATAAAATCGGTAATAACGGGTACGTTTGTGCCCGATACTTCAAAAGAAGTGAAAGTCGGCCGCACCAATAATCAGTCGGTCCTTAGTTCGCATCTGTGCATTTTATGGAAAGGGCCAGGGACTTTTCTGGTTTTTAGTTTGATAGACTTCAATGGATGAAAAGCATGTATTGAAAAACGCAAGATGCACCTGCAATATGCAAACTGCAACCTGCATAGGTGTGAATCCGGCCTAAAGCCACTGAATCAGTATGGAAGCAAAAGTGTTAAGCATTGCACAAAAGTCACTACTTTTGACACCGATTTTATATTTGGACAGGGTTTATGCAACAGATCTTAAAGTGGTTGTAAACCCACTTTTGCAACTTGCACCTACAGGTAAGCCTAGATTAAGGCTTGCCTGTAGCTGCAAGAAATATCTCCTAAAACCTACACGTTTAGGAGATATTTGCTAAAAATGACATGCATCCGTGTCTACGGCGCATTCATAGGGTTAATCCCATTCACAAATCCGGCTAAGTCCCAGCAATGCTTCGGCTTAGCCGGATTTGACGGCTCCCGCGGAGTTACGTCTTTGCCGCTCCGGCCAATCACAGCGCCGGAGCGGCGATACCCAGAAGTAACCTTGCGGCTGAAGAGGGAGACGAGGACGGCTTCGGGGGGCCCCGATCTAAGGTAAGTGATGCATAATGAGACATTATGCTAGTCATATTAGCTCATTATGGCTTTCTCTTACAGGTGGTTTTAAAAATTTTTTTAGGGGTTTACAACCACTAACATTCTATAGGATTTCTCACTCCGGTACCACCCAAACATTACAAGTGGTGCTGAATAAGCACCATTGGAAAAATAATTCAGATTAGACATCTGTGATTCGGTTCGTAACGAATGGATTTTCGTATGAATTTGTTAGTATTTGTACATTTGGATCAATTCGAACATCTAAATAGCTGAAAGAACCAAAATACGAAAATTCCGAAATTACGAATAAGCAAAATAACGAACTTACGAATGGACAAACTTACGAAAATACGAAACTGACATCTATAAACGAATGATTTGCATGCCGTATTTTCAATCCTTTGTCTGTTTGTAATTTTGCATGTTCGTATTTCATTCGTGTGTTCGGAATTTCGTTTGTTCATGTTCTCGAATCGTTCTTTTGAATGGACTGTGTAAGAAAGTGTAATATGCATGTGCGTATTTCCTTTCGTATGTTCGTATAATCGTTTGTCTGTTCGTAATTCCGTGTTCTCGAATTGTTCTTTCCAATGGGCAGTGTAGCGAGTGATGTATCTTACTTAATATCTTAGCCAATCAGCTTATCTCTTTTGTGTCTGAGTCACAATGCATTCCTGAATCTTTTTAGATTCAGTTGGAGTTTCTCACTCACAAGACTCATACGTCCATTCTCACTCCCAGACATTCTAATTGCAAGAAAACCACACAAAAACAGCTAAAAAAACCACAATCTCACTCTCTGCTCCCCCCTCACCACACCACTGTACACCCTCTCAAAATGGCATACAGGGGCGGAGGCTATAGCCGCGTGTTGAAAACAAAACTAAAATACGAGATTGCAAATGACCGCAACGTATTTACGAAAGTACAAATCCATTCGAAGCACGGTAGTAGACAAAAATCAACGAAAACAAAACAATGTTACAAATCAACGAAAAAGGCAATCTCACAAAAGTAACAATTGCTAAATTACGAGTAGTGTACCGAATAAACGAAAATTATCTAACAAAATTACGAATTTTCGAATCAAAGAAAATAAATTAGACAGAATTACAAATCATTCAGTATCAACGAAAATAAAACGGTTACGAAAATACGAACGAGTCCGAATATGAAGACTCGCGTCTTACGAAATTACGAATCTACGGAAACGAGACGAAACAAATGATTTTGTTGTGCACATGTCTAATTCAGATTATGGATAGTGGGATCATTTTACATACCGTATATACTCGAGTATAAGCCGACCCGAGTATAAGCTGAGGTACCTAATATTACCCCAATAAACTGGGAAAACGTATTGACTCGAGTATAAGCCTAGGGGGGGAAATGTGCCCATTGCCACCTCACTGTGCCAATGGCCCAACCTCACTGTGCCCATTGCCACCTCACTGTGCCAATGGCCCAACCTTACTGTGTCCATTGCAGCCTCCCTGTGCCTGAGTCAGTGTACCTGAAAATCTTCTTATACTGCGGCCGGCATCCATTGTTTAAATAATCGCGGCTTTCTCCTGGTCCCTTCCGTGATAGGCGTTTCCAGCAAACACTGTGTTGAGTGTTCCGCCTATCACGGAGGTCCTCTCATTCTCGGACTCCGTTTCCCAGCAGTCACTGTGTTGAGTGTTCCGCCAATCACGGACGTCTTTTCATACTCGGACAAGAGAACGTCCATGATAGGCGTAACACTCAACACAGTGTTTGCTGGAAATGCCTATCACGGAAGGGACCAGGAGAAAGCCGCAATATTTAAATAATGGACGCCGGCCGCAGTATAAGAAGATTTTCAGGTACTGACTCGAGTATAAGCCGAGAGGGGGGTACTTTCAGCCCTAAAGAAAAAAAAAAAAAAAGAAGAAGGGCTGAAAAACTTGGCTTATACTCGAGTATATACGGTAATTAAAAAATAAATAAAGAAGAAGGGGGGGGCGGATTGAATAGCATGTCTTCTGCAGAAAGATTACATAGAAAAAGTCATCACAGATTGTTAAATCAGAGATGATCTCTCCCTTACCGTGCGTACAGGGACAACTGCCATTATCGGGTTAATTCACTAAAGGTTCCGGCATGCCATATGAAGGTCACATAAGCCTTTATTTTCAGAAATATTGCATGAGATAATAAAAGAAGTAGGCCTCGTGTACACTGATGCTGATAAACGGACCTTCAGAAGCACCGTATATACTCGAGTATAAGCCGAGGCACCTAATTTTACTACAAAAAAACTGGGAAAACGTATTGACTCGAGTATAAGCCTAGGGCAGTGTTTCTCAACTCCAGTCCTCAAGGCGCCCCAACAGGTCATGTTTTCAGGATTTCCCTCAGATGAAACAGCTGTGGTAATTACTAAGGCAGTGAAACAGATCAAATCACCTGTGCAAAATAATGGAAAACCTGAAAACATGACCTGTTGGTGCGCCTTGAGGACTGGAGTTGAGAAACACTGGCCTAGGGTGTCCATCTGCATGCCTCACTGTGTCCATGTGCATGCCTCACTGTGCCCATGACTTGACTGACGTTTAACATGGGAGTCTATGGAAGGGGTGCCCAGCTTTGAAAAATTGGTGCTCCCCGGCTGTAGGTCCCCCAGACAACAAACTTTGCACACTTGTAGAGGAGAAATGGGGCTATATGTGTGCCAAGTTCCGGGTCCAGGGGACCTACGACCGGCCAGTACTGGGTCCCCAAATTCACCAGAGAAATGACCGTTTAACATGGGAGTCTACGGAAGGGGTGCCCGGCTTTGAAAAATCGGTGCTCCCCCGGCCGTAGGTCTCCTTCCCCTACACTGGTAGAGGAAGAGTGGGGCTACATGTGTACCACGTTTGGGGTCAAGGGGACCTACGGCCGAACAGTACCGGGTCCCCAAATCGGGGAAATCAGGCGCAAAAAGGTGACGAGTATAAGACGAGGGGGGAATTTTCAGCACAAATAAAATGTGCTGAAAAACTCAGCTTATACTCGAGTGTATACGGTAGTTGGGCATTTTTTTTTTTATGCTGCCCCTGGAACTCTCATCTATATCATCTTATCTGTCCAGCATGTACAGAGAGAAAAGCGCGAGAGAAAAAGCTAAAAAAATTCCTGCATGGTAGGCATTTGGGGTATACTGATCAGTACAATCAGTTGAAAACGCTCATGAACGCCGCATGTAAAAGTGGCAAAACTGAATTTTTTAAACGTTGGTTACTAGCTGTCAAGTTCCAGCGTTCAGGAGAGGTTTTCAAATGTCCTGTGTACATGAAGCCTAAGTTCAAAGTAAAATATCGAATGTGAGATCAATACCGCGAGGAAAGAAAGAAAAGAGAAGATACAGTGCCTCTTCATACCTCTTGAAATTTTCCAAATTTTTACAATACAACCAAAAACAGAAATGTATTTTATTGGGATTTTATGTGATAGACCAACACAAAGTGGCGCATAATTGTGAAGTGGAAGGAAAATTATCAATGGATTTCAATTTTTTTTTTTTTAACAAATACATATCTGAAAATTGTGGCGTGCATTTGTATTCAGCCCCCTTTACTCTGATACCCCTAACTAAAATCTAGTGGAACCAATTACCTTCAGAAGTCATCCAATTATTAAATAGAGTCCATCTGTGTGTAATTTAATCTCAGTATAAATACAGCTGTTCTGTGAAGCCCTCAGATGTTTGTTAGAGAACCTTAGTAAACAAATAGCATCATGAAGGCCAAGGAACACACCACAGGGATGACCAAGTCTGATCAAGTTTAAAGCAAGGTTAGGTTATAAAAAAAATATGCCAAGCTTTGAACAGCTCACGAAGCACTGTACAATCCATCATCCGAAAATGGAAAGAGTATGGCAAACCTGTAAACCTACCAAGACATGGCCGTCCACCTAAATCAGGGATCCTCAGACTACGGCCCTCCAGCTGTCGCGGAACTACAAATCCCATGAGGCATTGCAAAACTCTGACATTCACAGACATGACTAGGCATGATGGGAATTGTAGTTCCTAAACACCTGGAGGGCCTTAGTTTGAAGACCCCTGACCTAAACTCACAGCCCAGGCAAGGAGAGCATTAATCAGAGAAGCAGCCAACTTGGCCCATGGTAACTCTGGAGGCGCTGCAGAGATTTACAGCTCAGGTGGGAGAATCTGTCCACATGACAACTATTAGTCATGTACTCCACAAATCTGGCCTTTATGGAAGAGTGGCAGGAAGAAAGCTATTGTTGAAAGAAAGTCATAAGAAGTCCCGTTTGCAGTTTGCGAGAAGCCATGTGGGGTCACATCAAACATGTGGAAGAAGGTGCTCTGGTCAGATGAGACTAAAATTGAATATTTGGCCTAAAAGCAAAACGCTATGTGTGGCAGAAAACTAAAACTGCACATCACCCTGAACACACCATCCCCACTGTGAAACATGGTGGTGGCAGCATCATGTTGCAGGGATGCTTTCTTCAGCAGGGACAGGGAAGCTGGTCAGAGTTAGTGGGAAGATAGATGGACCCAAATACAGGGCAATCTTATGTGAAAACCTGAGTCTACATAAGACTTTAAACTGGGGCGGGGGTTCACCTTTCAGCAAAACAATGGCCCTAAACATACAGCCAGAGCCACAATGGAATGGCTTAGATCAAAGCATATTCAAGTGTTAGAATGGCCCAGTCAAAGTCCAGACCTAAATACAA
Source organism: Rana muscosa (assembly GCA_029206835.1). Classification (NCBI taxonomy): domain Eukaryota; kingdom Metazoa; phylum Chordata; class Amphibia; order Anura; family Ranidae; genus Rana; species Rana muscosa. The sequence goes on along the minus strand of CM055120.1, from coordinate 427,041,849 downwards.
TTGAGAATCTGTGGCAAGACTTGAAAATTGCTGTTCACAGATGCTCTCCATCCAATCTGACAGAGCTTTTTTTGTAAAGAAGAATGGGCAAAAATGTCACTCTCTAGATGTGCAAATCTGGTAGAGACATCCCCAAAAAGACTTGGCGCTGTAATTGCAGGGAAAGGTGGTTCTACAAAGTATTGACTCAGGGGGGCTGAATACAAATGCACGACAAACTTTTCACATATTTGTAAAAAATTTGACAACAATTTATCATCTTTCTTCCGCTTCACAATTATGTGCCACTTTGTGTTGGTCGATTACATAAAATACATTTATATTTTTGGTTGTAATATGACAAAATTTCAAGGGGTACGAATACTTTTTCAAGGCACTGTAAATCATTAAAGTCAATTCACTTAGGCTTCATGTACACAGGACGTTTTTACCACCTCTCCTGAACGATTTAACTTGACAGATAGTAACCCACATTTAAAACGTCAGTTTTTCCGCGTTTAGCTGCATTTAGAAGCGTTTCTAAAAAAATAATTTTTTATTTTTTTATTTAATTTTTTTACATTTTTTATTTTTTTAATAGCCAAAAACGAAAAAACACCTGTAAACAAAAACGCAGCTAAACGTGGGTTACCGCATTTAGCAGTGTGAAAGCACTTCACACTGGGGCTGCAGGGGAGCCGTTTTTAAGGCGCTTTACAGTCACTATTTTTAGCCCAAAAGCGCCTAAAAAACACCCCACTGTGAAAGGGGTCTTATTTATCACCTGCCAGAAGGCAGAGGGGAACTCTGACCTGACCAGTAAATTAGCAGTATACAATGTATCAGTGTGGAAATGTTTTGCTCTGACTTTAGGAATGAAAACAAATTGTAACATTTTACCAGAGGAAGATCATTCTATGAATGAAAGCACACTAGTGCCTCGTTTCCACTGAGCGGATCGGTTCGGTACGCTATTTTGGGTGTTTCCATTATAAAAGCGTGCCATAAAACCGAACCGTACCGCACCATTCTGGGTCCTGCTTCAGATGTGGGGCCATAGAAAATGGAACGGTTCGGTTAGGGCGGAGCTACAATACATTCCACTGATTGGCGGACATGCGAGGCATTTTTTCTAAACCCTGAATGGTCCCTGACGGTCCGACTTGCAGTGGAAACGCTCACCAGAATAGACCGGACCATTCAAACCGTTCCATTCTGTACCGACCCGAACCGTTCCATTCAGTGGAAACAAGGCATAGAATGTTTTCACAGTTTCATAGTATTTTTGTGTGCATTTATTTTTCTTCCTCTGGTGCAGTGCTGGCATGTAAAAAAAAAAAAAAAAATATGGGGAAAAAACACTTTTGCCAAATATCTGGTTGCTAAGCAGCGTTCCAGGAAGCCAGCCATCGCGTCCTTGACAACGGATGACTTCTCAGCTTTCAGTAGGTTTCTCGCTAACAGCTGATTGTAAAACAATAAAAATAAAAAACAAACCCATCATAGGTTCCCCCCAGTTCATACCAGGCCCTTATCCGGGTACACAGCTTGGTGGGTCAGGAAAGGGGAGGGGCCAAGCAAGCACCCCCCCCCACACACACACCTCCTTAACAATACCAGGCCACATGCCCTCAACATGGGGGAGGGGGGTCTGTCTCCCCCCCCCCACACCACCTTGTCCTCATGCTGAAATTGTCACCAACATTAACCAATCAAAACAAATCTTTAAAAGACCAATCGATTTCATATGTAGTGTTGACGTCTTACGTACAACTAGTTCCGCTCATGCGGAAGAATGTTCAAGAGATGTATTACGGACGACCTTCACACCAACGAATAGAATATTGTTTGTTCGCAAACGATACGACACTGTTTTTCCAATCGGTCTTTTTCAATCACATTATCGATATCAGGTATTACTTTGCTGGGCATCAACGAGTACAAAACTGGCCGATCGTTTGCAGAACGGAAATTTTTGCCCAATTTTCTTATTGTGTATTCCTGCCATTAGTCTGCTAAATACAGCCCTGCTTTTTGTGTGTTTATAGAACACAAGGCCTCATCAAGAATAATAGGATTTTTGTACTCACTGTAAAATCCGTTTCTCTGGCATCCATGGACTGACACAGCGTGTCTTTACACCTTTACACGTGGGTTATGTCCCTGCTTGCAGGAGAAGACCTAGGCAGAATGTGAGATGTTATACATACATTCTAAACAGCCAGAGCTGAACAGCCCCACCCAGTGGGGCGGTCCCTCTGGACATAACCCTCCCACTGCAGTCAGCAGACCTCAGTTCGTAACAAAGCAGTACAAACTTAAAAAGAAGGGTGGGTGCTGTGTCAGTCCATGGATGCCAGAGAAACGGATTTTACGGTGAGTACAAAAATCCTATTTTCTCTTGTCATCCATGGACTGACACAGCGTGTCTTTACACCTTTACACGTGGGATGTCCCAAAGCAGTGTCAAGAAGGATGGGAGCAGTATAAATGGAAAACCAAAAACCTCACTCCAAACAAGGCAGAGCTCCTCAACGGAGGAGTTGCAACTTCAAACAGAGGCCTGCAGCACCTTGCGGCCGAAGGAAGCATCCGAAGATGCAGCCACATCAACCTTATAAAACTTAGAAAAGGTATGAACAGATGACCAGGTCGCCGCCTTGCACACTTGTGCAACCGACGCTTGATGTCGGAAAGCCCAGGAAGCACCAATTGCGCTGGTGGAATGCGCCGTAACCGGAAAGGGAGGCGCCCGCCCCTTGAGAGCATAAGCTTGAATGACGGTTTGTCTGATCCAATGGTGGCAGACGAAACCGCTTGGCCCTGTTTTGGACCAGAGACAGCCACAAACAGTGAGTCAGACTTCCGAATAGAAGCAGTAGCAGACAGGTACACCCACAAGGCTCGTACCACATCCAAAGTGTGAAGCGCAAACTCTCTGGGATGCGATGGGTGAGGACACAAGGACGGGAGGACAATGTCCTCATTCAAGTGGAAGGCCGAGACCACCTTTGGCAGAAAAGAAGGTCGCGGACGTAACACCGCCTTATCCTTATGGATGACCAAAAAGGGCGACTTGCAGGACAAGGCCGCCAACTCAGACACTCGTCTAACGGAAGTAATGGCCACCAAGAAGGCCACCTTCTGAGACAAAGTCAGGAGGGGAATATCTCTAATATTTTCAAAGGGGGGTTCCTGGAGAACCGAGAGCACCAAATTCAAATCCCAAGGGGGGAGAGGAGGCTTGACGGGGGAGCACATGGCGAACCCCCTGCACAAAAGGTGCTAACCAAGGGATGATCCGCCAGTGGTCGCTGAAAGAAGATGGCCAAGGCCGAAATCTGACCCTTAATGGTACTCAAAGCAAGCTTTTGGGTCACGCCACGCTGCAGAAACTGCAGGATTCTGGGAACGGAATACGTTCGTGGGCGCCAGTCCAGCTCTTCGCACATGGCGATGTAAGCTCTCCAAGTACGGTGATAGATCTTTCTGGAGGAAGACTTCCGCGCCCTTAACATGGTCGAAATGACGGAATCCGAGAGACCTCGGTCTCTCAGCACCTGGCTTTCAATAACCATGCCGTTAAAGCCAGAGACTGTAAAGCAGGATGAAATATAGGACCTTGAGACAGAAGGTCCCCCCGCATTGGTAACCGCCAGGGAACGTCCGCGACGAGACGTACCAGATCGGCGTACCAGTGACGCCGAGGCCAATCCGGAGCAATGAGGATCACAGGAATTCCCTCGGTCGCAACCCTGGCGAGGGAGCAACTGCAGCGGAGGATAAACGTATATCAGGTGATACTGACCCCATGGGGCCACCAACGCATCCGAGGCATCCGCCCAGGGATCCCTGGATCTGGCCACAAACCTAGACACCTTGCGATTGAGTCGAGAGGCCATCAGGTCCACATCCGGCGTGCCCCACCGTCTGCAAAGGAGTTGAAAGACCTCCGGGTGCAAGGACCACTCTCCCTGATCCAGCGTCTGGCGACTTAGATAGTCCGCCTGCCAATTGTCTACGCCCGGAATGTAGACGGCCGACAGCCGGCACGCTTCTTTCGGCCCACCTCAGGATGCGGGCGACCTCGGAAGCCGCAGCTGAGCTCCGAGTTCCCCCTTGATGGTTGACATATGCCACCGCTGTGGCGTTGTCCGATTGGATCCTGATGGAGTGACCCTGTAATTTCTCCGACCATGAGGAGAGGCACAGTCTGATTGCCCGTATCTCCAGCACATTGATCGGTAAGAGGGCTTCGTCCGGCGTCCAAAGCCCTTGGGCCGACAGGACTCCCCAGACTCCCCCCCAGCCCGTCAGGCTGGCGTCCGTCGTGATCACCGTCCATTGGATGGGGAGGAACGACTTCCCGGACCGAAGAGCCGGGGACCTCAACCACCACGTCAGGGACGCCCTGACCAGGTGACTCACCTGGATCTGAAGATCCAAGGACAAAGGGGATTTGTCCCAAGTGGACAAGATCTCTTTCTGTAAAGCCCTGGTGTGCGATTGGGCATAAGGAACGGCCTCGAAGGAGGCCACCACGAGTCCCAGGACTCTCATGCAAAAGCGGATTGACGACCATTTTCGGGACGTCAGCACCCGTACTGCAGACTGAAGTGTCAGTAGTTTCTCTGGAGGTAGGAATACTTTTGCCTCCAAGGAGTCCAGAATCAGACCTAGATACTCCAGACGCTGAGTCGGGACCAGAACCGACTTCTGAACGTTCAGGAGCCACCCGAAGTCCCTGAGGGTCTGACTGACGATAGTCACACTTTCTTCTAATTCTGAGCCACTGTCTGCTCTTAGAAGAAGATCGTCCAGATAGCCCACGATAGCAATGCCTCGCTGCCTCAGCAAAGCTAGGACCGGTGCAAGCACCTTGGTGAACATCCTTGGTGCCGAGGCTAGGCCGAAGGGAAGAGCCACAAATTGATAGTGGACTTCGCCGACCGCAAAGCGCAGAAACTTCTGGTGGCTTGCGCAGATCGGAACATGCAAATAGGCATCCTTGATATCCAAGGACGCTAGAAAATCTCCTTGATGGAGTGTAGCGATCACCGTGCGAATGGATTCCATGCGGAATTTTTGCACCTTCACGAAGGCATTCAGGGCCTTGAGTAGAGGTCGACCGATATGGGTTTTTCTCTGGCCGATGCCGATATTTAGAAATCGCTGTGGCCGATGGCCGATATATGATGCCGATTTTTTTGGGCCGATATGTTAGGCCGATGAAAGGGAAAAAAAAAAACTAACAGTTGGACCCCTTTCACACTGGGGTGTTTTTCAGGCACTTTTGGGCTAAAAATAGCACCTGTAAAAATGGCTGCAAAACAGCTCCCCTGCAGTCTCAGTGTGAAAGCCTGAGTGCTTTCACACTGAGGCGGTGCGCTGGCAGGACGTTAAAAAAAAGTCCTGCAAGCAGCATCTTTGGAGCGGTGTATACCGCTCCTCCATCACTACTGCCTATTGAAATTAATGGGCACTGCTGCTGAAGCGCCTGCAAAGCGCTTCTGCAGCGGTGCTACACGGGCGCATTTAACCTCTTCATCGGCCGCTAGCTGGGTTATAAGCACCCCGCTAGCAGCCGAATATCGCCGCTAAAATTATGGTAAAGCGCAGCTAAAACTAGCTGCATTTTACCGCCAACGCCTGCCCGCTCCAGTGTGAAAGCAGCTGAGTTCCGCCAAAAAAAAAATATATATTAAAAGTCAGCAGCTACAAATACTGCAGCTGCTGACTTTTAATATATGGACACTTACTTGTCCTGGGCGCCCGCGATGTCGGCACCCGAAGCCGATCTCTCTCTCGGCTCTCGGGTGCTGCCGCCGCCATCTTCGGTAAGGGAATCAGGAAGCAGGCACAAAAACAGGTAATCAAAACTTTGACGAAAAAAAAAGTTTAGTTTTATTTAACATTCATTAAAGTGTATTTTTTTCCCAAAGAATTGCGTTTGAAAGACCGCTGCGCAAATACCGTGTGACATAAAATATTGCAACAACCGCCATTTTATTCCCTAGGGTCTCTGCAAAAAAAATATATATAATGTTTGGGGGTTCCAAGTGATTTTCTAGCAGAAAAGACAGGATTTTTACTTGTAAGCTACAAGTGTCAGAAAAGATTTAGCCTTTAAATGGTTAAACTGAGAACTTCTACTCACAAGTTCAGTTCATTGATAAGAAGAAACATTTGTAACTTTTCTCTCTCACTTGGCAGGCTGCCCAAAGATGAGTCACTGCACGGGAAACTTCAGGCAACTTGTATTGACTTCTATGAGAGATGTCATTTCCAAGCCGCGCTGAAGTTTTTTTTTTTTTTTTAATATCGGCTTCTGTTCTCAGAATATCGGCCAAAGCCGATTAATGAAAAAATGCCAAAAATCGGCCGATATATCGGCCGACCGATATATCGGTCGACCTCTAGCCTTGAGGTCCAGGATAGGCCGAACCCCGTCCTTTTTTGGAACAACAAACAGATTCGAGTAGAACCCCTGAAACCTCTCGTGGGACGGAACCGGCACAATCACTCCGGACCCGATCAAATCCTGTACAGCCCTTAAGAGGGCTGCCCGACGAGCAGGAAGGAGAGGGAGATTTGAGGGAAAGAATCTGTCTGGGGGCCAGGAGCGGAACTATACTATTCTGTATCCTGAGGTGACCACCTCGCACACCCACCGGTCGGAGATCCGGGAGGTCCACCGATCCGTGAACCTGCGAAGTCGTCCCCCCACCCCAGAGACGGGCGGGGGCAAGACTTCACGCGGAGGCGGGCTTGGGAGCCGGCTTGTTTGGCTTACGCACCCAGGGGGGCTTGTGCCCACCAGCCGCACTGTTGTCAGTCTGGGATGGCTTACCCGTGGACTCTGACGGACGAAAAAAAACTTTTTGCTGGAAAGGAAGGACCCGGTTTACGTCGGGCCTCCTTACCCTTGATAGTTTGAGGAAGGAGAGTGCATTTACCTCCCATGACATCCTTGATGAGGTCATCCAGAGCAGCACCAAAAAGTCTAACCACCCTTAAAAGGTAGATCCGTCAGGAGCTTCTTAGAGGCTAGGTCAGCAGACCAGCATTTCAACCAGATAAGACGACGCAATACCACCGCCGAGACAGAGGCCCTAGATATTAAAGGGGCCGCGTCCAACGTGGCGTCGCACATATATATCAGACCCTGCACCATCTGGTGGGCCAGAGCAATAGTGTCTGGAGGAAGGTTATGCTCCTGCAGTTTGGTGCAAAAATTTTGCCCATTCCGCGAGTGTCTGAGACACCAGGGTCGCCGCTACTACGGGCCGTAGGGCGGATCCCAACAAGGCGAACATGGCTCTACTCACCACTTCTGACCTCCTGTCAGTGGGGTCCTTAAACGCAGGAGTCCCCTCCATCGGGAGAGTGGTGGCCTTGTTTAAACGGGCGACTGGAGGGTCGACCACCGGGGGAGAAGCCCACTTTTTAAGCAGGGCGTCTTCAAAGGGGGTATCTAATAGACAAACGCCGCGGGACCATGAAAGTCTTCTGCGGCTTTTCCCAGACCTGGTCAATGAGCTGGTCAAAGAAAGGTACATATGGAAAAACCTTTTTAGAAGGCTTGGCCTTAAAAGAACCAAAGGAGACTGCCTCCGCCTGAGATTCTGCATTCGCAGCATTCAGCCTGAGAATGTCCCTCACAGCATCAATGAGTTCACGAACAAGCGCCCTGTCATTTACTGACTCAGAACTGGAGTCTTCCTCACCAGGAATGTCCTGTTTAAAACCATCCAAATATTCAGAGCTAGGGTCCTGAGCAGCAACAGCTAGGCCCATATCTGAATCAGAGCACTCCCCTTGTGGAGATAAAGTGGGGAGAGGGCGCTTTTTTGCTCCCTTGTGCTCACACACAGCTTCCATCCTGGTCAGAAATGATTCCAGGACTGCCGACAACTGGTCCATAGGGACCGCAGGTGCTGGAGCACTGCCTGCTGCCTTTGGCATGTGAGGGGAAGCTGGTGACTCTGACTCCATAATGTCCCTCTCTGAGACCACCCACAGGCCGTGCTGACTGAGTAGGGGAAATGCCCAGGGGACCCACCAACCTGACCAGGACCGCTCGGTTCCGCTGCCCTGTCTCTCTGCGCCGCGCTGCTCAGCGTGAGTGAGCTGAGAGGAGAGAGTGTGAGGAGATTCGCGCCGTTCCCAGCGGCGATAGAGGCCAAACTAGTGCTTGAAAAACGTGCGGCTACAAGAAAATGGCTGCTGCAATGTGCTCCGGCGGACCACGGCAAGATGGCCGCCAATGTAAAAAAAAGCACACACACCAAACATGGCGCCGAACGGCGCCCAGGCCCCTCAAATTCAAAAAAACAGCGCTAGCGAAATGCAGAACAGCATGAGCCCCCCCCCAGGACAGTATGGCCCCCAGGCACCCCACACAGCACAGCGCCAGCAATGGTGAACAGAGAGTGACATTAAAAACACAGGGGGAGACAGGGAAATCCCCCACACAAGAAACACACAGCATGTACTCACCTGCAGCCAGGAGAGACTACTTACCCGTCCCCTGAGGGACCCACTGGTGTGTTTCTGACAGAACTATCACAGTGCGGTACTGAGTAGCTGTCGGCCCGGTCCACCGCAAAAGATACAGCCGGACTGTTCAATCTTGAGGAGGACCGCGGAGCTGGAAGCCCACCGGCCACCCCTGGAGTCGTGGGGCATGTCGTGAACTGAGTCTCACGCACACAAGGCGAGGATCAGCACGCTCGATGGTCGGACAGGGAAGACTACGAGGATATCTTGTACCCAACCTGTTGCCCAGCCGACAGAAGATCTCAAAAAATAAGAAAAAATTCCAAAAGGAATAAAAAAAATAGGTCAGGAGACTGGCTCCTGAGAGAGCCATGTCTTCTCCTTTTGCTAGGCAGAAAAAAAACTGGGGTCTGCTGACTGCAGTGGGAGGGTTATGTCCGGAGGGACCGCCCCCCTGGGCGGGGCTGTTCAGCTCTGGCTGTTTAGAATGTATGTTTAACATCTCACATTCTGTCTAGGTCTTCTCCTGCAAGCAGGGACATAACCCACGTGTAAAAGGTGTAAAGACACGCTGTGTCAGTCCATGGATGACAAGAGAAATAAACTTTTTTAGGAGTATGACTTTTTTTCCCCACGCATGAGCCTGCAAAGGCATCTCTAGGTTAGCCTCTGTATGCATGAACACATAGGAGTTTACAGCAGGGCTCGACAATCCCCGGGCGCCAGGTCGCCATTGAGACTAGAATTGGTGACCTGGCGCCTGGGGCAGCACAGCTGGGGTATCCTGTGTCTCCGTGAAACCCCCCCCCCCGCGCGCCACGCGATCGCGTCAGGCCAGCCGGTAATTGAGGCCGCGGCTTTGCGGCCTTCTGCAGGCCTATGCTTCTCTGTATGTAGGCCTATGCTTCCTTCTGTGATCAGACGCCATCTTGTGGTGGCCGTTGGTATGACATACAACCAGCAATGCTAATGGAGCTTCCCCTGTCTGTTTCCACTGCCCCATCTCCTTCCCTCTAATTACAACCCCCAAACATTATATATATTTTTTATTCTAACACCCTAGTGAATAAAATGGCGGTCATTGCAAAACTTTCTGTCACACCGTATTTGCGCAACGGTCTTACGTGCGCACTTTTTTGGGAAAAAATCGTATTTTTTTTAATAAAAAAAAAAAAAAGTGTAACAGTAAAGTTAGCCCAATTTTTTTTTTTTTTTATATTGTGAAAGATAATGTTACGCTGAGTAAATTGATACCCAACATGTCACGCTTAAAAATTGCATCCACTCGTGGAATGGCGACAAACTTTTACCCTTTAAATCTCCATAGGCGACGTTTAAAAAATTCTACAGGTTGCATGTTTTGAGTTACAGAGGAGGTCTAGGGCTAGAATTATTGCTCTCGATCTACCAATCGCGGCGATACCTCACGTGTGGTTTTAACACCGCTTTCATATTCCGGGCGCTACTCATGTATGCGTTCGATTCTGCGCGCAAGCTCGGCGGTACGGTGCGCGTTCCTGGCTCCTAACTTTTTTAGCTGGCTCCTAGATTCCAAGCAAATTTGTCAAGCCCTGGTTTACAGGCATATTAGAAGAGGAGCATTTACAGACTGGGAAAAAAAAGCCCATCACTACGCATTAAGGAGAAGCTTTTGGCCATAAAAAGACAGCATAAATGCTAGATGTGTTTAGGCGTGTTTGCCCGTTAATGCCTTCTAATGGGTAGAATAAATAATATTCTGGGCAATAGATTCTGCTTTAGGTGCATATTTTAAGCCGCTTATTTCCTGCCAAGAGCAAAAGGTGTCCAGGGGAGAAATAAAACATCCCGTCCGCATGAGTCCTAAAAAATGTATCCAAAACAATCAATTCAGCTATTTTATTTCATAAGTATCACCAGGTGATATCAGGGGGGGTACAGGCAGTACACCTGTAAGGGGCCCGGATGGCATCCCTGTTTCTTTTTTTTATTATTATTATTATTTGTTCGTCAGCACCCAAAGCCCAACCCCCCCACCTCTAAAGGGGCCCAGTGGTTCCCAGGGGCCCCAATGGCATCCCCCTTTTTTTCCCGTCAGCACCCAATTTCTAAATTTGCGGCGGCCCCCCCTTCTCAACTTGTGACCTATTCCCCCCCCCCCCGCTTTTCTCAACGTGCGACCCCCCCGGTTCACAATTAGCGGAGTGGCACCCCCCCCCCGGTTCTCTGCTCCAGGGGGCCCATGCCTGAAGCTGTGTAAGGGGCCCCAAAATTCATGATGGCGGCCCTGAGTATCACTATTAGTTTGCAGCCTAGCTCATTCTAGACAAACGTAGAGTGTTCCGCTCCCCAGTTCTAGACCAGGTCACTCTTCGGGCTCTCTCACACAGAGCTCCTCCGTTCCATTCAGCAGGGGATTAGTAAGCAGATGTCATGTTGAATCTGAGCTGAACAGAACGAATGTTAGTTGTTTTTTTTCTACATCCGTAACCATTCAGTTTGTGTCCATGATAACATTATGGGCAGCCGGATGTAAATGGACTTATGATGGATCAGAGGTAGCCTCATGTAAACAGACACATTTAGGATCAGGAGGTAGCCTTTTTTTTTCCCCGACCTGGGCAGATTCGGAAGTAGGCCGGTGTAAACGGACACAAGTCTGTTCACATCAGCCTGCCCTTGGAGCTTTCAATCAGGTCTGTCTGAAAAAACTGCCCTGATTGGAAAGGTGGCGTGAAAAGGCCCCAAGGATCCAGGTGTTGTCAGGGGCTCATCTTATGCCCTGCAAATGACACAAGTTTAGGAAGGAGAGAAAAGACTGGCTGCACTCCAGGAAAGTTCAAATTGTGGCAACTTTAAAGAATAAGTTTGCCATTCTAAAACATGTAACACCCATATTTAGGGTGTAACACGTTCAGCATCAGACCCCTCTCCCCCCGATGCCACCAATCCTTGTGACAGCGAGCCGGGGATCTTCTTTCTGTACTCACTGCCAAAATTCAAAGAGAGCGCGGCTTCATCTGCATGGCCACATCATTTGTTCACAGATCTCTGTGAATCAATGAACTACAAATACCGACAGCCTTTGCAGCTCTCAGTTTAAGCTCTGAAGCTCTGTTTTGTTAAAAGGTGAATTTCTCCTTTAAAGCTGTTGTATACCCTATTTTTGAACTTTTACCTACAGGTAAGCCTATAATAAAACTTACCTGTAGGTAAAAAGAATATCACCTAAACCTGTACGGTTTAGGAGATATTCCCCCCACAATGAGCCGCTGACTGCAGCGGCGCATGCGCAGCGGGAATTCTCGGTTAAAGCCTGGCAGCCGCCGGACCTTGCCAACGCGCGGGAGTGACGACATCGCCGCTCCAGCCACTCACAGCGCTGGAGCGGCGATACCCGGAAGACACGCCGAGGCAAGATGACAACTCCCTCGGCGTGGACCAGGTACGTTCCCGACGCCTCGTTCTAAGGTATTTCATAATGAGCTAGTATGCGGTGCATACTAGCTCATTATGCCTTTTAGGTATAGAGGAAAAAAATAAATAAATAAATAAAAAAAAAAAAAAGCAGCAGCGGGTATACAACCGCTTTAATCTAATCTACAGTTAAGCCCAGTTTTGTGATTGAAATGCATCCACAAAAGAAGTACAGCCAAGTTTTTTCTCCTTCTTATCTCATTCTTGCAAATTAAGTTCTTCCTGAACATCCGTTTTGAGATTTTGTTTTCATTAACAATAAATTTTGTTTCCCTCTTCTGGTCACCTCTGGACATTTGTTGCCATATTCAACAGACCTCCAATCAGGACTGAAGAACCAAAGGCTGCATGGTATGACAGCAGTCCTGATGGGCTTTAGTGCTGAAAACAGCGGCTGTCAAGGACAGCTATGGTCCAGCACTAAGCCCAGGAACTGAACTGATCAGCTCCTGGGCTTTTATTTCTGCCAATAAGCACTCCATAGGACTGCTGCCAGAAAGCAATGTAAACACAATGAAGAACAATGCTTCTGCACTGTGTTTACAATGAAAGTGAAATGACATCACAGCACTTCCTGACAGAATGGAGGTTTGGACAGAGCTGTAGCAGTGCATCCTCTCCCTGTAGCGGTGGTTCACTATTTCAAGTGATCTGTTTCTGCAAAGCCTAATGAGGGGGCTGGATAATGTTCACACCAAGCAGATTCAGCAGCCACATATGCAGTGCAGTCAAAGTGCAGGGGTCAGGAAAGTAATACACAGAACAATCTGCAGATTTGGTTGGTCAGAGGTTGTGCCCTTATTGTAGCAATTGGTGGTGAGTGCCCCTTAAAATGTTGGGGATGACCTATAACACTGGTGGTCAGTGTGCTTATAGTCAATATGCCCTGTGTACCTCTTTGCTGCTCAATGTGCTCCCTTCGTTGGAAGAAAGAAAGAAAATTGCGCTAGAAATCAACTACTAGGATACAGGCATACCCCGCTTTACGGACACTCACTTTATGTACACTCGCGGATACCGACATACCCGCGAGTGTACGTAAAGTGCCTCACAAGTACAAACATTCCTGCACCATCAGCCGCAGTAGAAGGAACTGAAGCTCTAAGCATGTAACTACCCTATTCCAGTGTGCTCTTCCTGTTTCCTGGCCGTCTCCCCACCTCCGGTGACATCACATCCACTCTGTGGTTCTTCCAGCTTCACTTTCAGTCACAGAATGCCATCCAGCCTCTCCACAGCACTGTCCTCTGTGCACAGCGCGATGTCCGGGGGGTGGATTGGAGCGGGCCCCCCCCTTGCATCAGATGAGCCTACTTACATGTGAGTGTTTCCCTGACACCCCCACAACAGCCTAGAAGTGAAAAAATTTATTTCTTCACTTTAAAGCGGAGTTCCACCCAAAATAACATCCATATACGAGCACACTCCTTACACTACGAACATGTACAGTAGCCACTTTTTATTTTGTACATACTGTACTATTGTACTTTCAATTCCGGCTTCCGGGTACTCACTCCCGTGGGAGTAGGCGTTTCTAGTCTCCCGCAATGTAATCTGGGAGTTCACCCAGATGTGACATGTCCTGCAGAAAAAGTTGCCCGGCGGATAAGGTTCCCCCCCCTGTACTGCGCATGCGCGGCACGAACCTCAACGGAGTTTCCGAAAGTAGCCGAACATGTAGAGCTGCGAGTCGGCTCTACACAGCGCCTGCGCAGTCAGCTCTACATGGCTCCTAGTCATTGCGCAAGCGCCGTGTAGAGCTAACTCGCAGCTCTACATGTTCGGCTACTTTCGGAAACTCCGTTGAGGTTCGTGCCGCGCATGCGCAGTACGGGGGGGGGTGGGACCTTATCCACCGGGGAACTTTTTCTGCAGAACACCGTCCACCGCTACCAGGAAGTCAGTGCTTGTGGGCTTCACAATGCCCACAAGCAAAATGGAAAATTCAGACGGCTGATTTTAAAAGTGCATCTTTTGCCAGAAAAAAGACAGGGGAGGTTAAAAATCACCAAACACGTGAGTACTAATTGGTATATACGTATATGCAACATATATGATAACATCTGATTGTCCCATATGGTGCTTCATACCCAATAAAGACTCCTATGGACTGGTGCTCAAACTGGGTGCCCCACATAGTTAGTCCACACATTGCGGTGAGTGTACATCTATCGCTAGTATGGTCTATTAGGCATGTGGGGTTACCCCGAACTCAGATCCTTATGATGATGTCTTGTTGATAGAGATGTTGCTCATAGGGATGAATGGGGATCAAGAGAGAAAGAGCCTCATTGCGCAATGCCGTTTAAAACATTTATTGATTCCACAAAATAAAAGAAGGGTTAGGCTCCATGTACACTGAAGCTTATAAACTGCAGTTTACTGGCGTTTTTTTAAAAAGCCCATTAACTGCACTCTATGTTAGCCTATGTGTTCATGTACACATGGACGTTTTTTAGCGTTAATGAGCAGTGGAGTTAATGGGCTTTTTTCTGAGCGCAAGAAATTTGCGTTCAAAGTGCCGTTTTTCAGCGGGAAAAAATGCAAAACGCTGAAAACCGCTAATAACGCTCAAAAACGCAGGTCGCCAGCATATTTTGATCCATTGAAAAAAAAAAAAGCTAACACTGAAAAACGCTAATAAAAAACGCTGATAAAAAGCTATATTTTAAAGCAGCTTTTTCTGCCAGAAATCTGGCGTTCAAAACGACCGTCTTTGAGCTTCTGTGTACATGGAGCCTAACACTTACATTGTTGAGTGCCTGATAGTCCTGGCACCCGGCATGTGTAGCAGGCGATTGATTAAAGGGTAATCGGCCCTGAACGGGATAGTCCTAGTAGCAGTGTCCTGGTGCACAATTCCCTGGTGGTTTCAATTGGGGCGGAAGTAGTACCTTGACGTTTCGGCCAATCACAGGGCCATCATCAGGAAGTAGTCATTCCACCATATTGGTTGAGGGCATTTATACCCTCACTATAAATTTCATTGGTTAACTGGTTAGAAAATAATATATCGTCTGCTATATACTTCAGGGATTGTTTTCTAACCAGTTAACCAATGAAATTTATAGTGAGGGTGCTTTTTAGTTTATATATTCATCCCTTTTGTTGGTAGTCTGTGGGAGCAGTATTACTTTCATTAGAAGTAGTGATGAGCTAAACCTGGGAGAAGCTGTGACATATTAGTAAGCAGCTGCAGAGAAGGAAGGGGTGGTCTCTCAGAGGTAAAAACAAGCACTGTTAACATTTGTGGAATCACAACCACAAGGCACAGAGCCAATCTGACTGGCTCTGTGCCTTCTGCCTGCACAGCTCTATCACAGGTATACAAAGGGCATATGGCTGCCCATGTCAGTTTTCTAAAGCACTGTTTGAAAAAGTCACTCCAAAAACAAACACTCAACGCTCCAATTGATCTTATTATACAGCTGTATTGAGGTGATTGAAGTAAAGAAAAATACAGTGAGCTTTCTAAATGCACTCAGCACCTAAACCTTGATGTAGGCTGACAACACACAGCATTTTTTGTGGATTGATTAATCTACTCAACAATTCCCACTTCCAGATTTATAATCTGGTCCAAGATAAGAAATAGAATGGCTTATGCAGGCCATAAACAGCAAATTTCTTTCCTGCAACCACACAACCTCGATTGCCCCCAGACAGTGTTGGCAGCGGAATACCTCCCACCAAGCCAAGAAGACAAATGATTATTGCTAGCAGCTATACAAGCCGCTAGCATTAATTGCATGTAGAATCCAGCAGGCTGGTTGTACCCAAGTTAATCAATTAACTTGGTACACTCAGCCTGCCCATACATGGTTTGAAACTTGGCAGGTTCAGCAGGAACCATCTATGGCCAGCCTTAGGCCCCTTTCACACGAGGCGGATGTTTTGACGGGCTCCGCTGATCCCCGCTGAGCAGGCCGATGACAGGTCAGTCTCCGCTCACTGTGCAGAGACGGACCTGTCAGAGTCCCTCTCTCCTCTATGGGGAGGTCAGAAGAAAAGAGAGACAGCCTGTCCGTTTTCATCCAATCCAACCCGCTGGACAGATGGCGAATGTATCGCCATCTGTTTGTTTTCACTGGATTTTGACGGATCAGAGGTTAGTGGACACATGTCCATTGAAATCCGCCTTCCCATAGAAGACAATGGGTGGCCGTTCTGGTCCGCCTGAAAAACAGACTGATCGGTCCTATTGTGTAAAAAATGGCCCTTAGATCCCATCCATCCTGTGGTTAACAATATTGCTGTCTTCTCTGTCACTATGTGTAATGCTATTCATGTGACAAATTGTGTGTTTGCATCGCTTGTAATGTACAGATCTGAATAAAAAAAATTATATTGTTAAAAAAAAGAAGAAGGGGGGGCCTTAGGTTAGGAAGAGTCGGACTTCTTTTCTGCATTTCTCATACGTAGGACAGCCACTGAAATGAATGATTTGCTCCACACACACACACACACACACACACACACACAACACAGGAAAATACGCCCGTGTTTGGTTGACCTGTCGGTGTGTACCAAACCTTAAGCTTTACTTTTGTGTATTTTTCAGATTTGTGCAGTAATACAGTGTGAAACGTTGCCTCTGCAGGACTTTCCTGCAATAAAGACTAGTTACTGCTGCTCTCTCCATGTACAGGGCGACTGGTCTGGTCTCTTCCCCTCCTGTAGTTTTCTCCAAATAGCCTATAGTGGGTGGAGCCTTCTGGGCCCCTTACACAGCCTAGATGTCTGCACATCCTATGTATCATCCCTACAGTTACAAAAAATATCTTGATTTGTAAAGGCATCTGGTGCTCACAAAGTGGATGTATATCCTGTGTTGGTATTGAGAAACATGCTGTATGTTTATGAAAGTTTTCATGCATGTTGAGCTCAGCTTAAAAAACAGAGTGATGGAACACAGGAAGTAGGCAGAGGACACAGGACAGCTCTGAACTGACAAGATCAGCAGGTGTTTGCTGCACTTATCAATCATATATACAAAATATGCTTCTATTAAAAAGGAGAAGTTTGGGGTTGTTCAAAAAAAATAAACCTTTATACTCACTTCGACCTATACCACGCTGGCTCTAAACCTGAGGACTGAGTAATCACATGAGCGCTGATGGCACAGTTCTCAGTCAGCTCTGAGCAGAGAGTGGCGACTGTCAGTCACCGCTCTCTGCTCCTCCAACACTCACTGGAGCATTGGGCTGAGGAGGGGAGGGTGGCTGGCTCTGAAAGGATCCTAACCATATTGTCAGGATCCACCCAGATGCCATATTGACAGCTGGCTCTGGCTAGATGTCAATCAGGCATCTAGGTGGACCCCAACAATATGGCTAGGATCCTTCTAGAGCAGTGGTTCTCAACCTGGGGGTCGGGACCCCCTCGGGGGTCGAATGATGATTTTCCAGGGGTCACCAAATCCTGGGCTGTTCCTGAAGCCTGCACCATTCTCCAGCCTTTTTGCGGCCGCCCTGCTGGGCTGTCCCTGGAGCCTGTGGCCGACCACTCAGCCTCTTTGCAGCCGCCCATTCAGTTCACGGCATGGCTGGGGGGCAGAGACTATAGGTCAGCTGACTGGTGAGGAATGTGAAGAGGGAGGGGTTGGAGGAGACCCTATCTCCTGATTTCGGCATAGGTGTCACTGCTACGAGACACCACAAAGTCGGAGACACAGTGAATAACACTACCTGTGATTATAGTTGCCATTAAAAGTCCCCACTACAGTTCTCAGATCAGCAGATGGCCTTGATCAAGAGCACCTAAGTTGGCTGATCAGAACCACCCCCAGCATTGCCACTCATCCCACCTCCCCGCCAGCACTGCCACTCATCCCATTCCCCACACCTCCCCACCAAGGAGTAAGAGAAGGAATAAAAATAGAGAATACATGGAAGGGAGAGGAAAAGAGGGGGAGGAACAAAGAAAAAGGGAGAGAAAGAATAAGAGAAAGAACAAGAAAGACGGCTAGAGACAGAGATGGGGAAAAAGAAATTAGGATAGAGAGAGATAAAACGGAAAGAAAGGAGAACAAAAGAGAAAGAGTCGTACATCCTAAAATGTACCATAAGGGGTTTTAATACTGTACAAGTGGAAGGGACTCAGGGAGCGCTAAATGTCTGTGGGTTAGGGGCGCAAATTACCGCATATACTCGAGTATAAGCCGAGTTTTTAAGCACAATTTTTTGTGCTGAAAATGCCCCCCTCGGCTTATACTCGAGTCACCTTTTTGCGCCTGATCTCCCGGACTTTGGGGAGCCGGTACCGGCCGGCCGTAGGTCCTCTGGACCCACACATGTAGCCCCACTCTTCCTCTATAAGTGTGCAAAGTTTCTTGTCCGGGGGACATACGGCCGGGGAGCACCGATTTTTCAAAACCGGGCACCCCTTCCATAGACTCCTATGTTAAACGGTAATTTCTCTGGCGATTATGGGGACCCGGTACAGGCCAGGCGTAGGTCCTCTGGACCCCAAACTTGGCACACATGCAGCCCCACTCTTCCTATACAGGTTTGCAAAGTTTCTTGTCCAGGGGACCTACGGCCGGGGAGCACCGATTTTTCAAAGCCGGGCACCCCTTCCATAGACTCCCATGTTAAACGTCAGTCTAGTCATGGACACAGTGAGGCATGGGCACAGTGAGGCAAAGTGAGGCACACCCTAGGCTTATACTCGAGTCAATACGTTTTCCCAGTTTTTGTGGTAAAATTAGGTGCCTCGGCTTATATTCGGGTCGGCTTATACTCGAGTATATACGGTACTTGTCTTGCCTTGGGTGCTGACAACCCACGCTACGAAAATAATCTTACTGTTTGGGGTCCCCACAACTTGGGAAATTTTATCAAGGGGTCACGGCCCTAGAGAGGTTGAGAACCACTGTTCTAGAGCCTGGAGTGGCTCCATGATGTCAGCTGATAGTAGACTTTAACCCATTGTTAGCAAATTCTGGGTCAGAAGAGAGCACAAGTACACTCCTTTAACCTACAGGAGACGTATATCCGATTCCGAAAATCCGATTGCCTCTCGGGGGATGAGGAAGTAATTTTTTCCCCTGCTGTAGCAAATTGGATCATGCTCTGCTGTTTTTTTTTTGCCTTCCTCTGGATCAACTGTGGGTATAGAATTGGGTATATGGGATTGTACGTAATTTTTTATTAATTTTTTTATGGTTGATTTAGATGGGCTTGTGTCTTTTTCTTTCTCGTACATCACGGGACACAGAGCGACATAGTCATTACTAATGGGTTATATAGATACCGTCAGGTGCTGGCACTGGCAACTTCCAAAACCGGAAGTACCCTCCCCTATATAAGCCCCTCCCATCCGGGAGCACCTCAGTTTTTTGCCAGTGTCTAAGGTGTTGGCCAAGAAGAAACATGTGTTTTTCACTGAGCTTGCGTACAGGTTCTTTTGGGCCTCAGTAAGCTATTCCGGATCCGACCAAAAAAGCTTCATAGCTAAACGGTCGGTACTCGGGCCTTGCAGAGAAGAGCAAGGTTTTGCCTGTAATGCTTCTCTTAGGAGAGCTGGACCCTGGGATCCAGAGCTCTGGTCATACCCACGACCAAGAGGTTTTCTGTGCAGGGTGCTATACAGGTCCGGGGGAGTGGAATCCTTGGGAACCCGGTCCCTGAAGGTTTGATTACAATGCCTGCCGTGATAGGTGAAGTTTGGGCTTTTGTGGACCAAACAAAGTCCTGCGGCGGGGAACAGGTAAGTGGGGGCCCCCAGGAACTTGGTTCTATTGGGGGACCCCCAAGCCTAATTTGTCTTTCTGTCTGTTACCTAATGGTATTCCCGCAAAATTCTGTGCATGCCTGTAACTACTAAAAAAATGTAATAATTTTTAATGGTGGTCAAGAAAAAAAAAATATATATATATATATATATATATATATTTTTTATATATATTTAAGATATTAGACTGCGGTACCTGTGCTTGTCCACTAGAGGCCGCTGTGGAATGTTTTCTTGTCATGTGGACTAGTTTCTTCTCAGCAGAGCAAGTCCAGGCAGATGGTGAGTTCTCTTATGGGAAACTGCTTCCTCTGCCATGTTGCAATGCTCGTCCATCCCCCGGCCTGCGGCAAAGAGGGGCCCTGGCTCTTGTCCCTAGTCTCCATTTTTCAAAATTAGCGCCGAAGGCGCACGTGGCCGCGCGCGTGCGCGTGCACGCGCCTCTATATATATATATATATATATATATATAGAGGTGAGCCAGGAAAGGGGGCGGAGCCTGGGGGATGACGCTCTGTGTGCGCCGCAGCGCTTCTGCGCATGTGCGGGCGTCCCAGCATGTAAAAACCACAGTTTTGTGTGGTGAGCTGGCTATGAAGTACAGAGACAGAGCTGGCAACATTTAAAAAAAGGGCATACGGCAAGCGGTTGATACAGGCATCCCCTAGAAAGGCACATTAGTAGACACCAACTGTGATATAGCAGCAATTGTGCTAGACTATTCTCAGTAAAAGTGGTGTATTACGGCTGGAATACCTCAGCTTTAGGCTTAGGAATATGCCGTCCAGAAGCTCCGGAACTGAAACTTCCAGGAAGCGAAGGGGGTCTCATCGGGCTCGGAGGATCTTGGGCATACTTCTGCTGCACCAGTCTCCCCTGAAGTTCAGAGGTAAGTGACCGTAGAGACCCCGCAGGGGTACTTGGTACTGTGGCTGTCCTCAGTTCACCTGCTCCTGTGTATGTAACAGAGGAGGTTTTTTCCTCAGCTCTGGGAGGATTAGAGAGAGATTGTCAACATTTATCGCTGCCTCCCTGTCAGGGAAAGCACGCCCGATCTCCGTCTCCTCCTTCAGAGTGCCTGTTAGCAGAGCAACAGTCCCATACAGGGATCGACCTGCCTGAAGGGGATCAGGATGAGGTTGATTCTGTTATAGAGGAATCAACAGTGGGGGAACCTTTTCTCAGCATCTCAAGCTGAAAGATTATGGGTTCAGTCTCTGACTAACATGGTCCGATCAGCATTTAAAAATGCACCTTGCGGAACCATCAACCACTACTGTATCCTCGTTGGGGTCGCTAGAAGCCCCCAGACTGTTTGTTCTTTTCCACTTCACCCTTTACTGAAAGGGCTCATTTACCAGGATTGGGAACGTCCTGAGAAAATATTTATTCCCCCAAGAGATTTCCGGTGGTCTATCCCATGGAGGATAAGTTCATCAAAAAAAAAAAAAATGGAAGGTCCCTACAGTGGACGCAGCCATCTCTTGTATGTATAAATCACTGACATGTCCAGTGGATAATGTCCAAATGTTCAAGAACCCAATAGATAAAAGATTGGAGTCCTTATGAAAATCTGCTTGGTGATACAACCAGCAGTAGCAGCTATTGGGGTCTGCTAAGCAGTGAAGGATCAGTTGAAACAGGTCTTGAGGGACTTGACAGATCAGCAGGCTTTGCCCTAGCTGATCTACCTAGAGCCTTAGGCTTTGCGGTTGACGCCATAAAGGATTCAGTCCATCAGGCCTCCCGCCTTACGCTGTCTATAGTACATATGCGTAGGCTCCTATGGCTCAAAAACTGGTCTGCTGAAGCTCCCTGTAAAGAATGGCTGGTTAGCGTCCCATTTCATGGTGAACGCTTATTCAGGGAAAACCTGGACAAATATATCCAGAAAATTTCCAGCGGTAAAAATACGCTCTTGCCGGTTAAAAACAGAGTTAGAGGCCCTCTTTAAGAGGCCTGCTTCTCCAGTCCCTGGGGCATCGGCTGTGTAACAGTTCCGACGGCCTCCTCGGTCAAATCCCGGGGGTAAAAAACAGGGACAGTAGCAGGGTAATGAGAAACCCTGGGTCAGGGGAGGTACAAAACCTCCCACAAAGTTAAATTCATTGAAGCCCCCACTCAGTCGGGTGGGGGGAGGACTCCAGTTGTTCGCAAGAGACCTGGCGGGACACGATCAAGACAGATAGGTGCTCTCCGCAGTAGGTTTGGGATACAGTTTGGAGTTAAAAGACTCTCCTCCTTCCCATTTTTGAGGTCAAACGTGCCAAGGGATCCCCGGAAGAGAGAGTCCCTCCTGTTGGCACTAGAACAACTATTGCTCCAAGGAGTAATTATGGAGGTTCCCCTGGAAGAATGAGGGTTCGGGTTTTACTCAAACCTCTTTACAGTCCCGAAGCAAACGCGGACGGGAGGCCCATATTAATTCTAAAAGGGCTATACAAATTCCTGTATATCAGGACTTTCCGTTGGAGTCGATCCGATCGGTGGCCACTGCCCTACAAGGGGAGGATTGGTTAGCCGCGATCGACATCAAAGATGCTTATTTGCACATTCCCATCTTTCCAGTCCACCAAAAATTTCTACGCTTTGCAGTAGAAGGGCGCCATTTTCAGTTCAGAGCCTTACCCTTCGGTTTGGCCACAGCACCACGAGTGTTTACAAAAATTCTGGCCCTTTATTGGCCAATCTAAGAACACAAGGTGTAATGATAATGGCATATCTGGATGACTTGTTGCTGATAGACCACTCAGTGAAAAAACTAGACGTGGTCGTTCACAAGACAATCAAGTATCTGGAATCTCACGGTTGGATTATCAACCGAGACAAGTCAGCCCTAAAAACCAGTCAAAAGTCTGGAATACTTGGGGCTAAGGTTGGATTCAGGCCAGAGAAAAATATTCTTGCCTCGAGGAAAGGTGTTGTCTTTGAAAGATTTGATCCACTTAGTGGGTACAAAAAGACAGCCGTCCATACGCCTGTATATGAGGCTGCTGGGAAAAATGGTGGCATCATTCGAAGCAGTACCCTACGGTCAATTCCATTCAAGGAATTTGCAAGGGGCCATACTGTCAGCCTGGAACAAAAAAGTTCAGGCCCTAGACTTACAATGTCCTTGTCCCCTTCCGTTCGCAAGAGCCTCCGTTGGTGGTTGGTTCCCCAGAATCTGGAAAAAAGGAAATCCTTCAGTCCGATTTCTTGGAAGGTGGTCACTACAGATGCCAGCCTTATAGGCTGGGGAGCAGTACTGGAGCAATAGTCTCTCCAGGGCAGATGGTCGGATGCAGAAAAGGCCCTGCCCATCAATCTCTTAGAGATACGAGCAGCCCGGTATGCCCTAGTAGCATGGACATCCAAACTCCAAGGGTCCCCTGTCAGAATTCAATCAGACAATGCCACAGCAGTGGCATATATCAATCATCAGGGGGGCACCAGGAGTCGTGCAGCCCAGAGGGAAGTAAATTACATCCTGAAATGGGCAGAAAAATATGTCCCAGCCATATCTGCGGTATTCATTCCAGGAGTGGAGAATTGGAAGGCGGACTTTCTAAGTCGCCAGCAATTAGGCCCAGAGGAAGGGTCCCTTCACCCCGAGGTTTTCTGGACAATATGTCAGCGGTGGGGAACATCGGATGTAGATCTTCTAGCATCCAGATTCAACGCAAAGGGGGACAGGTTTGTCTCTCGGACAAGGGATCCCCTAGCTTGCGGCTCGGATGCCCTAGTGTTCCCTTGGGATCAGTTCAAGCTGATATATGCATTCACACCGCCACAATGGTTACCTCGATTACTCCGCAGAATCAGGGTAGAAAAGAAACCAGTGATTCCGGTGGCTCCAGCGTGGCCCCGAAGAGCGTGGTACGCGGAGATTGTAAAATTTCAGTGGAGAGTCCTTGGACTCTCCCACGTCGTCTGGACCTGCTTTCGCAAGGACCGATATACCACCCTTCCTTACCAGCCCTAGGTTTGACGGCCTGGCTATTGAAGCCCACATTCTAAAAAAGAGAGGGCTCTCTAATGCTGTGGTATCTACCATGATCAATGCCAGGAAGCCGGTATCCAGGCAGATCTACTATAGAATCTGGAAGGCGTACATCGCGTGGTGTGAGGCCAAGAAATGGCATCCACATAAGTACGTAATAGGTAGGATTCTGGACTTCCTACAGTGGGCTGTAGATAGGAAGCTTGCCTTGAGTACTATCAAGGGTCAGATTTCGGCCTTGTCAATATTTTTTCAAAGGCCCTTGGCTTCGCATTCACTAGTCAAAGCCTTTATACAAGGAGTGATGCGTATTAGTCCTCCGGTTAATATTCCCATATGTCCATGGGATCTAAACTTGGTTCTGTCGGTTCTACAGAAACAACCATTTGAACCATTACAGCATATTTCCTTGGTGCTTCTCACCAGGAAATTGATTTTTCTAGTAGCCATTTGTTCGGCTAAAAGAGTATCGGAATTAGCAGCTATGTCCTGTAAGGAGCCATATCTGGTTATCCATAAGGACAGAGTAGTGTTGCGTCCTCATCCAGCCTTTCTTCCTAAGGTGGTATCGAGGTTTCATTTGAACCAAGATGTGGTTCTTCCTTCTTTTTTCCCCAAACCTACTTCGGTAGAGGAAAAGTTATTGCATTCTTTGGATGTAGTAAAAGCAGTTAAAGCTTATCTAAAAGCCACTGCTCAGATTCGCAGAACGGATACTTTGTTTATTCTGCCGGAAGGCCCCAGAAAGGGTCAGGCAGCGTCAAAATCTACTTTAGCCAAGTGGATTCGACAGGTCATTATGCAAGCTTATGGCTTGAGAAGGAGACCGCCTCCGTTCAAAGTTAGAGCGCACTCCACGAGAGCAGTTGGAACTTCATGGGCAGTGCATCACCAGGCCTCCCTGGCTCAAATCTGTAAGGCCGCAACATGGTCTTCAGTTCACACGTTTACTAGGTTCTACCAGGTGGACGTTAGAAGTCAGGAGGATGTCGCCTTTGGGCGCAGTGTGTTGCAGGCCGCAAAAGATCCTCATGTCTGATAGCGCTCAGCTTATATATGGTGTATCCCCCCCCTCATTTGGCATTGCTTTAGGACATCCCATTAGTAATGACTATGTCGCTCTGTGTCCCGTGATGTACGAGAAAGAAAATAGGATTTTTATAACAGCTTACCTGTAAAATCCTTTTCTTGGAGTACATCACGGGACACAGAGCTCCCACCCCTCTTTGGGGACACTTATTGCTTTGCTACAAAACTGAGGTGCTCCCGGATGGGAGGGGCTTATATAGGGGAGGGTACTTCCGGTTTTGGAAGTTGCCAGTGCCAGCACCTGACGGTATCTATATAACCCATTAGTAATGACTATGTCGCTCTGTGTCCCGTGATGTACTCCAAGAAAAGGATTTTACAGGTAAGCTGTTATAAAAATCCTATTTTTTCAACCTGACTAACTATGTGTAGCGCACCCACCTTTCCCCCAGCCTGCATTTATCTTGGCTCCTCGCAGGGGGGAGAAAGGCACACCGCACTACCAGCCCGTACCCTCTTGTGTAAAAGGTTAAGCGGTGTTGTTGTTGGGTCTTGTATGCAGCCAGGGCCAAAATCCTCCTGAGAATGATTCTCACCTCTACCGTGAGTAGAGACAAGTCCTTGACTTCCCCAGTAACATGAATGTCCACACCAGCTGAAACTCCAACTTAAGATTTAGGCCCCATGCACACGAGACGCTGTTATTTGCTGTTGAACGCGCGTTCAGAGGCAGTTGGACGCTTTTTTCAACTGCTCCTGAACCCATTCAATGTTATCCTATGTGTCCATGCACACACTCTCGTTTTTTGGCGTTTACAAGCAGTTGCGTTTAACCTCGTTTTTCCAGAAGCAAAAAAATGGGTTCAGACGCGAACGTTTTCCACGTTTCAGACGCTTAACGCTGCTAAACGCGGCTAAACGCGGTACCGGCGTTTTGCTGCGTTTATAAGCGTTTTTAAAGGTGACCTATTTTTTAACATTAGAAATCTCAAAAATGATGGCAAATGATGAAAAACTATTAAAAAATATAAAAGAAAACTGTAATTGCTTGCATTGCGGACAATCCACAACTTGTGGCAGGTAACGTGGCAAGTGGACAATCCACAGCTTGTGTCAGGTGATGTGGCCAGGTGACGTGGCAAGTGGACAATCCACAGCTTGTGGCCAGGTGACGTGGCCAGGTGACGTGGCCAGGTGACGTGGCCAGTGGACAATTAACAACTTGTGGCAGGTGACGTGGCCAGGTGACGTGGCAGGTGGACAATTCACAACTTGTGGCAAGTGACGTGGCACGTGATGTGGCCAGGTGACGTGGAAAGTGGACAATCCACAACTTGTGGCAGGTGACGTGGCTAGATGACGTGGCAGGTAATGTGGGCAGGTAGCATGGCTAGGTGACGTGGCCAGGTGACGTGGCAAGTGGACAATCCACAACTTGTGGCAGGTGACGTGGCCAGGTGACGTGGCAGGTGACGTGGCAAGTGGACAATTCACAACTTGTGGCAGGTGACGTGGCACGTGATGTGGCCAGGTGACATGGCAAGTGGACAATCCACAACTTGTGGCAAGTGACGTGGCAAGTGGACAATCCACAACTTGTGGCAAGTGACGTGGCCAGCTGACGTGGCAGGTATAGTGGCCAGGTGATGTGGCAGGTAACATGGCCAGGTGACGTGGCAAGTGGACAATCCACAACTTGTGGCAGGTGACGTGGCACGTGATGTGGCCAATCCACAACTTGTGGCAGGTGACGTGGCCAGGTGATGTGGCCAGGTGATGTGCCACAAGTTGTGGATTGTCACCTGGCCACATGATGTGGCAAGTGATACGCTAAATACAAGTACACTGCTGCTCTCTCAGCTGCTGCTACTCACTCTGGTCTCACAAACTGGCTGAAATGGTTAAAATTTACTGTTTTTTGAGCTTAGGGAGGGTCTATGATGAAACGCTTATAAACGCAAACGCGGCTAAACGCGGCCGCAAACGTGGCAAAACGCGCGTTTATAAACGCCGGTTTTAGCGTTTAAAAACGTGTGTTCAGCAGAGTTTGCACCTGCGTCTCGTGTGCATGGGGCCTTATTCTCTCTTTGCAATAAACAGTTTCTTGGATAGGAAAAAAATTGGAGCAAGGAAACAGGACAGCCCAAGGTGTGGAGGAGGTCCAGGCACAAACGTAGCTCTTTACTGTACTACTCAGATTCTCAAGCAGTATACTAGGTGCACAGTCTCTGCCACAGACTGAGTTTGGTTTCTGCCACAGACCCAGTGAATAAGGCCACTGACCTGGTTAAATGTGAACTTCCTTCTTAGAACATGGCCCCTATCAAGGAGAAGACGTCCCCCTAGAGTCTCAACAGACCCTTCCTTCACCGTGACTGCCGCATCGGTCCTTCGAAATGATCCTCCCTTCTTTGAGAGTGCGGGTCCCCTTGCAAGGCGGCACCCTAGACTCCTCAATCCTTAGCGGACCCCAGCCAAAGGTGCTGGGCCCCGGGCCTTTTCCTCAACCCCTGGGTCTTCATACCCAGGCGAACAGGACGGCAGGGTAGTACCTCACCCCAGGCCAAAGGTGCCTGAGATGGAACAGGAACACAGCCTCCGGGCCTAGGGCACCCGGAGATGAACCGCACTCACTCCCAGGCTGAAGGTGCCTGGGTGTGGACCCCGATCAGATGTCGTCTGCCCCTTTTATATCCTCTCCCGGCATGCACAGCAGGTTCTCCGCCCCACTGTACGGCTGCCGAGAGGGGACACAAAAGGCACAGCACTACGCTTGCGGTTCAACCCTGGCCCAGAATGGCAGCACCACCCGCAGGCCACAGGGAACTCATCACCAGCATTATCCCCCGAGGACAGAAATGGTCCATAACCCCTAACAAATTTAGGCGTCTGAGCCTAATTACCACTCAGAGACTCCCCCTAAATTGACCACCCCGCTACATATGTATAGCCAAGAAAGCTTTGGCCATATTTCCCTCTTAAGAGAGAAGTATGGTTATTTATCCTACTTACCTAGGTGAGTGCAGGATCTGTCCCCCACTGGCTCTAAGGCCGAGAACCAAACGAACAAACACTGCTGATCGCTCGGCTCTCAGAGCTCCCTGAGCAGAGACAGTCAGTCACTGCTGTCTGCTCTGCCCCCACAGGCTCACTGGGCTGTGGAAGGGGCGGGAGTAGCCGGCTCAGGCTCTCAGAGGCTTGCTGGGAGGCTGAGCTGGGTGCCATTCCAGGCATGTGGGCGGATCCTGACCATATGGTCGTGATCTTTCCCTAGTCTGGACCAGCTCTGTGATGACAGCTAACAGCATGCTTCAGCCCACTGTCTGCAAAAAACAGGTCACAGAAGTGCAGAACAATCTGCACTCCTTTGATCCACAAAAGTTTGTACTTCCCCTTTAAACTACCAGTTACCCTGCCCCTCATGTAACGGAGATGGCGATACAGATATGTTTGTAGTCCATATCAGCAAAGCAGCCTAGAGTAGCAAGCAGGGCTCCCTCCATTCATACAGCAGAGGAGTGAAGTAGCCACCCAGGGACAGGAAGTGTGTTATGCTGGCCTTACACTATACAAAAAAAAAAAAAAAAAAAAAAAAAAAAAATCGGCCGAACCCATTTAAAAAGAAAAAAAAAAAAAACATTTGGCTGTGAGCGAAAACGATAGTGCCATTATGTAATGACCGATAAATCATTCAGTGGACATAAACAAATGCATTTTTTGTTCATTTTTTTTACATATACCTAGTGCAGACAGTTTAGACAGGAAACACATTAACCTTTCAATTTATCGTTCGTTAGAAAATTTCCAAACTTGTCCGTTTTTTCGGCTCAAAAAGGGACAACGATTATCGATTTTGTGCCCATTAATTGGCCGAAAAACGAACAAACTGTCTAAATAACCGAATTTGGGCCAATTTTTCATATAGTGTATGGCCAGCATTAGGCTCAGGGGGGGGAATAAAAATCTATTTTTTTTTTCTTTTTAATCCAAAAAAATTAGATTTTTTTGCTTTTTATCAAATTTATTTTAAATATAATGCTTTTGAAGTAAAAAATCTATCTAAACATAGTTTTCTATTTAAGATACATTCATAATTTAGTTTATTCAGCATTGAATTAATAAGCGCAGCGTCGCTGTGTGAAACGCGTCTACCTGTACCTGCTTTCCTGTCCTGTGGTGTTATTCATGTAGCATGAGGCTGTATATTCTGCAATATTTACATTTTTGGTAAACTCATTCAATGAATCCAAGCTCTGCAAGCTGACATAACATGCACTGCATTGATGCATTCACACAATTTCACAGTAACCATGAGTATTCCTTTATCTCATTGTTTTGCAGATCTATGTACACTACAAACTGTATGATTGAATCGGTTCTGATATCGCTGTTTTAATAACCTGACAGTTTATTATTCTAAATAGGAAACCTTCATTTTATTTGCAAATATTAAAGATTCTAACTACCAGCAAGAATAAGTCCTTACATTTAAAGAGCACCTGTCATTTCAGATCCACCATGGCAGCGCCTGTTAGCGGGCATACACTCATCTGCTGCCATCACGTCCCTCACCTTGTTGTGTCACTGCCGCTTCACCAGCCATCTCAATAAAGTGAATGGGACTGTCGGTGAGTCAACAGCGTTCAGAGGAGCCGCTGCGGGACAGAGATGACAGTTGCTTTAAAAATGAAGATTTAAATCAAATCCAATAAAACAAAAAATTCTCCTGCGCTCTGGTGTTTCGCTAAACACGGGTAGTGTAGTCCAGTCTTAAGGCAAGGTCTAGAGTCTTGCAGCTCTCCTCAGAACAATGGGTGTTCATACGGCTAGAGAAAGAAAGAAAAAAAAAAGAAGGAGGGTGCACCGTCCTAGTGCATTACCACATAAAAAAGTTTTAATAAAAATAGAATAAAAGCAATGGTCCTACTCACAAAAGGAGCTTAGGTAAACGCTTTTCTGACAGTCAAGCTGATCTCTTGACACCTGCCAGCAGGACTTGATGACAGGGAGGATCGGATAATACCACAAACGGCTGACGCGTTTCTGGGGCGCACCCCTTTCTTCAGAGCTTAGGTGGTCCGTGGTCAACTAGGCTCTGAAGAAAGTGGGGCGCCCCAGAAACCCGTCAGCCATTCATTCTTTTTTCTTTCTTTAAATCAAATCCACCCTGGTTAGGCTACATTCACATGGGCGAATGACAGCGGCAGGAATCTTCAGGTTCCGGCAGCCGTTTATGCCACCTGAGAGTAGCTAGCTGTGGCCTCTGAGCTCTGTTCACGTCAATGACAGGTTGGTGGTGACCACAGCTATCTGTGGCTGTCCACCCGGCCAGTAACTACCAGTGGTGATCGCTGTTGGACGGAGTTAGTGGGCACCCAGCAGCAATCACCAAAGGTAATCCCTGGCACTGACCTGTCATTGGCATGTATAGGGCCCGGCGGCCACAGTTAACCACTAACAGGTGGCGGAAACATCTGCAGGTATCAGAAGATTTCTGCCATGGTCATGCCCCCATGTGAACGTAACCTAACACATTTCATGGCCCTGGTTGGCAGAAGAGTCCTGCCACTGTCATTCACGCCAGGCCAACTCACCCCAATGAATGTAGCTTAATTGGTTGGGTTACCGGGTGAAAATGAAACCGAAAAAGATTGGAAAGGACTAGAGATATGCAACATATTACATTGCTGGTCTGGGGTTTGGATACACTTTAAGCAGAGCAAGGGGGAGGAAATAGGAGTTCATGGCCAGAGATCACACACATAAGACATGGGCTCTGTACAGATGGGGATGACATCTCAGTGTGCCCAGGACACCTGTCCAATGGTCCGTGGTGACGTCAGAGGAATGATCTATGACATCACCCCTCTCCCCCATGTACCTGCCATGTTCCATGCGATCCCCGGACACACACACCATACAATCACATCGCTGTCATACTCACCGTCATGTTGGTGCCCAGCCCTCCGGACACAGACAGACGATCCAGCCTGAGGTGTAGACAGACAAGACTTCGGACCCCTCCCAACCCCCACTTCCTCCTCAGCACCACTATCCCACTCCTTTTTTCACCTAACCTTTTTCCCTCTGTTGGTTTCCTATAAATTTTTCTACAAACTTCCTGGGAGGGGACAGGAAAAACTAACAGGGCGAGGAAGGAGGAACCAGCCGGGAGGGGGAGGAGGAGGAAGGGGGCAGAAAAGTCAGTGAGGAAGTTTAATGTGAGCGGGACCTCCCCCTCCCTCCCCCCTTCCATGGCCGACCTCTACCTGTGTGCCTCCATGTGGAGGAAGCCCGCCGCAACACCCTGACTAGTTCTGTCATGTCTACACTCCGCTGATAAGGAACTAAACACCCGCCACCGCCCTCCTCCCACTCTGCCAGGCTGAGACATGGAGGTGTGTGTCGTCGCCTCACAGCTCTCACCTGTGTGACACCATCATATCCCACAACTCCCGACCGTCATATCCCACAACTCCCGACCGTCATATCCCACAACTCCCGACCGTCATATCCCACAACTCCCGACCGTCATATCCCACAACTCCCGACCGTCATATCCCACAACTCCCGACCGTCATATCCCACAACCCCGACCGTCATATCCCACAACTCCCGACCTTCATATCCCACAACTCCCGACCGTCATATCCCACAACTCCCGACCGTCATATCCCACAACTCCCGACCGTCATATCCCACAACCCCGACCGTCATATCCCACAACTCCCGACCTTCATATCCCACAACTCCCGACCGTCATATCCCACAACCCCGACCGTCATATCCCACAACTCCCGACCGTCATATCCCACAACTCCCGACCGTCATATCCCACAACCCCGACCGTCATATCCCACAACTCCCGACCTTCATATCCCACAAGAACTTCCAAACGTCATATCCCACAACTCCCGACCGTCATATCCCACAACTCCCGACCGTCATATCCCACAACTCCCGACCGTCATATCCCACAACTCCCGACCGTCATATCCCACAACTCCCGACCGTCATATCCCACAACCCCGACCGTCATATCCCACAACTCCCGACCTTCATATCCCACAACTCCCGACCGTCATATCCCACAACTCCCGACCGTCATATCCCACAACTCCCGACCGTCATATCCCACAACCCCGACCGTCATATCCCACAACTCCCGACCTTCATATCCCACAACTCCCGACCGTCATATCCCACAACCCCGACCGTCATATCCCACAACTCCCGACCGTCATATCCCACAACTCCCGACCGTCATATCCCACAACCCCGACCGTCATATCCCACAACTCCCGACCTTCATATCCCACAAGAACTTCCAAACGTCATATCCCACAACTCCCGACCGTCATATCCCACAACTCCCGACCGTCATATCCCACAACTCCCGACCGTCATATCCCACAACTCCCGACCGTCATATCCCACAACTCCCGACCGTCATATCCCACAACCCCGACCGTCATATCCCACAACTCCCGACCTTCATATCCCACAACTCCCGACCGTCATATCCCACAACTCCCGACCGTCATATCCCACAACTCCCGACCGTCATATCCCACAACCCCGACCGTCATATCCCACAACTCCCGACCTTCATATCCCACAACTCCCGACCGTCATATCCCACAACCCCGACCGTCATATCCCACAACTCCCGACCGTCATATCCCACAACTCCCGACCGTCATATCCCACAACCCCGACCGTCATATCCCACAACTCCCGACCTTCATATCCCACAACTCCCGACCGTCATATCCCACAACTCCCGACCGTCATATCCCACAACTCCCGACCGTCATATCCCACAACTCCCGACCGTCATATCCCACAACTCCCGACCGTCATATCCCACAACCCCGACCGTCATATCCCACAACTCCCGACCTTCATATCCCACAACCCCGACCGTCATATCCCACAACTCCCGACCGTCATATCCCACAACCCCGAGCGTCATATCCCACAACTCCCGACCGTCATATCCCACAACTCCCGACCGTCATATCCCACAACTCCCGACCGTCATATCCCACAACCCCGAGCGTCATATCCCACAACTCCCGACCGTCATATCCCACAACTCCCGACCGTCATATCCCACAACTCCCGACTGTCATATCCCACAACTCCCGACCGTCATATCCCACAACTCCCGACCGTCATATCCCACAACTCCCGACTGTCATATCCCACAACTCCCGACCGTCATATCCCACAACCCCGAGCGTCATATCCCACAACTCCCGACCGTCATATCCCACAACTCCCGACCGTCATATCCCACAACTCCTGACCGTCATATCCCACAACCCCGAGCGTCATATCCCACAACTCCCGACCGTCATATCCCACAACTCCCGACCGTCATATCCCACAACTCCCGACTGTCATATCCCACAACTCCCGACCGTCATATCCCACAACCCCGACCGTCATATCCCACAACTCCCGACCGTCATATCCCACAACTCCCGACCGTCATATCCCACAACTCCCGACCGTCATATCCCACAACCCCGACCGTCATATCCCACAACTCCCGACCGTCATATCCCACAACTCCCGACCGTCATATCCCACAACCCCGACCGTCATATCCCACAACTCCCGACCGTCATATCCCACAACTCCTGACCGTCATATCCCACAACCCCGACCGTCATATCCCACAACTCCCGACCGTCATATCCCACAACTCCGACCGTCATATCCCACAACTCCCGACCGTCATATCCCACAACTCCCGACCGTCATATCCCACAACTCCCGACCGTCATATCCCACAACTCCCGACCGTCATATCCCACAACTCCCGACCGTCATATCCCACAACTCCCGACCGTCATATCCCACAACTCCCGACCGTCATATCCCACAACTCCCGACCGTCATATCCCACAACCCCGACCGTCATATCCCACAACTCCCGACCGTCATATCCCACAACTCCCGACCGTCATATCCCACAACCCCGACCGTCATATCCCACAACTCCCGACCGTCATATCCCACAACTCCCGACCGTCATATCCCACAACTCCCGACCGTCATATCCCACAACTCCCGACCGTCATATCCCACAACCCCGACCGTCATATCCCACAACTCCCGACCGTCATATCCCACAACCCCGACCGTCATATCCCACAACCCCGACCGTCATATCCCACAACCCCGACCGTCATATCCCACAACTCCCGACCGTCATATCCCACAACTCCCAACCGTCATATCCCACAACCCCGACCGTCATATCCCACAACTCTCGACCGTCATATCCCACAACTCCCGACCGTCATATCCCACAACTCCCGACCGTCATATCCCACAACCCCGACCGTCATATCCCACAACTCCCGACCGTCATATCCCACAACTCCCGACCGTCATATCCCACAACTCCCGACCGTCATATCCCACAACCCCGACCGTCATATCCCACAACTCCCGACCTTCATATCCCACAACCCCGACCGTCATATCCCACAACTCCCGACCGTCATATCCCACAACCCCGAGCGTCATATCCCACAACTCCCGACCGTCATATCCCACAACTCCCGACCGTCATATCCCACAACTCCCGACCGTCATATCCCACAACCCCGAGCGTCATATCCCACAACTCCCGACCGTCATATCCCACAACTCCCGACCGTCATATCCCACAACTCCCGACTGTCATATCCCACAACTCCCGACCGTCATATCCCACAACTCCCGACCGTCATATCCCACAACTCCCGACCGTCATATCCCACAACTCCCGACTGTCATATCCCACAACTCCCGACCGTCATATCCCACAACCCCGAGCGTCATATCCCACAACTCCCGACCGTCATATCCCACAACTCCCGACCGTCATATCCCACAACTCCCGACCGTCATATCCCACAACCCCGAGCGTCATATCCCACAACTCCCGACCGTCATATCCCACAACTCCCGACCGTCATATCCCACAACTCCCGACTGTCATATCCCACAACTCCCGACCGTCATATCCCACAACTCCCGACCGTCATATCCCACAACTCCTGACCGTCATATCCCACAACCCCGACCGTCATATCCCACAACTCCCGACCGTCATATCCCACAACTCCCGACCGTCATATCCCACAACTCCCGACCGTCATATCCCACAACCCCGACCGTCATATCCCACAACTCCCGACCGTCATATCCCACAACTCCCGACCGTCATATCCCACAACCCCGACCGTCATATCCCACAACTCCCGACCGTCATATCCCACAACTCCTGACCGTCATATCCCACAACCCCGACCGTCATATCCCACAACTCCCGACCGTCATATCCCACAACTCCGACCGTCATATCCCACAACTCCCGACCGTCATATCCCACAACTCCCGACCGTCATATCCCACAACTCCCGACCGTCATATCCCACAACTCCCGACCGTCATATCCCACAACTCCCGACCGTCATATCCCACAACTCCCGACCGTCATATCCCACAACCCCGACCGTCATATCCCACAACTCCCGACCGTCATATCCCACAACTCCCGACCGTCATATCCCACAACCCCGACCGTCATATCCCACAACTCCCGACCGTCATATCCCACAACTCCCGACCGTCATATCCCACAACTCCCGACCGTCATATCCCACAACTCCCGACCGTCATATCCCACAACCCCGACCGTCATATCCCACAACTCCCGACCGTCATATCCCACAACCCCGACCGTCATATCCCACAACCCCGACCGTCATATCCCACAACCCCGACCGTCATATCCCACAACTCCCGACCGTCATATCCCACAACTCCCGACCGTCATATCCCACAACCCCGACCGTCATATCCCACAACTCTCGACCGTCATATCCCACAACTCCCGACCGTCATATCCCACAACTCCCGACCGTCATATCCCACAACCCCGACCGTCATATCCCACAACTCCCGACCGTCATATCCCACAACTCCCGACCGTCATATCCCACAACTCCCGACCGTCATATCCCACAACCCCGACCGTCATATCCCACAACTCCCGACCTTCATATCCCACAACCCCGACCGTCATATCCCACAACTCCCGACCGTCATATCCCACAACCCCGAGCGTCATATCCCACAACTCCCGACCGTCATATCCCACAACTCCCGACCGTCATATCCCACAACTCCCGACCGTCATATCCCACAACCCCGAGCGTCATATCCCACAACTCCCGACCGTCATATCCCACAACTCCCGACCGTCATATCCCACAACTCCCGACTGTCATATCCCACAAATCCCGACCGTCATATCCCACAACTCCCGACCGTCATATCCCACAACTCCCGACTGTCATATCCCACAACTCCCGACCGTCATATCCCACAACCCCGAGCGTCATATCCCACAACTCCCGACCGTCATATCCCACAACTCCCGACCGTCATATCCCACAACTCCCGACCGTCATATCCCACAACCCCGAGCGTCATATCCCACAACTCCCGACCGTCATATCCCACAACTCCCGACCGTCATATCCCACAACTCCCGACTGTCATATCCCACAACTCCCGACCGTCATATCCCACAACTCCCGACCGTCATATCCCACAACTCCTGACCGTCATATCCCACAACCCCGACCGTCATATCCCACAACTCCCGACCGTCATATCCCACAACTCCCGACCGTCATATCCCACAACTCCCGACCGTCATATCCCACAACCCCGACCGTCATATCCCACAACTCCCGACCGTCATATCCCACAACCCCGACCGTCATATCCCACAACTCCCGACCGTCATATCCCACAACTCCCGACCATCATATCCCACAACTCCCGACCGTCATATCCCACAACTCCCGACCGTCATATCCCACAACTCCCGACCGTCATATCCCACAACCCCGACCGTCATATCCCACAACTCCCGACCGTCATATCCCACAACCCCGACCGTCATATCCCACAACTCCCGACCGTCATATCCCACAACTCCGACCGTCATATCCCACAACTCCCGACCGTCATATCCCACAACTCCCGACCGTCATATCCCACAACTCCCGACCGTCATATCCCACAACTCCCGACCGTCATATCCCACAACTCCCGACCGTCATATCCCACAACTCCCGACCGTCATATCCCACAACTCCCGACCGTCATATCCCACAACCCCGACCGTCATATCCCACAACTCCCGACCGTCATATCCCACAACCCCGACCGTCATATCCAACAACTCCCGACCGTCATATCCCACAACCCCGACCGTCATATCCCACAACTCCCGACCGTCATATCCCACAACTCCCGACCGTCATATCCCACAACTCCCGACCGTCATATCCCACAACTCCCGACCGTCATATCCCACAACTCCCGACCGTCATATCCCACAACTCCCGACCGTCATATCCCACAACCCCGACCGTCATATCCCACAACTCCCGACCGTCATATCCCACAACCCCGACCGTCATATCCCACAACTCCCGACCGTCATATCCCACAACCCCGACCGTCATATCCCACAACTCCCGACCGTCATATCCCACAACTCCCGACCGTCATATCCCACAACCCCGACCGTCATATCCCACAACTCTCGACCGTCATATCCCACAACTCCCGACCGTCATATCCCACAACCCCGACCGTCATATCCCACAACTCCCGACCGTCATATCCCACAACTCCCGACCGTCATATCCCACAACTCCCGACCGTCATATCCCACAACCCCGACCGTCATATCCCACAACTCCCGACCGTCATATCCCACAACCCCGACCGTCATATCCCACAACTCCCGACCGTCATATCCCACAACTCCCGACCGTCATATCCCACAACTCCCGACCGTCATATCCCACAACTCCCGACCGTCATATCCCACAACTCCCGACCGTCATATCCCACAACCCCGACCGTCATATCCCACAACTCCCGACCGTCATATCCCACAACCCCGACCGTCATATCCCACAACTCCCGACCGTCATATCCCACAACTCCGACCGTCATATCCCACAACTCCCGACCGTCATATCCCACAACTCCCGACCGTCATATCCCACAACAACTTCCGACCGTCATATCCCACAACTCCCGACTGTCATATCCCACAACTCCCGACCGTCATATCCCACAACTCCCGACTGTCATATCCCACAACTCCCGACCGTCATATCCCACAACTCCCGACCGTCATATCCCACAACTCCCGACCGTCATATCCCACAACAACTTCCGACCGTCATATCCCACAACTCCCGACTGTCATATCCCACAACTCCCGACCGTCATATCCCACAACTCCCGACTGTCATATCCCACAACTCCCGACCGTCATATCCCACAACTCCCGACCGTCATATCCCACAACTCCCGACCGTCATATCCCACAACCCCGACCGTCATATCCCACAACTCCCGACCGTCATATCCCACAACCCCGACCGTCATATCCCACAACTCCCGACCGTCATATCCCACAACCCCGACCGTCATATCCCACAACTCCCGACCGTCATATCCCACAACTCCCGACCGTCATATCCCACAACTCCCGACCGTCATATCCCACAACTCCCGACCGTCATATCCCACAACTCCCGACCGTCATATCCCACAACCCCGACCGTCATATCCCACAACTCCCGACCGTCATATCCCACAACCCCGACCGTCATATCCCACAACTCCCGACCGTCATATCCCACAACTCCGACCGTCATATCCCACAACTCCCGACCGTCATATCCCACAACTCCCGACCGTCATATCCCACAACAACTTCCGACCGTCATATCCCACAACTCCCGACTGTCATATCCCACAACTCCCGACCGTCATATCCCACAACTCCCGACTGTCATATCCCACAACTCCCGACCGTCATATCCCACAACTCCCGACCGTCATATCCCACAACTCCCGACCGTCATATCCCACAACAACTTCCGACCGTCATATCCCACAACTCCCGACTGTCATATCCCACAACTCCCGACCGTCATATCCCACAACTCCCGACTGTCATATCCCACAACTCCCGACCGTCATATCCCACAACTCCCGACCGTCATATCCCACAACTCCCGACCGTCATATCCCACAACCCCGACCGTCATATCCCACAACTCCCGACCGTCATATCCCACAACCCCGACCGTCATATCCCACAACTCCCGACCGTCATATCCCACAACCCCGACCGTCATATCCCACAACTCCCGACCGTCATATCCCACAACTCCCGACCGTCATATCCCACAACTCCCGACCGTCATATCCCACAACTCCCGACCTTCATATCCCACAACTCCCGACTGTCATATCCCACAACTCCCGACCGTCATATCCCACAACCCCGACCGTCATATCACACAACTCCCGACCGTCATATCCCACAACTCCCGACCGTCATATCCCACAACTCCCGACCGTCATATCCCACAACTCCCGACCGTCATATCCCACAACTCCCGACCGTCATATCCCACAACTCCCGACCGTCATATCCCACAACTCCCGACCGTCATATCCCACAACTCCCGACCGTCATATCCCACAACTTCCGACCGTCATATCCCACAACCCCGACCGTCATATCCCACAACTCCCGACCGTCATATCCCACAACCCCGACCGTCATATCCCACAACTCCCGACCATCACATCCCACAACCCCGACCGTCATATCCCACAACTCCCGACCGTCATATCCCACAACCCCGACCGTCATATCCCACAACTCCCGACCGTCATATCCCACAACTCCCGACCATCATATCCCACAACAACTCCCGACCGTCATATCCCACAACTCCCGACCGTCATATCCCACAACAACTTCCGACCGTCATATCCCACAACAACTTCCGACCATCATATCCCACAACTCCCGACCGTCATATCCCACAACCCCGACCGTCATATCCCACAACAACTTCCGACCATCATATCCCACAACAACTTCCGACCATCATATCCCACAACTCCCGACCGTCATATCCCACAACCCCCGACCGTCATATCCCACAACTCCCGACCGTCATATCCCACAACACCCGACCGTCATATCCCACAACCCCGACCGTCATATCCCACAACTCCGACCGTCATATCCCACAACTCCGACCGTCATATCCCACAACTCCCGACCGTCATATCCCACAACTCCCGACCGTCATATCCCACAACTCCCGACCGTCATATCCCACAACTCCCGACCGTCATATCCCACAACCCCGACCGTCATATCCCAAAACTCCCGACCGTCATATCCCACAACTCCCGACCGTCATATCCCACAACTCCCGACCGTCATATCCCACAACTCCCGACCGTCATATCCCACAACCCCGACCGTCATATCCCACAACTCCCGACCGTCATATCCCACAACCCCGACCGTCATATCCCACAACTCCCGACCGTCATATCCCACAACTCCGACCGTCATATCCCACAACTCCCGACCGTCATATCCCACAACTCCCGACCGTCATATCCCACAACTCCCGACCGTCATATCCCACAACTCCCGACCGTCATATCCCACAACTCCCGACCGTCATATCCCACAACTCCCGACCGTCATATCCCACAACTCCCGACCGTCATATCCCACAACCCCGACCGTCATATCCCACAACTCCCGACCGTCATATCCCACAACTCCCGACCGTCATATCCCACAACTCCCGACCGTCATATCCCACAACTCCCGACCGTCATATCCCACAACTCCCGACCGTCATATCCCACAACCCCGACCGTCATATCCCACAACCCCGACCGTCATATCCCACAACTCCCGACCGTCATATCCCACAACTCCCGACTGTCATATCCCACAACCCCGACCGTCATATCCCACAACTTCCGACCGTCATATCCCACAACTCCCGACCGTCATATCCCACAACTCCCGACCGTCATATCCCACAACTCCCGACCGTCATATCCCACAACTCCCGACCGTCATATCCCACAACTCCCGACCGTCATATCCCACAACCCCGACCGTCATATCCCACAACTCCCGACCGTCATATCCCACAACCCCGACCGTCATATCCCACAACCCCAACCGTCATATCCCACAACTCCCGACCGTCATATCCCACAACCCCGACCGTCATATCCCACAACTCCCGACCGTCATATCCCACAACTCCCGACCGTCATATCCCACAACTCCCGACCGTCATATCCCACAACCCCGACCGTCATATCCCACAACTCCCGACCGTCATATCCACAACTCCCGACCGTCATATCCCACAACTCCCGACCGTCATATCCCACAACTCCCGACCGTCATATCCCACAACTCCCGACCGTCATATCCCACAACTCCCGACCGTCATATCCCACAACTCCCGACCGTCATATCCCACAACCCCGACCGTCATATCCCACAACTCCCGACCGTCATATCCCACAACTCCCGACTGTCATATCCTACAACCCCGACCGTCATATCCCACAACTCCCGACCGTCATATCCCACAACCCCGACCGTCATATCCCACAACTCCCGACCGTCATATCCCACAACCCCGACCGTCATATCCCACAACCCCGACCGTCATATCCCACAACTCCCGACCGTCATATCCCACAACCCCGACCGTCATATCCCACAACCCCGACCGTCATATCCCACAACTCCCGACCGTCATATCCCACAACCCCGACCGTCATATCCCACAACCCCGACCGTCATATCCCACAACTCCCGACCGTCATATCCCACAACTCCCGACCATCATATCCCACAACAACTCCCGACCGTCATATCCCACAACTCCCGACCGTCATATCCCACAACAACTTCCGACCGTCATATCCCACAACAACTTCCGACCATCATATCCCACAACTCCCGACCGTCATATCCCACAACTCCCGACCGTCATATCCCACAACCCCGACCGTCATATCCCACAACAACTTCCGACCGTCATATCCCACAACTCCCGACCGTCATATCCCACAACTCCCGACCGTCATATCCCACAACTCCCGACCGTCATATCCCACAACTCCCGACCGTCATATCCCACAACTCCCGACCGTCATATCCCACAACTCCCGACCGTCATATCCCACAACTCCCGACCGTCATATCCCACAACTCCCGACCGTCATATCCCACAACTCCCGACCGTCATATCCCACAACCCCGACCGTCATATCCCACAACTCCCGACTGTCATATCCCACAACCCCGACTGTCATATCCCACAACCCCGACCGTCATATCCCACAACTCCCGACCGTCATATCCCACAACTCCCGACCGTCATATCCCACAACTCAAGACCGTCATATCCCACAACTCAAGACCGTCATATCCCACAACTCCCGACCGTCATATCCCACAACTCCCGACCGTCATATCCCACAACTCCCGACCGTCATATCCCACAACTCCCGACCGTCATATCCCACAACTCCCGACTGTCATATCCCACAACTCCCGACCGTCATATCCCACAACTCCCGACCGTCATATCCCACAACAACTTACGACCGTCATATCCCACAACTTCCGACCGTCATATCCCACAACTCCCGACCGTCATATCCCACAACTCCCGACCGTCATATCCCACAACCCCGACCGTCATATCCCACAACTCCCGACCGTCATATCCCACAACCCCGACCGTCATATCCCACAACTCTCGACCGTCATATCCCACAACTCCCGACCGTCATATCCCACAACAACTTCCGACCGTCATATCCCACAACTCCCGACCGTCATATCCCACAACTCCCGACCTTCATATCCCACAACCCCGACCGTCATATCCCACAACTCCCGACCGTCATATCCCACAACCCCGACCGTCATATCCCACAACTCCCGACCGTCATATCCCACAACCCCGACCGTCATATCCCACAACTCCCGACTGTCATATCCCACAACTCCCGACCGTCATATCCCACAACTCCCGACCGTCATATCCCACAACCCCGACCGTCATATCCCACAACTCCCGACCGTCATATCCCACAACCCCGACCGTCATATCCCAGAACTCCCGACCGTCATATCCCACAACAACTTCCGACCGTCATATCCCACAACTCCCGACCGTCATATCCCACAACTCCCGACTGTCATATCCCACAACTCCGACTGTCATATCCCACAACCCCGACCGTCATATCCCACAACAACTTCCGACCGTCATATCCCACAACTCCCGACCGTCATATCCCACAACTCCCGACCGTCATATCCCACAACTCCCGACTGTCATATCCCACAACTCCCGACCGTCATATCCCACAACTCCCGACCGTCATATCCCACAACTCCCGACCGTCATATCCCACAACTCCCGACCGTCATATCCCACAACTCCCGACCGTCATATCCCACAACCCCGACCGTCATATCCTACAACCCCGACCGTCATATCCCACAACTCCCGACCGTCATATCCCACAACCCCGACCGTCATATCCCACAACTCCCGACCGTCATATCCCACAACTCCCGACCGTCATATCCCACAACAACTCCCGACCGTCATATCCCACAACTCCCGACCGTCATATCCCACAACAACTTCCGACCGTCATATCCCACAACAACTTCCGACCATCATATCCCACAACTCCCGACCGTCATATCCCACAACTCCCGACCGTCATATCCCACAACCCCGACCGTCATATCCCACAACTCCCGACCGTCATATCCCACAACTCCCGACCGTCATATCCCACAACTCCCGACCGTCATATCCCACAACCCCGACCGTCATATCCCACAACTCCCGACCGTCATATCCCACAACTCCGACCGTCATATCCCACAACTCCCGACCGTCATATCCCACAACTCCCGACCGTCATATCCCACAACTCCCGACCGTCATATCCCACAACCCCGACCGTCATATCCCACAACTCCCGACCGTCATATCCCACAACCCCGACCGTCATATCCCACAACTCCCGACCGTCATATCCCACAACTCCCGACCGTCATATCCCACAACTCCCGACCGTCATATCCCACAACTCCCGACCGTCATATCCCACAACTCCCGACCGTCATATCCCACAACTCCCGACCGTCATATCCCACAACTCCCGACCGTCATATCCCACAACCCCGACCATCATATCCCACAACTCCCGACCGTCATATCCCACAACTCCCGACTGTCATATCCCACAACCCCGACCGTCATATCCCACAACCCCGACCGTCATATCCCACAACTCCCGACCGTCATATCCCACAACCCCGACCGTCATATCCCACAACTCCCGACCGTCATATCCCACAACTCCCGACCGTCATATCCCACAACTCCCGACCGTCATATCCCACAACTCAAGACCGTCATATCCCACAACTCCCGACCGTCATATCCCACAAATCCCGACCGTCATATCCCACAACTCCCGATCGTCATATCCCACAACTCCCGACCGTCATATCCCACAACTCCCGACCGTCATATCCCACAACCCCGACCGTCATATCCCACAACTCCCGACTGTCATATCCCACAACCCCGACCGTCATATCCCACAACTCCCGACCGTCATATCCCACAACTCCCGACCGTCATATCCCACAACTCAAGACCGTCATATCCCACAACTCAAGACCGTCATATCCCACAACTCAAGACCGTCATATCCCACAACTCCCGACCGTCATATCCCACAACTCCCGACCGTCATATCCCACAACTCCCGACCGTCATATCCCACAACTCCCGACCGTCATATCCCACAACTCCCGACTGTCATATCCCACAACTCCCGACCGTCATATCCCACAACTCCCGACCGTCATATCCCACAACAACTTCCGATCGTCATATCCCACAACTTCCGACCGTCATATCCCACAACTCCCGACCGTCATATCCCACAACTCCCGACCGTCATATCCCACAACTTCCGACCGTCATATCCCACAACTCCCGACTGTCATATCCCACAACCCCGACCGTCATATCCCACAACTCCCGACCGTCATATCCCACAACCCCGACCGTCATATCCCACAACCCCGACCGTCATATCCCACAACTCCCGACCGTCATATCCCACAACCCCGACCGTCATATCCCACAACTCTCGACCGTCATATC
Organism: Rana muscosa; assembly: GCA_029206835.1. Lineage (NCBI taxonomy): Eukaryota > Metazoa > Chordata > Amphibia > Anura > Ranidae > Rana > Rana muscosa. The sequence continues at coordinate 426,997,002 of CM055120.1, read as the reverse complement.
CCACAACTCCCGACCGTCATATCCCACAACAACTTCCGACCGTCATATCCCACAACTCCCGACCGTCATATCCCACAACTCCCGACCTTCATATCCCACAACCCCGACCGTCATATCCCACAACTCCCGACCGTCATATCCCACAACCCCGAGCGTCATATCCCACAACTCCCGACCGTCATATCCCACAACTCCCGACCGTCATATCCCACAACTCCCGACTGTCATATCCCACAACTCCCGACCGTCATATCCCACAACTCCCGACTGTCATATCCCACAACTCCGACTGTCATATCCCACAACCCCGACCGTCATATCCCACAACTCCCGACCGTCATATCCCACAACTCCCGACCGTCATATCCCACAACTCCCGACCGTCATATCCCACAACTCCCGACCGTCATATCCCACAACTCCCGACTGTCATATCCCACAACAACTTCCGACCGTCATATCCCACAACTACCGACCGTCATATCCCACAACTCCCGACCGTCATATCCCACAACAACTTCCGACCGTCATATCCCACAACTACCGACTGTCATATCCCACAACTCCCGACCGTCATATCCCACAACAACTTCCGACCATCATATCCCACAACTCCCGACCGTCATATCCCACAACTCCCGACCGTCATATCCCACAACTCCCGACCTTCATATCCCACAACTCCCGACCGTCATATCCCACAACCCCAACCGTCATATCCCACAACTCCCGACCGTCATATCCCACAACAACTTCCGACCGTCATATCCCACAACTCCCGACCGTCATATCCCACAACTCCCGACCGTCATATCCCACAACTCCCGACTGTCATATCCTACAACCCCGACCGTCATATCCCACAACAACTTCCGACCGTCATATCCCACAACTCCCGACCGTCATATCCCACAACTCCCGACCGTCATATCCCACAACTCCCGACCGTCATATCCCACAACTCCCGACCGCCATATCCCACAACCCCGACCGTCATATCCCACAACTCCCGACTGTCATATCCCACAACTCCCGACCGTCATATCCCACAACTCCCGACCGTCATATCCCACAACTCCCGACCGTCATATCCCACAACTCCCGACCGTCATATCCCACAACCCCGACCGTCATATCCCACAACTCCCGACCGTCATATCCCACAACCCCGACCGTCATATCCCACAACCCCGACCGTCATATCCCACAACTCCCGACCGTCATATCCCACAACCCCGACCGTCATATCCCACAACTCCCGACCGTCATATCCCACAACTCCCGACCGTCATATCCCACAACTCCCGACCGTCATATCCCACAACCCCGACCGTCATATCCCACAACTCCCGACCGTCATATCCACAACTCCCGACCGTCATATCCCACAACTCCCGACCGTCATATCCCACAACTCCCGACCGTCATATCCCACAACTCCCGACCGTCATATCCCACAACTCCCGACCGTCATATCCCACAACCCCGACCGTCATATCCCACAACCCCGACCGTCATATCCCACAACTCCCGACCGTCATATCCCACAACCCCGACCGTCATATCCCACAACTCCCGACCGTCATATCCCACAACTCCCGACCGTCATATCCCACAACAACTCCCGACCGTCATATCCCACAACTCCCGACCGTCATATCCCACAACAACTTCCGACCATCATATCCCACAACTCCCGACCGTCATATCCCACAACCCCGACCGTCATATCCCACAACAACTTCCGACCGTCATATCCCACAACTCCCGACCGTCATATCCCACAACTCCCGACCGTCATATCCCACAACCCCGACCGTCATATCCCACAACCCCGACCGTCATATCCCACAACTCCCGACCGTCATATCCCACAACCCCGACCGTCATATCCCACAACTCCCGACCGTCATATCCCACAACTCCCGACCGTCATATCCCACAACAACTCCCGACCGTCATATCCCACAACTCCCGACCGTCATATCCCACAACTCCCGACCGTCATATCCCACAACTCCCGACCGTCATATCCCACAACTCCCGACCGTCATATCCCACAACTCCCGACCGTCATATCCCACAACTCCCGACCGTCATATCCCACAACTCCCGACCGTCATATCCCACAACTCCCGACCGTCATATCCCACAACAACTTCCGACCGTCATATCCCACAACTCCCGACCGTCATATCCCACAACCCCGACCGTCATATCCCACAACTCCCGACCGTCATATCCCACAACTCCCGACCGTCATATCCCACAACTCCCGACCGTCATATCCCACAACTCCCGACCGTCATATCCCACAACTCCCGACCGTCATATCCCACAACTCCCGACCGTCATATCCCACAACTCCCGACTGTCATATCCCACAACTCCCGACCGTCATATCCCACAACCCCGACCGTCATATCCCACAACTACCGACCGTCATATCCCACAACTCCCGACCGTCATATCCCACAACAACTTCCGACCGTCATATCCCACAACTACCGACTGTCATATCCCACAACTCCCGACCGTCATATCCCACAACAACTTCCGACCGTCATATCCCACAACTCCCGACCGTCATATCCCACAACTCCCGACCGTCATATCCCACAACTCCCGACCTTCATATCCCACAACTCCCGACCGTCATATCCCACAACCCCAACCGTCATATCCCACAACTCCCGACCGTCATATCCCACAACAACTTCCGACCGTCATATCCCACAACTCCCGACCGTCATATCCCACAACTCCCGACCGTCATATCCCACAACTCCCGACTGTCATATCCTACAACCCCGACCGTCATATCCCACAACTCCCGACCGTCATATCCCACAACTCCCGACCGTCATATCCCACAACCCCGACCGTCATATCCCACAACCCCGACCGTCATATCCCACAACTCCCGACCGTCATATCCCACAACCCCGACCGTCATATCCCACAACTCCCGACCGTCATATCCCACAACTCCCGACCGTCATATCCCACAACAACTCCCGACCGTCATATCCCACAACTCCCGACCGTCATATCCCACAACAACTTCCGACCATCATATCCCACAACTCCCGACCGTCATATCCCACAACCCCGACCGTCATATCCCACAACAACTTCCGACCGTCATATCCCACAACTCCCGACCGTCATATCCCACAACTCCCGACCGTCATATCCCACAACCCCGACCGTCATATCCCACAACCCCGACCGTCATATCCCACAACTCCCGACCGTCATATCCCACAACCCCGACCGTCATATCCCACAACTCCCGACCGTCATATCCCACAACTCCCGACCGTCATATCCCACAACAACTCCCGACCGTCATATCCCACAACTCCCGACCGTCATATCCCACAACTCCCGACCGTCATATCCCACAACTCCCGACCGTCATATCCCACAACTCCCGACCGTCATATCCCACAACTCCCGACCGTCATATCCCACAACTCCCGACCGTCATATCCCACAACTCCCGACCGTCATATCCCACAACAACTTCCGACCGTCATATCCCACAACTCCCGACCGTCATATCCCACAACCCCGACCGTCATATCCCACAACTCCCGACCGTCATATCCCACAACTCCCGACCGTCATATCCCACAACTCCCGACCGTCATATCCCACAACTCCCGACCGTCATATCCCACAACTCCCGACCGTCATATCCCACAACTCCCGACCGTCATATCCCACAACTCCCGACTGTCATATCCCACAACTCCCGACCGTCATATCCCACAACCCCGACCGTCATATCCCACAACTACCGACCGTCATATCCCACAACTCCCGACCGTCATATCCCACAACAACTTCCGACCGTCATATCCCACAACTACCGACTGTCATATCCCACAACTCCCGACCGTCATATCCCACAACTCCCGACCGTCATATCCCACAACTCCCGATCGTCATATCCCACAACTCCCGACTGTCATATCCCACAACCCCGACCGTCATATCCCACAACTCCCGACCGTCATATCCCACAACTCCCGACTGTCATATCCCACAACTCCCGACTGTCATATCCCACAACTCCCGACTGTCATATCCCACAACTCCCGACCGTCATATCCCACAACTCCCGACCGTCATATCCCACAACTCCCGACCTTCATATCCCACAACTCCCGACCGTCATATCCCACAACCCCAACCGTCATATCCCACAACTCCCGACCGTCATATCCCACAACAACTTCCGACCGTCATATCCCACAACTCCCGACCGTCATATCCCACAACTCCCGACCGTCATATCCCACAACTCCCGACTGTCATATCCTACAACCCCGACCGTCATATCCCACAACTCCCGACCGTCATATCCCACAACAACTTCCGACCGTCATATCCCACAACTCCCGACCGTCATATCCCACAACTCCCGACCGTCATATCCCACAACTCCCGACTGTCATATCCCACAACTCCCGACCGCCATATCCCACAACCCTGACCGTCATATCCCACAACTCCTGACCGTCATATCCCACAACTCCCGACCGTCATATCCCACAACTCCCGACCGTCATATCCCACAACTCCCGACCGTCATATCCCACAACTCCCGACCGTCATATCCCACAACTCCCGACCGTCATATCCCACAACTCCCGACCGTCATATCCCACAACCCCGACCGTCATATCCCACAACTCCCGACCGTCATATCCCACAACCCCGACCGTCATATCCCACAACCCCGACCGTCATATCCCACAACTCCCGACGGTCATATCCCACAACCCCGACCGTCATATCCCACAACTCCGACCGTCATATCCCACAACTCCCGACCGTCATATCCACAACTCCCGACCGTCATATCCCACAACCCCGACCGTCATATCCCACAACTCCCGACCGTCATATCCACAACTCCCGACCGTCATATCCCACAACTCCCGACCGTCATATCCCACAACTCCCGACCGTCATATCCCACAACCCCGACCGTCATATCCCACAACCCCGACCGTCATATCCCACAACTCCCGACCGTCATATCCCACAACCCCGACCGTCATATCCCACAACTCCCGACCGTCATATCCCACAACTCCCGACCGTCATATCCCACAACAACTCCCGACCGTCATATCCCACAACTCCCGACCGTCATATCCCACAACAACTTCCGACCGTCATATCCCACAACAACTTCCGACCATCATATCCCACAACTCCCGACCGTCATATCCCACAACCCCGACCGTCATATCCCACAACAACTTCCGACCGTCATATCCCACAACTCCCGACCGTCATATCCCACAACTCCCGACCGTCATATCCCACAACCCCGACCGTCATATCCCACAACCCCGACCGTCATATCCCACAACTCCCGACCGTCATATCCCACAACCCCGACCGTCATATCCCACAACTCCCGACCGTCATATCCCACAACTCCCGACCGTCATATCCCACAACAACTCCCGACCGTCATATCCCACAACTCCCGACCGTCATATCCCACAACAACTTCCGACCGTCATATCCCACAACAACTTCCGACCATCATATCCCACAACTCCCGACCGTCATATCCCACAACCCCGACCGTCATATCCCACAACCCCGACCGTCATATCCCACAACTCCCGACCGTCATATCCCACAACTCCCGACCGTCATATCCCACAACTCCCGACCGTCATATCCCACAACTCCCGACCGTCATATCCCACAACTCCCGACCGTCATATCCCACAACAACTTCCGACCGTCATATCCCACAACTCCCGACCGTCATATCCCACAACAACTTCCGACCGTCATATCCCACAACTCCCGACCGTCATATCCCACAACTCCCGACCGTCATATCCCACAACTCCCGACCGTCATATCCCACAACCCCGACCGTCATATCCCACAACTCCCGACCGTCATATCCCACAACTCCGACCGTCATATCCCACAACTCCCGACCGTCATATCCCACAACTCCCGACCGTCATATCCCACAACTCCCGACCGTCATATCCCACAACCCCGACCGTCATATCCCACAACTCCCGACCGTCATATCCCACAACTCCCGACCGTCATATCCCACAACCCCGACCGTCATATCCCACAACTCCCGACCGTCATATCCCACAACTCCCGACCGTCATATCCCACAACTCCCGACCGTCATATCCCACAACTCCCGACCGTCATATCCCACAACTCCCGACCGTCATATCCCACAACTCCCGACCGTCATATCCCACAACCCCGACCGTCATATCCCACAACTCCCGACTGTCATATCCCACAACCCCGACCGTCATATCCCACAACTCCCGACCGTCATATCCCACAACTCCCGACCGTCATATCCCACAACTCAAGACCATCATATCCCACAACTCAAGACCGTCATATCCCACAACTCCCGACCGTCATATCCCACAACTCCCGACCGTCATATCACACAACTCCCGACCGTCATATCCCACAACTCCCGACCGTCATATCCCACAACTCCCGACCGTCATATCCCACAACTCCCGACTGTCATATCCCACAACTCCCGACCGTCATATCCCACAACTCCCGACCGTCATATCCCACAACAACTTCCGACCGTCATATCCCACAACTCCCGACCGTCATATCCCACAACTCCCGACCGTCATATCCCACAACCCCGACCGTCATATCCCACAACCCCGACCGTCATATCCCACAACTCCCGACCGTCATATCCCACAACCCCGACCGTCATATCCCACAACTCCCGACCGTCATATCCCACAACTCCCGACCGTCATATCCCACAACAACTCCCGACCGTCATATCCCACAACTCCCGACCGTCATATCCCACAACAACTTCCGACCGTCATATCCCACAACAACTTCCGACCATCATATCCCACAACTCCCGACCGTCATATCCCACAACCCCGACCGTCATATCCCACAACCCCGACCGTCATATCCCACAACTCCCGACCGTCATATCCCACAACTCCCGACCGTCATATCCCACAACTCCCGACCGTCATATCCCACAACTCCCGACCGTCATATCCCACAACTCCCGACCGTCATATCCCACAACAACTTCCGACCGTCATATCCCACAACTCCCGACCGTCATATCCCACAACAACTTCCGACCGTCATATCCCACAACTCCCGACCGTCATATCCCACAACTCCCGACCGTCATATCCCACAACTCCCGACCGTCATATCCCACAACCCCGACCGTCATATCCCACAACTCCCGACCGTCATATCCCACAACTCCGACCGTCATATCCCACAACTCCCGACCGTCATATCCCACAACTCCCGACCGTCATATCCCACAACCCCGACCGTCATATCCCACAACTCCCGACCGTCATATCCCACAACTCCCGACCGTCATATCCCACAACCCCGACCGTCATATCCCACAACTCCCGACCGTCATATCCCACAACTCCCGACCGTCATATCCCACAACTCCCGACCGTCATATCCCACAACTCCCGACCGTCATATCCCACAACTCCCGACCGTCATATCCCACAACTCCCGACCGTCATATCCCACAACTCCCGACTGTCATATCCCACAACTCCCGACTGTCATATCCCACAACAACTTCCGACCGTCATATCCCACAACTACCGACCGTCATATCCCACAACTCCCGACCGTCATATCCCACAACAACTTCCGACCGTCATATCCCACAACTACCGACTGTCATATCCCACAACTCCCGACCGTCATATCCCACAACAACTTCCGACCGTCATATCCCACAACTCCCGACCGTCATATCCCACAACTCCCGACCGTCATATCCCACAACTCCCGACCTTCATATCCCACAACTCCCGACCGTCATATCCCACAACCCCAACCGTCATATCCCACAACTCCCGACCGTCATATCCCACAACAACTTCCGACCGTCATATCCCACAACTCCCGACCGTCATATCCCACAACTCCCGACTGTCATATCCTACAACCCCGACCGTCATATCCCACAACAACTTCCGACCGTCATATCCCACAACTCCCGACCGTCATATCCCACAACTCCCGACCGTCATATCCCACAACTCCCGACTGTCATATCCCACAACTCCCGACCGCCATATCCCACAACCCTGACCGTCATATCCCACAACTCCTGACCGTCATATCCCACAACTCCCGACCGTCATATCCCACAACTCCCGACCGTCATATCCCACAACTCCCGACCGTCATATCCCACAACTCCCGACCGTCATATCCCACAACTCCCGACCGTCATATCCCACAACTCCCGACCGTCATATCCCACAACCCCGACCGTCATATCCCACAACTCCCGACCGTCATATCCCACAACCCCGACCGTCATATCCCACAACCCCGACCGTCATATCCCACAACTCCCGACGGTCATATCCCACAACCCCGACCGTCATATCCCACAACTCCCGACCGTCATATCCCACAACTCCCGACCGTCATATCCCACAACTCCCGACCGTCATATCCCACAACCCCGACCGTCATATCCCACAACTCCCGACCGTCATATCCACAACTCCCGACCGTCATATCCCACAACTCCCGACCGTCATATCCCACAACTCCCGACCGTCATATCCCACAACTCCCGACCGTCATATCCCACAACTCCCGACCGTCATATCCCACAACTCCCGACCGTCATATCCCACAACCCCGACCGTCATATCCCACAACCCCGACCGTCATATCCCACAACTCCCGACCGTCATATCCCACAACCCCGACCGTCATATCCCACAACTCCCGACCGTCATATCCCACAACTCCCGACCGTCATATCCCACAACAACTTCCGACCATCATATCCCACAACTCCCGACCGTCATATCCCACAACCCCGACCGTCATATCCCACAACTCCCGACCGTCATATCCCACAACTCCCGACCGTCATATCCCACAACTCCCGACCGTCATATCCCACAACTCCCGACCGTCATATCCCACAACTCCCGACCGTCATATCCCACAACTCCCGACCGTCATATCCCACAACTCCCGACCGTCATATCCCACAACCCCGACCGTCATATCCCACAACTCCCGACTGTCATATCCCACAACCCCGACTGTCATATCCCACAACCCCGACCGTCATATCCCACAACTCCCGACCGTCATATCCCACAACTCCCGACCGTCATATCCCACAACTCAAGACCGTCATATCCCACAACTCAAGACCGTCATATCCCACAACTCCCGACCGTCATATCCCACAACTCCCGACCGTCATATCCCACAACTCCCGACCGTCATATCCCACAACTCCCGACCGTCATATCCCACAACTCCCGACTGTCATATCCCACAACTCCCGACCGTCATATCCCACAACTCCCGACCGTCATATCCCACAACAACTTCCGACCGTCATATCCCACAACTTCCGACCGTCATATCCCACAACTCCCGACCGTCATATCCCACAACTCCCGACCGTCATATCCCACAACCCCGACCGTCATATCCCACAACTCCCGACCGTCATATCCCACAACCCCGACCGTCATATCCCACAACTCTCGACTGTCATATCCCACAACTCCCGACCGTCATATCCCACAACAACTTCCGACCGTCATATCCCACAACTCCCGACCGTCATATCCCACAACTCCCGACCTTCATATCCCACAACCCCGACCGTCATATCCCACAACTCCCGACCGTCATATCCCACAACCCCGACCGTCATATCCCACAACTCCCGACCGTCATATCCCACAACCCCGACCGTCATATCCCACAACTCCCGACTGTCATATCCCACAACTCCCGACCGTCATATCCCACAACTCCCGACCGTCATATCCCACAACCCCGACCGTCATATCCCACAACTCCCGACCGTCATATCCCAGAACTCCCGACCGTCATATCCCAGAACTCCCGACCGTCATATCCCACAACAACTTCCGACCGTCATATCCCACAACTCCCGACCGTCATATCCCACAACTCCCGACTGTCATATCCCACAACTCCGACTGTCATATCCCACAACCCCGACCGTCATATCCCACAACAACTTCCGACCGTCATATCCCACAACTCCCGACCGTCATATCCCACAACTCCCGACCGTCATATCCCACAACTCCCGACTGTCATATCCCACAACTCCCGACCGTCATATCCCACAACTCCCGACCGTCATATCCCACAACTCCCGACCGTCATATCCCACAACTCCCGACCGTCATATCCCACAACTCCCGACCGTCATATCCCACAACCCCGACCGTCATATCCTACAACCCCGACCGTCATATCCCACAACTCCCGACCGTCATATCCCACAACTCCCGACCGTCATATCCCACAACTCCCGACCGTCATATCCCACAACAACTCCCGACCGTCATATCCCACAACTCCCGACCGTCATATCCCACAACAACTTCCGACCGTCATATCCCACAACAACTTCCGACCATCATATCCCACAACTCCCGACCGTCATATCCCACAACTCCCGACCGTCATATCCCACAACCCCGACCGTCATATCCCACAACTCCCGACCGTCATATCCCACAACTCCCGACCGTCATATCCCACAACTCCCGACCGTCATATCCCACAACCCCGACCGTCATATCCCACAACTCCCGACCGTCATATCCCACAACTCCGACCGTCATATCCCACAACTCCCGACCGTCATATCCCACAACTCCCGACCGTCATATCCCACAACTCCCGACCGTCATATCCCACAACCCCGACCGTCATATCCCACAACTCCCGACCGTCATATCCCACAACCCCGACCGTCATATCCCACAACTCCCGACCGTCATATCCCACAACTCCCGACCGTCATATCCCACAACTCCCGACCGTCATATCCCACAACTCCCGACCGTCATATCCCACAACTCCCGACCGTCATATCCCACAACTCCCGACCGTCATATCCCACAACTCCCGACCGTCATATCCCACAACTCCCGACCGTCATATCCCACAACCCCGACCATCATATCCCACAACTCCCGACCGTCATATCCCACAACTCCCGACTGTCATATCCCACAACCCCGACCGTCATATCCCACAACCCCGACCGTCATATCCCACAACTCCCGACTGTCATATCCCACAACCCCGACCGTCATATCCCACAACTCCCGACCGTCATATCCCACAACTCCCGACCGTCATATCCCACAACTCAAGACCGTCATATCCCACAACTCCCGACCGTCATATCCCACAACTCAAGACCGTCATATCCCACAACTCCCGACCGTCATATCCCACAAATCCCGACCGTCATATCCCACAACTCCCGATCGTCATATCCCACAACTCCCGACCGTCATATCCCACAACTCCCGACCGTCATATCCCACAACCCCGACCGTCATATCCCACAACTCCCGACTGTCATATCCCACAACCCCGACCGTCATATCCCACAACTCCCGACCGTCATATCCCACAACTCCGGACCGTCATATCCCACAACTCAAGACCGTCATATCCCACAACTCAAGACCGTCATATCCCACAACTCAAGACCGTCATATCCCACAACTCCCGACCGTCATATCCCACAACTCCCGACCGTCATATCCCACAACTCCCGACCGTCATATCCCACAACTCCCGACCGTCATATCCCACAACTCCCGACTGTCATATCCCACAACTCCCGACCGTCATATCCCACAACTCCCGACCGTCATATCCCACAACTCCCGACCGTCATATCCCACAACTCCCGACCGTCATATCCCACAACTTCCGACCGTCATATCCCACAACTCCCGACTGTCATATCCCACAACCCCGACCGTCATATCCCACAACTCCCGACCGTCATATCCCACAACTCCCGACCTTCATATCCCACAACTCCCGACCGTCATATCCCACAACCCCGACCGTCATATCCCACAACCCCGACCGTCATATCCCACAACTCCCGACCGTCATATCCCACAACCCCGACCGTCATATCCCACAACTCTCGACCGTCATATCCCACAACTCCCGACCGTCATATCCCACAACAACTTCCGACCGTCATATCCCACAACTCCCGACCGTCATATCCCACAACTCCCGACCTTCATATCCCACAACCCCGACCGTCATATCCCACAACTCCCGACCGTCATATCCCACAACCCCGAGCGTCATATCCCACAACTCCCGACCGTCATATCCCACAACTCCCGACCGTCATATCCCACAACTCCCGACTGTCATATCCCACAACTCCCGACCGTCATATCCCACAACTCCCGACTGTCATATCCCACAACTCCGACTGTCATATCCCACAACCCCGACCGTCATATCCCACAACTCCCGACCGTCATATCCCACAACTCCCGACCGTCATATCCCACAACTCCCGACCGTCATATCCCACAACTCCCGACCGTCATATCCCACAACTCCCGACTGTCATATCCCACAACAACTTCCGACCGTCATATCCCACAACTACCGACCGTCATATCCCACAACTCCCGACCGTCATATCCCACAACAACTTCCGACCGTCATATCCCACAACTACCGACTGTCATATCCCACAACTCCCGACCGTCATATCCCACAACAACTTCCGACCGTCATATCCCACAACTCCCGACCGTCATATCCCACAACTCCCGACCGTCATATCCCACAACTCCCGACCTTCATATCCCACAACTCCCGACCGTCATATCCCACAACCCCAACCGTCATATCCCACAACTCCCGACCGTCATATCCCACAACAACTTCCGACCGTCATATCCCACAACTCCCGACCGTCATATCCCACAACTCCCGACCGTCATATCCCACAACTCCCGACCGTCATATCCCACAACTCCCGACTGTCATATCCTACAACCCCGACCGTCATATCCCACAACAACTTCCGACCGTCATATCCCACAACTCCCGACCGTCATATCCCACAACTCCCGACCGTCATATCCCACAACTCCCGACCGTCATATCCCACAACTCCCGACCGCCATATCCCACAACCCCGACCGTCATATCCCACAACTCCCGACTGTCATATCCCACAACTCCCGACCGTCATATCCCACAACTCCCGACCGTCATATCCCACAACTCCCGACCGTCATATCCCACAACTCCCGACCGTCATATCCCACAACCCCGACCGTCATATCCCACAACTCCCGACCGTCATATCCCACAACCCCGACCGTCATATCCCACAACCCCGACCGTCATATCCCACAACTCCCGACCGTCATATCCCACAACCCCGACCGTCATATCCCACAACTCCCGACCGTCATATCCCACAACTCCCGACCGTCATATCCCACAACTCCCGACCGTCATATCCCACAACCCCGACCGTCATATCCCACAACTCCCGACCGTCATATCCACAACTCCCGACCGTCATATCCCACAACTCCCGACCGTCATATCCCACAACTCCCGACCGTCATATCCCACAACTCCCGACCGTCATATCCCACAACCCCGACCGTCATATCCCACAACCCCGACCGTCATATCCCACAACTCCCGACCGTCATATCCCACAACCCCGACCGTCATATCCCACAACCCCGACCGTCATATCCCACAACTCCCGACCGTCATATCCCACAACTCCCGACCGTCATATCCCACAACAACTCCCGACCGTCATATCCCACAACTCCCGACCGTCATATCCCACAACAACTTCCGACCGTCATATCCCACAACAACTTCCGACCATCATATCCCACAACTCCCGACCGTCATATCCCACAACCCCGACCGTCATATCCCACAACAACTTCCGACCGTCATATCCCACAACTCCCGACCGTCATATCCCACAACTCCCGACCGTCATATCCCACAACCCCGACCGTCATATCCCACAACCCCGACCGTCATATCCCACAACTCCCGACCGTCATATCCCACAACCCCGACCGTCATATCCCACAACTCCCGACCGTCATATCCCACAACTCCCGACCGTCATATCCCACAACAACTCCCGACCGTCATATCCCACAACTCCCGACCGTCATATCCCACAACAACTTCCGACCGTCATATCCCACAACAACTTCCGACCATCATATCCCACAACTCCCGACCGTCATATCCCACAACCCCGACCGTCATATCCCACAACCCCGACCGTCATATCCCACAACTCCCGACCGTCATATCCCACAACTCCCGACCGTCATATCCCACAACTCCCGACCGTCATATCCCACAACTCCCGACCGTCATATCCCACAACTCCCGACCGTCATATCCCACAACAACTTCCGACCGTCATATCCCACAACTCCCGACCGTCATATCCCACAACCCCGACCGTCATATCCCACAACTCCCGACCGTCATATCCCACAACTCCCGACCGTCATATCCCACAACTCCCGACCGTCATATCCCACAACTCCCGACCGTCATATCCCACAACTCCCGACCGTCATATCCCACAACTCCCGACCGTCATATCCCACAACTCCCGACTGTCATATCCCACAACTCCCGACCGTCATATCCCACAACCCCGACCGTCATATCCCACAACTACCGACCGTCATATCCCACAACTCCCGACCGTCATATCCCACAACAACTTCCGACCGTCATATCCCACAACTACCGACTGTCATATCCCACAACTCCCGACCGTCATATCCCACAACAACTTCCGACCGTCATATCCCACAACTCCCGACCGTCATATCCCACAACTCCCGACCGTCATATCCCACAACTCCCGACCTTCATATCCCACAACTCCCGACCGTCATATCCCACAACCCCAACCGTCATATCCCACAACTCCCGACCGTCATATCCCACAACAACTTCCGACCGTCATATCCCACAACTCCCGACCGTCATATCCCACAACTCCCGACCGTCATATCCCACAACTCCCGACTGTCATATCCTACAACCCCGACCGTCATATCCCACAACAACTTCCGACCGTCATATCCCACAACTCCCGACCGTCATATCCCACAACTCCCGACCGTCATATCCCACAACTCCCGACTGTCATATCCCACAACTCCCGACCGCCATATCCCACAACCCTGACCGTCATATCCCACAACTCCTGACCGTCATATCCCACAACTCCCGACCGTCATATCCCACAACTCCCGACCGTCATATCCCACAACTCCCGACCGTCATATCCCACAACTCCCGACCGTCATATCCCACAACTCCCGACCGTCATATCCCACAACTCCCGACCGTCATATCCCACAACCCCGACCATCATATCCCACAACTCCCGACCGTCATATCCCACAACCCCGACCGTCATATCCCACAACCCCGACCGTCATATCCCACAACTCCCGACGGTCATATCCCACAACCCCGACCGTCATATCCCACAACTCCGACCGTCATATCCCACAACTCCCGACCGTCATATCCACAACTCCCGACCGTCATATCCCACAACCCCGACCGTCATATCCCACAACTCCCGACCGTCATATCCACAACTCCCGACCGTCATATCCCACAACTCCCGACCGTCATATCCCACAACTCCCGACCGTCATATCCCACAACCCCGACCGTCATATCCCACAACCCCGACCGTCATATCCCACAACTCCCGACCGTCATATCCCACAACCCCGACCGTCATATCCCACAACTCCCGACCGTCATATCCCACAACTCCCGACCGTCATATCCCACAACAACTCCCGACCGTCATATCCCACAACTCCCGACCGTCATATCCCACAACAACTTCCGACCGTCATATCCCACAACAACTTCCGACCATCATATCCCACAACTCCCGACCGTCATATCCCACAACCCCGACCGTCATATCCCACAACAACTTCCGACCGTCATATCCCACAACTCCCGACCGTCATATCCCACAACTCCCGACCGTCATATCCCACAACCCCGACCGTCATATCCCACAACCCCGACCGTCATATCCCACAACTCCCGACCGTCATATCCCACAACCCCGACCGTCATATCCCACAACTCCCGACCATCATATCCCACAACTCCCGACCGTCATATCCCACAACAACTCCCGACCGTCATATCCCACAACTCCCGACCGTCATATCCCACAACAACTTCCGACCGTCATATCCCACAACAACTTCCGACCATCATATCCCACAACTCCCGACCGTCATATCCCACAACCCCGACCGTCATATCCCACAACCCCGACCGTCATATCCCACAACTCCCGACCGTCATATCCCACAACTCCCGACCGTCATATCCCACAACTCCCGACCGTCATATCCCACAACTCCCGACCGTCATATCCCACAACTCCCGACCGTCATATCCCACAACTCCCGACCGTCATATCCCACAACAACTTCCGACCGTCATATCCCACAACTCCCGACCGTCATATCCCACAACAACTTCCGACCGTCATATCCCACAACTCCCGACCGTCATATCCCACAACTCCCGACCGTCATATCCCACAACCCCGACCGTCATATCCCACAACTCCCGACCGTCATATCCCACAACTCCGACCGTCATATCCCACAACTCCCGACCGTCATATCCCACAACTCCCGACCGTCATATCCCACAACTCCCGACCGTCATATCCCACAACCCCGACCGTCATATCCCACAACTCCCGACCGTCATATCCCACAACTCCCGACCGTCATATCCCACAACCCCGACCGTCATATCCCACAACTCCCGACCGTCATATCCCACAACTCCCGACCGTCATATCCCACAACTCCCGACCGTCATATCCCACAACTCCCGACCGTCATATCCCACAACTCCCGACCGTCATATCCCACAACTCCCGACCGTCATATCCCACAACCCCGACCGTCATATCCCACAACTCCCGACTGTCATATCCCACAACCCCGACCGTCATATCCCACAACTCCCGACCGTCATATCCCACAACTCCCGACCGTCATATCCCACAACTCAAGACCATCATATCCCACAACTCAAGACCGTCATATCCCACAACTCCCGACCGTCATATCCCACAACTCCCGACCGTCATATCACACAACTCCCGACCGTCATATCCCACAACTCCCGACCGTCATATCCCACAACTCCCGACCGTCATATCCCACAACTCCCGACTGTCATATCCCACAACTCCCGACCGTCATATCCCACAACTCCCGACCGTCATATCCCACAACAACTTCCGACCGTCATATCCCACAACTCCCGACCGTCATATCCCACAACTCCCGACCGTCATATCCCACAACCCCGACCGTCATATCCCACAACCCCGACCGTCATATCCCACAACTCCCGACCGTCATATCCCACAACCCCGACCGTCATATCCCACAACTCCCGACCGTCATATCCCACAACTCCCGACCGTCATATCCCACAACAACTCCCGACCGTCATATCCCACAACTCCCGACCGTCATATCCCACAACAACTTCCGACCGTCATATCCCACAACAACTTCCGACCATCATATCCCACAACTCCCGACCGTCATATCCCACAACCCCGACCGTCATATCCCACAACCCCGACCGTCATATCCCACAACTCCCGACCGTCATATCCCACAACTCCCGACCGTCATATCCCACAACTCCCGACCGTCATATCCCACAACTCCCGACCGTCATATCCCACAACTCCCGACCGTCATATCCCACAACCCCGACCGTCATATCCCACAACAACTTCCGACCGTCATATCCCACAACTCCCGACCGTCATATCCCACAACAACTTCCGACCGTCATATCCCACAACTCCCGACCGTCATATCCCACAACTCCCGACCGTCATATCCCACAACTCCCGACCGTCATATCCCACAACCCCGACCGTCATATCCCACAACTCCCGACCGTCATATCCCACAACTCCGACCGTCATATCCCACAACTCCCGACCGTCATATCCCACAACTCCCGACCGTCATATCCCACAACCCCGACCGTCATATCCCACAACTCCCGACCGTCATATCCCACAACTCCCGACCGTCATATCCCACAACTCCCGACCGTCATATCCCACAACTCCCGACCGTCATATCCCACAACCCCGACCGTCATATCCCACAACTCCCGACCGTCATATCCCACAACTCCCGACCGTCATATCCCACAACTCCCGACCGTCATATCCCACAACTCCCGACCGTCATATCCCACAACTCCCGACCGTCATATCCCACAACTCCCGACCGTCATATCCCACAACTCCCGACTGTCATATCCCACAACTCCCGACTGTCATATCCCACAACAACTTCCGACCGTCATATCCCACAACTACCGACCGTCATATCCCACAACTCCCGACCGTCATATCCCACAACAACTTCCGACCGTCATATCCCACAACTACCGACTGTCATATCCCACAACTCCCGACCGTCATATCCCACAACAACTTCCGACCGTCATATCCCACAACTCCCGACCGTCATATCCCACAACTCCCGACCGTCATATCCCACAACTCCCGACCTTCATATCCCACAACTCCCGACCGTCATATCCCACAACCCCAACCGTCATATCCCACAACTCCCGACCGTCATATCCCACAACAACTTCCGACCGTCATATCCCACAACTCCCGACCGTCATATCCCACAACTCCCGACCGTCATATCCCACAACTCCCGACTGTCATATCCTACAACCCCGACCGTCATATCCCACAACAACTTCCGACCGTCATATCCCACAACTCCCGACCGTCATATCCCACAACTCCCGACCGTCATATCCCACAACTCCCGACTGTCATATCCCACAACTCCCGACCGCCATATCCCACAACCCTGACCGTCATATCCCACAACTCCTGACCGTCATATCCCACAACTCCCGACCGTCATATCCCACAACTCCCGACCGTCATATCCCACAACTCCCGACCGTCATATCCCACAACTCCCGACCGTCATATCCCACAACTCCCGACCGTCATATCCCACAACTCCCGACCGTCATATCCCACAACCCCGACCGTCATATCCCACAACTCCCGACCGTCATATCCCACAACCCCGACCGTCATATCCCACAACCCCGACCGTCATATCCCACAACTCCCGACGGTCATATCCCACAACCCCGACCGTCATATCCCACAACTCCCGACCGTCATATCCCACAACTCCCGACCGTCATATCCCACAACTCCCGACCGTCATATCCCACAACCCCGACCGTCATATCCCACAACTCCCGACCGTCATATCCACAACTCCCGACCGTCATATCCCACAACTCCCGACCGTCATATCCCACAACTCCCGACCGTCATATCCCACAACTCCCGACCGTCATATCCCACAACTCCCGACCGTCATATCCCACAACTCCCGACCGTCATATCCCACAACCCCGACCGTCATATCCCACAACCCCGACCGTCATATCCCACAACTCCCGACCGTCATATCCCACAACCCCGACCGTCATATCCCACAACTCCCGACCGTCATATCCCACAACTCCCGACCGTCATATCCCACAACAACTCCCGACCGTCATATCCCACAACTCCCGACCGTCATATCCCACAACAACTTCCGACCGTCATATCCCACAACAACTTCCGACCATCATATCCCACAACTCCCGACCGTCATATCCCACAACCCCGACCGTCATATCCCACAACCCCGACCGTCATATCCCACAACTCCCGACCGTCATATCCCACAACTCCCGACCGTCATATCCCACAACTCCCGACCGTCATATCCCACAACTCCCGACCGTCATATCCCACAACTCCCGACCGTCATATCCCACAACAACTTCCGACCGTCATATCCCACAACTCCCGACCGTCATATCCCACAACAACTTCCGACCGTCATATCCCACAACTCCCGACCGTCATATCCCACAACTCCCGACCGTCATATCCCACAACTCCCGACCTTCATATCCCACAACTCCCGACCGTCATATCCCACAACCCCAACCGTCATATCCCACAACTCCCGACCGTCATATCCCACAACAACTTCCGACCGTCATATCCCACAACTCCCGACCGTCATATCCCACAACTCCCGACTGTCATATCCCACAACTCCCGACCGCCATATCCCACAACCCTGACCGTCATATCCCACAACTCCTGACCGTCATATCCCACAACTCCCGACCGTCATATCCCACAACTCCCGACCGTCATATCCCACAACTCCCGACCGTCATATCCCACAACTCCCGACCGTCATATCCCACAACTCCCGACCGTCATATCCCACAACCCCGACCGTCATATCCCACAACTCCCGACCGTCATATCCCACAACCCCGACCGTCATATCCCACAACCCCGACCGTCATATCCCACAACTCCCGACGGTCATATCCCACAACCCCGACCGTCATATCCCACAACTCCCGACCGTCATATCCCACAACTCCCGACCGTCATATCCCACAACTCCCGACCGTCATATCCCACAACCCCGACCGTCATATCCCACAACTCCCGACCGTCATATCCACAACTCCCGACCGTCATATCCCACAACTCCCGACCGTCATATCCCACAACTCCCGACCGTCATATCCCACAACTCCCGACCGTCATATCCCACAACTCCCGACCGTCATATCCCACAACTCCCGACCGTCATATCCCACAACCCCGACCGTCATATCCCACAACCCCGACCGTCATATCCCACAACTCCCGACCGTCATATCCCACAACCCCGACCGTCATATCCCACAACTCCCGACCGTCATATCCCACAACTCCCGACCGTCATATCCCACAACAACTCCCGACCGTCATATCCCACAACTCCCGACCGTCATATCCCACAACAACTTCCGACCGTCATATCCCACAACAACTTCCGACCATCATATCCCACAACTCCCGACCGTCATATCCCACAACCCCGACCGTCATATCCCACAACCCCGACCGTCATATCCCACAACTCCCGACCGTCATATCCCACAACTCCCGACCGTCATATCCCACAACTCCCGACCGTCATATCCCACAACTCCCGACCGTCATATCCCACAACTCCCGACCGTCATATCCCACAACAACTTCCGACCGTCATATCCCACAACTCCCGACCGTCATATCCCACAACAACTTCCGACCGTCATATCCCACAACTCCCGACCGTCATATCCCACAACTCCCGACCGTCATATCCCACAACTCCCGACCTTCATATCCCACAACTCCCGACCGTCATATCCCACAACCCCAACCGTCATATCCCACAACTCCCGACCGTCATATCCCACAACAACTTCCGACCGTCATATCCCACAACTCCCGACCGTCATATCCCACAACTCCCGACCGTCATATCCCACAACTCCCGACTGTCATATCCTACAACCCCGACCGTCATATCCCACAACAACTTCCGACCGTCATATCCCACAACTCCCGACCGTCATATCCCACAACTCCCGACCGTCATATCCCACAACTCCCGACCGTCATATCCCACAACCCCGACCGTCATATCCCACAACTCCCGACCGTCATATCCACAACTCCCGACCGTCATATCCCACAACTCCCGACCGTCATATCCCACAACTCCCGACCGTCATATCCCACAACTCCCGACCGTCATATCCCACAACTCCCGACCGTCATATCCCACAACTCCCGACCGTCATATCCCACAACCCCGACCGTCATATCCCACAACCCCGACCGTCATATCCCACAACTCCCGACCGTCATATCCCACAACCCCGACCGTCATATCCCACAACTCCCGACCGTCATATCCCACAACTCCCGACCGTCATATCCCACAACAACTCCCGACCGTCATATCCCACAACTCCCGACCGTCATATCCCACAACAACTTCCGACCGTCATATCCCACAACAACTTCCGACCATCATATCCCACAACTCCCGACCGTCATATCCCACAACCCCGACCGTCATATCCCACAACCACTTCCGACCGTCATATCCCACAACTCCCGACCGTCATATCCCACAACTCCCGACCGTCATATCCCACAACCCCGACCGTCATATCCCACAACCCCGACCGTCATATCCCACAACTCCCGACCGTCATATCCCACAACCCCGACCGTCATATCCCACAACTCCCGACCGTCATATCCCACAACTCCCGACCGTCATATCCCACAACAACTCCCGACCGTCATATCCCACAACTCCGACTGTCATATCCCACAACTCCCGACCGTCATATCCCACAACCCCGACCGTCATATCCCACAACTCCCGACCGTCATATCCCACAACTCCCGACCTTCATATCCCACAACTCCCGACCGTCATATCCCACAACTCCCGACTGTCATATCCCACAACCCCGACCGTCATATCCCACAACTCCCGACTGTCATATCCCACAACTCCCGACCGTCATATCCCACAACTCCCGACCGTCATATCCCACAACAACTTCCGACCGTCATATCCCACAACAACTTCCGACCATCATATCCCACAACTCCCGACCGTCATATCCCACAACCCCGACCGTCATATCCCACAACCCCGACCGTCATATCCCACAACTCCCGACCGTCATATCCCACAACTCCCGACCGTCATATCCCACAACTCCCGACCGTCATATCCCACAACTCCCGACCGTCATATCCCACAACTCCCGACCGTCATATCCCACAACCCCGACCGTCATATCCCACAACTCCCGACCGTCATATCCCACAACTCCGACCGTCATATCCCACAACTCCCGACCGTCATATCCCACAACTCCCGACCGTCATATCCCACAACTCCCGACCGTCATATCCCACAACCCCGACCGTCATATCCCACAACTCCCGACCGTCATATCCCACAACTCCCGACCGTCATATCCCACAACCCCGACCGTCATATCCCACAACTCCCGACCGTCATATCCCACAACTCCCGACCGTCATATCCCACAACTCCCGACCGTCATATCCCACAACTCCCGACCGTCATATCCCACAACTCCCGACCGTCATATCCCACAACCCCGACCGTCATATCCCACAACTCCCGACTGTCATATCCCACAACCCCGACCGTCATATCCCACAACTCCCGACCGTCATATCCCACAACTCCCGACCGTCATATCCCACAACTCAAGACCATCATATCCCACAACTCAAGACCGTCATATCCCACAACTCCCGACCGTCATATCCCACAACTCCCGACCGTCATATCACACAACTCCCGACCGTCATATCCCACAACTCCCGACCGTCATATCCCACAACTCCCGACCGTCATATCCCACAACTCCCGACTGTCATATCCCACAACTCCCGACCGTCATATCCCACAACTCCCGACCGTCATATCCCACAACAACTTCCGACCGTCATATCCCACAACTTCCGACCGTCATATCCCACAACTCCCGACCGTCATATCCCACAACTCCCGACCGTCATATCCCACAACCCCGACCGTCATATCCCACAACTCCCGACCGTCATATCCCACAACCCCGACCGTCATATCCCACAACTCTCGACCGTCATATCCCACAACTCCCGACCGTCATATCCCACAACAACTTCCGACCGTCATATCCCACAACTCCCGACCGTCATATCCCACAACTCCCGACCTTCATATCCCACAACCCCGACCGTCATATCCCACAACTCCCGACCGTCATATCCCACAACCCCGACCGTCATATCCCACAACTCCCGACCGTCATATCCCACAACTCCCGACCGTCATATCCCACAACTCCCGACTGTCATATCCCACAACTCCCGACCGTCATATCCCACAACTCCCGACTGTCATATCCCACAACTCCGACTGTCATATCCCACAACCCCGACCGTCATATCCCACAACTCCCGACCGTCATATCCCACAACTCCCGACCGTCATATCCCACAACTCCCGACTGTCATATCCCACAACAACTTCCGACCGTCATATCCCAGAACTCCCGACCGTCATATCCCAGAACTCCCGACCGTCATATCCCACAACAACTTCCGACCGTCATATCCCACAACTCCCGACCGTCATATCCCACAACTCCCGACTGTCATATCCCACAACTCCGACTGTCATATCCCACAACCCCGACCGTCATATCCCACAACAACTTCCGACCGTCATATCCCACAACTCCCGACCGTCATATCCCACAACTCCCGACCGTCATATCCCACAACTCCCGACTGTCATATCCCACAACTCCCGACCGTCATATCCCACAACTCCCGACCGTCATATCCCACAACTCCCGACCGTCATATCCCACAACTCCCGACCGTCATATCCCACAACTCCCGACCGTCATATCCCACAACCCCGACCGTCATATCCTACAACCCCGACCGTCATATCCCACAACTCCCGACCGTCATATCCCACAACTCCCGACCGTCATATCCCACAACTCCCGACCGTCATATCCCACAACAACTCCCGACCGTCATATCCCACAACTCCCGACCGTCATATCCCACAACAACTTCCGACCGTCATATCCCACAACAACTTCCGACCATCATATCCCACAACTCCCGACCGTCATATCCCACAACTCCCGACCGTCATATCCCACAACCCCGACCGTCATATCCCACAACTCCCGACTGTCATATCCCACAACCCCGACCGTCATATCCCACAACTCCCGACCGTCATATCCCACAACTCCCGACCGTCATATCCCACAACTCAAGACCATCATATCCCACAACTCAAGACCGTCATATCCCACAACTCCCGACCGTCATATCCCACAACTCCCGACCGTCATATCACACAACTCCCGACCGTCATATCCCACAACTCCCGACCGTCATATCCCACAACTCCCGACCGTCATATCCCACAACTCCCGACTGTCATATCCCACAACTCCCGACCGTCATATCCCACAACTCCCGACCGTCATATCCCACAACAACTTCCGACCGTCATATCCCACAACTTCCGACCGTCATATCCCACAACTCCCGACCGTCATATCCCACAACTCCCGACCGTCATATCCCACAACCCCGACCGTCATATCCCACAACTCCCGACCGTCATATCCCACAACCCCGACCGTCATATCCCACAACTCTCGACCGTCATATCCCACAACTCCCGACCGTCATATCCCACAACAACTTCCGACCGTCATATCCCACAACTCCCGACCGTCATATCCCACAACTCCCGACCTTCATATCCCACAACCCCGACCGTCATATCCCACAACTCCCGACCGTCATATCCCACAACCCCGACCGTCATATCCCACAACTCCCGACCGTCATATCCCACAACTCCCGACCGTCATATCCCACAACTCCCGACTGTCATATCCCACAACTCCCGACCGTCATATCCCACAACTCCCGACTGTCATATCCCACAACTCCGACTGTCATATCCCACAACCCCGACCGTCATATCCCACAACTCCCGACCGTCATATCCCACAACTCCCGACCGTCATATCCCACAACTCCCGACTGTCATATCCCACAACAACTTCCGACCGTCATATCCCAGAACTCCCGACCGTCATATCCCAGAACTCCCGACCGTCATATCCCACAACAACTTCCGACCGTCATATCCCACAACTCCCGACCGTCATATCCCACAACTCCCGACTGTCATATCCCACAACTCCGACTGTCATATCCCACAACCCCGACCGTCATATCCCACAACAACTTCCGACCGTCATATCCCACAACTCCCGACCGTCATATCCCACAACTCCCGACCGTCATATCCCACAACTCCCGACTGTCATATCCCACAACTCCCGACCGTCATATCCCACAACTCCCGACCGTCATATCCCACAACTCCCGACCGTCATATCCCACAACTCCCGACCGTCATATCCCACAACTCCCGACCGTCATATCCCACAACCCCGACCGTCATATCCTACAACCCCGACCGTCATATCCCACAACTCCCGACCGTCATATCCCACAACTCCCGACCGTCATATCCCACAACTCCCGACCGTCATATCCCACAACAACTCCCGACCGTCATATCCCACAACTCCCGACCGTCATATCCCACAACAACTTCCGACCGTCATATCCCACAACAACTTCCGACCATCATATCCCACAACTCCCGACCGTCATATCCCACAACTCCCGACCGTCATATCCCACAACCCCGACCGTCATATCCCACAACTCCCGACCGTCATATCCCACAACTCCCGACCGTCATATCCCACAACTCCCGACCGTCATATCCCACAACCCCGACCGTCATATCCCACAACTCCCGACCGTCATATCCCACAACTCCGACCGTCATATCCCACAACTCCCGACCGTCATATCCCACAACTCCCGACCGTCATATCCCACAACTCCCGACCGTCATATCCCACAACCCCGACCGTCATATCCCACAACTCCCGACCGTCATATCCCACAACCCCGACCGTCATATCCCACAACTCCCGACCGTCATATCCCACAACTCCCGACCGTCATATCCCACAACTCCCGACCGTCATATCCCACAACTCCCGACCGTCATATCCCACAACTCCCGACCGTCATATCCCACAACTCCCGACCGTCATATCCCACAACTCCCGACCGTCATATCCCACAACTCCCGACCGTCATATCCCACAACCCCGACCATCATATCCCACAACTCCCGACCGTCATATCCCACAACTCCCGACTGTCATATCCCACAACCCCGACCGTCATATCCCACAACCCCGACCGTCATATCCCACAACTCCCGACTGTCATATCCCACAACCCCGACCGTCATATCCCACAACTCCCGACCGTCATATCCCACAACTCCCGACCGTCATATCCCACAACTCAAGACCGTCATATCCCACAACTCCCGACCGTCATATCCCACAACTCAAGACCGTCATATCCCACAACTCCCGACCGTCATATCCCACAAATCCCGACCGTCATATCCCACAACTCCCGATCGTCATATCCCACAACTCCCGACCGTCATATCCCACAACTCCCGACCGTCATATCCCACAACCCCGACCGTCATATCCCACAACTCCCGACTGTCATATCCCACAACCCCGACCGTCATATCCCACAACTCCCGACCGTCATATCCCACAACTCCGGACCGTCATATCCCACAACTCAAGACCGTCATATCCCACAACTCAAGACCGTCATATCCCACAACTCAAGACCGTCATATCCCACAACTCCCGACCGTCATATCCCACAACTCCCGACCGTCATATCCCACAACTCCCGACCGTCATATCCCACAACTCCCGACCGTCATATCCCACAACTCCCGACTGTCATATCCCACAACTCCCGACCGTCATATCCCACAACTCCCGACCGTCATATCCCACAACAACTTCCGATCGTCATATCCCACAACTTCCGACCGTCATATCCCACAACTCCCGACCGTCATATCCCACAACTCCCGACCGTCATATCCCACAACTTCCGACCGTCATATCCCACAACTCCCGACTGTCATATCCCACAACCCCGACCGTCATATCCCACAACTCCCGACCGTCATATCCCACAACTCCCGACCTTCATATCCCACAACTCCCGACCGTCATATCCCACAACCCCGACCGTCATATCCCACAACCCCGACCGTCATATCCCACAACTCCCGACCGTCATATCCCACAACCCCGACCGTCATATCCCACAACTCTCGACCGTCATATCCCACAACTCCCGACCGTCATATCCCACAACAACTTCCGACCGTCATATCCCACAACTCCCGACCGTCATATCCCACAACTCCCGACCTTCATATCCCACAACCCCGACCGTCATATCCCACAACTCCCGACCGTCATATCCCACAACCCCGAGCGTCATATCCCACAACTCCCGACCGTCATATCCCACAACTCCCGACCGTCATATCCCACAACTCCCGACTGTCATATCCCACAACTCCCGACCGTCATATCCCACAACTCCCGACTGTCATATCCCACAACTCCGACTGTCATATCCCACAACCCCGACCGTCATATCCCACAACTCCCGACCGTCATATCCCACAACTCCCGACCGTCATATCCCACAACTCCCGACCGTCATATCCCACAACTCCCGACCGTCATATCCCACAACTCCCGACTGTCATATCCCACAACAACTTCCGACCGTCATATCCCACAACTACCGACCGTCATATCCCACAACTCCCGACCGTCATATCCCACAACAACTTCCGACCGTCATATCCCACAACTACCGACTGTCATATCCCACAACTCCCGACCGTCATATCCCACAACAACTTCCGACCGTCATATCCCACAACTCCCGACCGTCATATCCCACAACTCCCGACCGTCATATCCCACAACTCCCGACCTTCATATCCCACAACTCCCGACCGTCATATCCCACAACCCCAACCGTCATATCCCACAACTCCCGACCGTCATATCCCACAACAACTTCCGACCGTCATATCCCACAACTCCCGACCGTCATATCCCACAACTCCCGACCGTCATATCCCACAACTCCCGACTGTCATATCCTACAACCCCGACCGTCATATCCCACAACAACTTCCGACCGTCATATCCCACAACTCCCGACCGTCATATCCCACAACTCCCGACCGTCATATCCCACAACTCCCGACCGTCATATCCCACAACTCCCGACCGCCATATCCCACAACCCCGACCGTCATATCCCACAACTCCCGACTGTCATATCCCACAACTCCCGACCGTCATATCCCACAACTCCCGACCGTCATATCCCACAACTCCCGACCGTCATATCCCACAACTCCCGACCGTCATATCCCACAACCCCGACCGTCATATCCCACAACTCCCGACCGTCATATCCCACAACCCCGACCGTCATATCCCACAACCCCGACCGTCATATCCCACAACTCCCGACCGTCATATCCCACAACCCCGACCGTCATATCCCACAACTCCCGACCGTCATATCCCACAACTCCCGACCGTCATATCCCACAACTCCCGACCGTCATATCCCACAACCCCGACCGTCATATCCCACAACTCCCGACCGTCATATCCACAACTCCCGACCGTCATATCCCACAACTCCCGACCGTCATATCCCACAACTCCCGACCGTCATATCCCACAACTCCCGACCGTCATATCCCACAACTCCCGACCGTCATATCCCACAACCCCGACCGTCATATCCCACAACCCCGACCGTCATATCCCACAACTCCCGACCGTCATATCCCACAACCCCGACCGTCATATCCCACAACCCCGACCGTCATATCCCACAACTCCCGACCGTCATATCCCACAACTCCCGACCGTCATATCCCACAACAACTCCCGACCGTCATATCCCACAACTCCCGACCGTCATATCCCACAACAACTTCCGACCGTCATATCCCACAACAACTTCCGACCATCATATCCCACAACTCCCGACCGTCATATCCCACAACCCCGACCGTCATATCCCACAACAACTTCCGACCGTCATATCCCACAACTCCCGACCGTCATATCCCACAACTCCCGACCGTCATATCCCACAACCCCGACCGTCATATCCCACAACCCCGACCGTCATATCCCACAACTCCCGACCGTCATATCCCACAACCCCGACCGTCATATCCCACAACTCCCGACCGTCATATCCCACAACTCCCGACCGTCATATCCCACAACAACTCCCGACCGTCATATCCCACAACTCCCGACCGTCATATCCCACAACAACTTCCGACCGTCATATCCCACAACAACTTCCGACCATCATATCCCACAACTCCCGACCGTCATATCCCACAACCCCGACCGTCATATCCCACAACCCCGACCGTCATATCCCACAACTCCCGACCGTCATATCCCACAACTCCCGACCGTCATATCCCACAACTCCCGACCGTCATATCCCACAACTCCCGACCGTCATATCCCACAACTCCCGACCGTCATATCCCACAACAACTTCCGACCGTCATATCCCACAACTCCCGACCGTCATATCCCACAACCCCGACCGTCATATCCCACAACTCCCGACCGTCATATCCCACAACTCCCGACCGTCATATCCCACAACTCCCGACCGTCATATCCCACAACTCCCGACCGTCATATCCCACAGCTCCCGACCGTCATATCCCACAACTCCCGACCGTCATATCCCACAACTCCCGACTGTCATATCCCACAACTCCCGACCGTCATATCCCACAACCCCGACCGTCATATCCCACAACTACCGACCGTCATATCCCACAACTCCCGACCGTCATATCCCACAACAACTTCCGACCGTCATATCCCACAACTACCGACTGTCATATCCCACAACTCCCGACCGTCATATCCCACAACAACTTCCGACCGTCATATCCCACAACTCCCGACCGTCATATCCCACAACTCCCGACCGTCATATCCCACAACTCCCGACCTTCATATCCCACAACTCCCGACCGTCATATCCCACAACCCCAACCGTCATATCCCACAACTCCCGACCGTCATATCCCACAACAACTTCCGACCGTCATATCCCACAACTCCCGACCGTCATATCCCACAACTCCCGACCGTCATATCCCACAACTCCCGACTGTCATATCCTACAACCCCGACCGTCATATCCCACAACAACTTCCGACCGTCATATCCCACAACTCCCGACCGTCATATCCCACAACTCCCGACCGTCATATCCCACAACTCCCGACTGTCATATCCCACAACTCCCGACCGCCATATCCCACAACCCTGACCGTCATATCCCACAACTCCTGACCGTCATATCCCACAACTCCCGACCGTCATATCCCACAACTCCCGACCGTCATATCCCACAACTCCCGACCGTCATATCCCACAACTCCCGACCGTCATATCCCACAACTCCCGACCGTCATATCCCACAACTCCCGACCGTCATATCCCACAACCCCGACCATCATATCCCACAACTCCCGACCGTCATATCCCACAACCCCGACCGTCATATCCCACAACCCCGACCGTCATATCCCACAACTCCCGACGGTCATATCCCACAACCCCGACCGTCATATCCCACAACTCCGACCGTCATATCCCACAACTCCCGACCGTCATATCCACAACTCCCGACCGTCATATCCCACAACCCCGACCGTCATATCCCACAACTCCCGACCGTCATATCCACAACTCCCGACCGTCATATCCCACAACTCCCGACCGTCATATCCCACAACTCCCGACCGTCATATCCCACAACCCCGACCGTCATATCCCACAACCCCGACCGTCATATCCCACAACTCCCGACCGTCATATCCCACAACCCCGACCGTCATATCCCACAACTCCCGACCGTCATATCCCACAACTCCCGACCGTCATATCCCACAACAACTCCCGACCGTCATATCCCACAACTCCCGACCGTCATATCCCACAACAACTTCCGACCGTCATATCCCACAACAACTTCCGACCATCATATCCCACAACTCCCGACCGTCATATCCCACAACCCCGACCGTCATATCCCACAACAACTTCCGACCGTCATATCCCACAACTCCCGACCGTCATATCCCACAACTCCCGACCGTCATATCCCACAACCCCGACCGTCATATCCCACAACCCCGACCGTCATATCCCACAACTCCCGACCGTCATATCCCACAACCCCGACCGTCATATCCCACAACTCCCGACCATCATATCCCACAACTCCCGACCGTCATATCCCACAACAACTCCCGACCGTCATATCCCACAACTCCCGACCGTCATATCCCACAACAACTTCCGACCGTCATATCCCACAACAACTTCCGACCATCATATCCCACAACTCCCGACCGTCATATCCCACAACCCCGACCGTCATATCCCACAACCCCGACCGTCATATCCCACAACTCCCGACCGTCATATCCCACAACTCCCGACCGTCATATCCCACAACTCCCGACCGTCATATCCCACAACTCCCGACCGTCATATCCCACAACTCCCGACCGTCATATCCCACAACTCCCGACCGTCATATCCCACAACAACTTCCGACCTTCATATCCCACAACTCCCGACCGTCATATCCCACAACAACTTCCGACCGTCATATCCCACAACTCCCGACCGTCATATCCCACAACTCCCGACCGTCATATCCCACAACCCCGACCGTCATATCCCACAACTCCCGACCGTCATATCCCACAACTCCGACCGTCATATCCCACAACTCCCGACCGTCATATCCCACAACTCCCGACCGTCATATCCCACAACTCCCGACCGTCATATCCCACAACCCCGACCGTCATATCCCACAACTCCCGACCGTCATATCCCACAACTCCCGACCGTCATATCCCACAACCCCGACCGTCATATCCCACAACTCCCGACCGTCATATCCCACAACTCCCGACCGTCATATCCCACAACTCCCGACCGTCATATCCCACAACTCCCGACCGTCATATCCCACAACTCCCGACCGTCATATCCCACAACTCCCGACCGTCATATCCCACAACCCCGACCGTCATATCCCACAACTCCCGACTGTCATATCCCACAACCCCGACCGTCATATCCCACAACTCCCGACCGTCATATCCCACAACTCCCGACCGTCATATCCCACAACTCAAGACCATCATATCCCACAACTCAAGACCGTCATATCCCACAACTCCCGACCGTCATATCCCACAACTCCCGACCGTCATATCACACAACTCCCGACCGTCATATCCCACAACTCCCGACCGTCATATCCCACAACTCCCGACCGTCATATCCCACAACTCCCGACTGTCATATCCCACAACTCCCGACCGTCATATCCCACAACTCCCGACCGTCATATCCCACAACAACTTCCGACCGTCATATCCCACAACTCCCGACCGTCATATCCCACAACTCCCGACCGTCATATCCCACAACCCCGACCGTCATATCCCACAACCCCGACCGTCATATCCCACAACTCCCGACCGTCATATCCCACAACCCCGACCGTCATATCCCACAACTCCCGACCGTCATATCCCACAACTCCCGACCGTCATATCCCACAACAACTCCCGACCGTCATATCCCACAACTCCCGACCGTCATATCCCACAACAACTTCCGACCGTCATATCCCACAACAACTTCCGACCATCATATCCCACAACTCCCGACCGTCATATCCCACAACCCCGACCGTCATATCCCACAACCCCGACCGTCATATCCCACAACTCCCGACCGTCATATCCCACAACTCCCGACCGTCATATCCCACAACTCCCGACCGTCATATCCCACAACTCCCGACCGTCATATCCCACAACTCCCGACCGTCATATCCCACAACAACTTCCGACCGTCATATCCCACAACTCCCGACCGTCATATCCCACAACAACTTCCGACCGTCATATCCCACAACTCCCGACCGTCATATCCCACAACTCCCGACCGTCATATCCCACAACTCCCGACCGTCATATCCCACAACCCCGACCGTCATATCCCACAACTCCCGACCGTCATATCCCACAACTCCGACCGTCATATCCCACAACTCCCGACCGTCATATCCCACAACTCCCGACCGTCATATCCCACAACCCCGACCGTCATATCCCACAACTCCCGACCGTCATATCCCACAACTCCCGACCGTCATATCCCACAACTCCCGACCGTCATATCCCACAACTCCCGACCGTCATATCCCACAACCCCGACCGTCATATCCCACAACTCCCGACCGTCATATCCCACAACTCCCGACCGTCATATCCCACAACTCCCGACCGTCATATCCCACAACTCCCGACCGTCATATCCCACAACTCCCGACCGTCATATCCCACAACTCCCGACCGTCATATCCCACAACTCCCGACTGTCATATCCCACAACTCCCGACTGTCATATCCCACAACAACTTCCGACCGTCATATCCCACAACTACCGACCGTCATATCCCACAACTCCCGACCGTCATATCCCACAACAACTTCCGACCGTCATATCCCACAACTACCGACTGTCATATCCCACAACTCCCGACCGTCATATCCCACAACAACTTCCGACCGTCATATCCCACAACTCCCGACCGTCATATCCCACAACTCCCGACCGTCATATCCCACAACTCCCGACCTTCATATCCCACAACTCCCGACCGTCATATCCCACAACCCCAACCGTCATATCCCACAACTCCCGACCGTCATATCCCACAACAACTTCCGACCGTCATATCCCACAACTCCCGACCGTCATATCCCACAACTCCCGACCGTCATATCCCACAACTCCCGACTGTCATATCCTACAACCCCGACCGTCATATCCCACAACAACTTCCGACCGTCATATCCCACAACTCCCGACCGTCATATCCCACAACTCCCGACCGTCATATCCCACAACTCCCGACTGTCATATCCCACAACTCCCGACCGCCATATCCCACAACCCTGACCGTCATATCCCACAACTCCTGACCGTCATATCCCACAACTCCCGACCGTCATATCCCACAACTCCCGACCGTCATATCCCACAACTCCCGACCGTCATATCCCACAACTCCCGACCGTCATATCCCACAACTCCCGACCGTCATATCCCACAACTCCCGACCGTCATATCCCACAACCCCGACCGTCATATCCCACAACTCCCGACCGTCATATCCCACAACCCCGACCGTCATATCCCACAACCCCGACCGTCATATCCCACAACTCCCGACGGTCATATCCCACAACCCCGACCGTCATATCCCACAACTCCCGACCGTCATATCCCACAACTCCCGACCGTCATATCCCACAACTCCCGACCGTCATATCCCACAACCCCGACCGTCATATCCCACAACTCCCGACCGTCATATCCACAACTCCCGACCGTCATATCCCACAACTCCCGACCGTCATATCCCACAACTCCCGACCGTCATATCCCACAACTCCCGACCGTCATATCC
The DNA here is from genome assembly GCA_029206835.1 of Rana muscosa. Taxonomy (NCBI): domain Eukaryota; kingdom Metazoa; phylum Chordata; class Amphibia; order Anura; family Ranidae; genus Rana; species Rana muscosa. The sequence goes on along the minus strand of CM055120.1, from coordinate 426,961,901 downwards.
CACAACTCCCGACCGTCATATCCCACAACTCCCGACCGTCATATCCCACAACCCCGACCGTCATATCCCACAACCCCGACCGTCATATCCCACAACTCCCGACCGTCATATCCCACAACCCCGACCGTCATATCCCACAACTCCCGACCGTCATATCCCACAACTCCCGACCGTCATATCCCACAACAACTCCCGACCGTCATATCCCACAACTCCCGACCGTCATATCCCACAACAACTTCCGACCGTCATATCCCACAACAACTTCCGACCATCATATCCCACAACTCCCGACCGTCATATCCCACAACCCCGACCGTCATATCCCACAACCCCGACCGTCATATCCCACAACTCCCGACCGTCATATCCCACAACTCCCGACCGTCATATCCCACAACTCCCGACCGTCATATCCCACAACTCCCGACCGTCATATCCCACAACAACTTCCGACCGTCATATCCCACAACTCCCGACCGTCATATCCCACAACAACTTCCGACCGTCATATCCCACAACTCCCGACCGTCATATCCCACAACTCCCGACCGTCATATCCCACAACTCCCGACCTTCATATCCCACAACTCCCGACCGTCATATCCCACAACCCCAACCGTCATATCCCACAACTCCCGACCGTCATATCCCACAACAACTTCCGACCGTCATATCCCACAACTCCCGACCGTCATATCCCACAACTCCCGACCGTCATATCCCACAACTCCCGACTGTCATATCCTACAACCCCGACCGTCATATCCCACAACAACTTCCGACCGTCATATCCCACAACTCCCGACCGTCATATCCCACAACTCCCGACCGTCATATCCCACAACTCCCGACCGTCATATCCCACAACCCCGACCGTCATATCCCACAACTCCCGACCGTCATATCCACAACTCCCGACCGTCATATCCCACAACTCCCGACCGTCATATCCCACAACTCCCGACCGTCATATCCCACAACTCCCGACCGTCATATCCCACAACTCCCGACCGTCATATCCCACAACTCCCGACCGTCATATCCCACAACCCCGACCGTCATATCCCACAACCCCGACCGTCATATCCCACAACTCCCGACCGTCATATCCCACAACCCCGACCGTCATATCCCACAACTCCCGACCGTCATATCCCACAACTCCCGACCGTCATATCCCACAACAACTCCCGACCGTCATATCCCACAACTCCCGACCGTCATATCCCACAACAACTTCCGACCGTCATATCCCACAACAACTTCCGACCATCATATCCCACAACTCCCGACCGTCATATCCCACAACCCCGACCGTCATATCCCACAACAACTTCCGACCGTCATATCCCACAACTCCCGACCGTCATATCCCACAACTCCCGACCGTCATATCCCACAACCCCGACCGTCATATCCCACAACCCCGACCGTCATATCCCACAACTCCCGACCGTCATATCCCACAACCCCGACCGTCATATCCCACAACTCCCGACCGTCATATCCCACAACTCCCGACCGTCATATCCCACAACAACTCCCGACCGTCATATCCCACAACTCCGACTGTCATATCCCACAACTCCCGACCGTCATATCCCACAACCCCGACCGTCATATCCCACAACTCCCGACCGTCATATCCCACAACTCCCGACCTTCATATCCCACAACTCCCGACCGTCATATCCCACAACTCCCGACTGTCATATCCCACAACCCCGACCGTCATATCCCACAACTCCCGACTGTCATATCCCACAACTCCCGACCGTCATATCCCACAACTCCCGACCGTCATATCCCACAACAACTTCCGACCGTCATATCCCACAACAACTTCCGACCATCATATCCCACAACTCCCGACCGTCATATCCCACAACCCCGACCGTCATATCCCACAACCCCGACCGTCATATCCCACAACTCCCGACCGTCATATCCCACAACTCCCGACCGTCATATCCCACAACTCCCGACCGTCATATCCCACAACTCCCGACCGTCATATCCCACAACTCCCGACCGTCATATCCCACAACAACTTCCGACCGTCATATCCCACAACTCCCGACCGTCATATCCCACAACAACTTCCGACCGTCATATCCCACAACTCCCGACCGTCATATCCCACAACTCCCGACCGTCATATCCCACAACTCCCGACCGTCATATCCCACAACCCCGACCGTCATATCCCACAACTCCCGACCGTCATATCCCACAACTCCGACCGTCATATCCCACAACTCCCGACCGTCATATCCCACAACTCCCGACCGTCATATCCCACAACTCCCGACCGTCATATCCCACAACCCCGACCGTCATATCCCACAACTCCCGACCGTCATATCCCACAACTCCCGACCGTCATATCCCACAACCCCGACTGTCATATCCCACAACTCCCGACCGTCATATCCCACAACTCCCGACCGTCATATCCCACAACTCCCGACCGTCATATCCCACAACTCCCGACCGTCATATCCCACAACTCCCGACCGTCATATCCCACAACCCCGACCGTCATATCCCACAACTCCCGACTGTCATATCCCACAACCCCGACCGTCATATCCCACAACTCCCGACCGTCATATCCCACAACTCCCGACCGTCATATCCCACAACTCAAGACCATCATATCCCACAACTCAAGACCGTCATATCCCACAACTCCCGACCGTCATATCCCACAACTCCCGACCGTCATATCACACAACTCCCGACCGTCATATCCCACAACTCCCGACCGTCATATCCCACAACTCCCGACCGTCATATCCCACAACTCCCGACTGTCATATCCCACAACTCCCGACCGTCATATCCCACAACTCCCGACCGTCATATCCCACAACAACTTCCGACCGTCATATCCCACAACTTCCGACCGTCATATCCCACAACTCCCGACCGTCATATCCCACAACTCCCGACCGTCATATCCCACAACCCCGACCGTCATATCCCACAACTCCCGACCGTCATATCCCACAACCCCGACCGTCATATCCCACAACTCTCGACCGTCATATCCCACAACTCCCGACCGTCATATCCCACAACAACTTCCGACCGTCATATCCCACAACTCCCGACCGTCATATCCCACAACTCCCGACCTTCATATCCCACAACCCCGACCGTCATATCCCACAACTCCCGACCGTCATATCCCACAACCCCGACCGTCATATCCCACAACTCCCGACCGTCATATCCCACAACTCCCGACCGTCATATCCCACAACTCCCGACTGTCATATCCCACAACTCCCGACCGTCATATCCCACAACTCCCGACTGTCATATCCCACAACTCCGACTGTCATATCCCACAACCCCGACCGTCATATCCCACAACTCCCGACCGTCATATCCCACAACTCCCGACCGTCATATCCCACAACTCCCGACTGTCATATCCCACAACAACTTCCGACCGTCATATCCCACAACTACCGACCGTCATATCCCACAACTCCCGACCGTCATATCCCACAACAACTTCCGACCGTCATATCCCACAACTACCGACCGTCATATCCCACAACTCCCGACCGTCATATCCCACAACTCCCGACAGTCATATCCCACAACTCCCGACCGTCATATCCCACAACTCCCGACCGTCATATCCCACAACTCCCGACCGTCATATCCCACAACCCCGACCGTCATATCCCACAACTCCCGACCGTCATATCCCACAACTCCCGACCGTCATATCCCACAACTCCCGACCGTCATATCCCACAACTCCCGACCGTCATATCCCACAACTCCCGACCGTCATATCCCACAACTCCCGACCGTCATATCCCACAACTCCCGACCGTCATATCCCACAACCCCGACCGTCATATCCCACAACCCCGACCGTCATATCCCACAACTCCCGACTGTCATATCCCACAACCCCGACCGTCATATCCCACAACTCCCGACCGTCATATCCCACAACTCCCGACCGTCATATCCCACAACTCAAGACCGTCATATCCCACAACTCAAGACCGTCATATCCCACAACTCCCGACCGTCATATCCCACAACTCCCGACCGTCATATCCCACAACTCCCGACCGTCATATCCCACAACTCCCGACCGTCATATCCCACAACTCCCGACTGTCATATCCCACAACTCCCGACCGTCATATCCCACAACTCCCGACCGTCATATCCCACAACAACTTCCGACCGTCATATCCCACAACTTCCGACGGTCATATCCCACAACTCCTGACCGTCATATCCCACAACTCCCGACCGTCATATCCCACAACCCCGACCGTCATATCCCACAACTCCCGACCGTCATATCCCACAACCCCGACCGTCATATCCCACAACTCTCGACCGTCATATCCCACAACTCCCGACCGTCATATCCCACAACAACTTCCGACCGTCATATCCCACAACTCCCGACCGTCATATCCCACAACTCCCGACCTTCATATCCCACAACCCCGACCGTCATATCCCACAACTCCCGACCGTCATATCCCACAACCCCGACCGTCATATCCCACAACTCCCGACCGTCATATCCCACAACCCCGACCGTCATATCCCACAACTCCCGACCGTCATATCCCACAACTCCCGACCGTCATATCCCACAACTCCCGACCGTCATATCCCACAACCCCGACCGTCATATCCCACAACTCCCGACCGTCATATCCCACAACCCCGACCGTCATATCCCACAACTCCCGACCGTCATATCCCACAACTCCCGACCGTCATATCCCACAACTCCCGACCGTCATATCCCACAACCCCGACCGTCATATCCCACAACTCCCGACCGTCATATCCACAACTCCCGACCGTCATATCCCACAACTCCCGACCGTCATATCCCACAACTCCCGACCGTCATATCCCACAACTCCCGACCGTCATATCCCACAACCCCGACCGTCATATCCCACAACCCCGACCGTCATATCCCACAACTCCCGACCGTCATATCCCACAACCCCGACCGTCATATCCCACAACTCCCGACCGTCATATCCCACAACTCCCGACCGTCATATCCCACAACTCCCGACCGTCATATCCCACAACCCCGACCGTCATATCCCACAACCCCGACCGTCATATCCCACAACTCCCGACCGTCATATCCCACAACCCCGACCGTCATATCCCACAACTCCCGACCGTCATATCCCACAACTCCCGACCGTCATATCCCACAACAACTCCCGACCGTCATATCCCACAACTCCCGACCGTCATATCCCACAACAACTTCCGACCGTCATATCCCACAACAACTTCCGACCATCATATCCCACAACTCCCGACCGTCATATCCCACAACCCCGACCGTCATATCCCACAACAACTTCCGACCGTCATATCCCACAACTCCCGACCGTCATATCCCACAACAACTTCCGACCGTCATATCCCACAACTCCCGACCGTCATATCCCACAACTCCCGACCGTCATATCCCACAACTCCCGACCGTCATATCCCACAACCCCGACCGTCATATCCCACAACTCCCGACCGTCATATCCCACAACTCCCGACCGTCATATCCCACAACCCCGACCGTCATATCCCACAACTCCCGACCGTCATATCCCACAACTCCCGACCGTCATATCCCACAACTCCCGACCGTCATATCCCACAACTCCCGACCGTCATATCCCACAACTCCCGACCGTCATATCCCACAACTCCCGACCGTCATATCCCACAACTCCCGACCGTCATATCCCACAACCCCGACCGTCATATCCCACAACTCAAGACCGTCATATCCCACAACTCAAGACCGTCATATCCCACAACTCCCGACCGTCATATCCCACAACTCCCGACCGTCATATCCCACAACTCCCGACCGTCATATCCCACAACTCCCGACCGTCATATCCCACAACTCCCGACTGTCATATCCCACAACTCCCGACCGTCATATCCCACAACTCCCGACCGTCATATCCCACAACAACTTCCGACCGTCATATCCCACAACTTCCGACCGTCATATCCCACAACTCCCGACCGTCATATCCCACAACTCCCGACCGTCATATCCCACAACCCCGACCGTCATATCCCACAACTCCCGACCGTCATATCCCACAACCCCGACCGTCATATCCCACAACTCTCGACCGTCATATCCCACAACTCCCGACCGTCATATCCCACAACAACTTCCGACCGTCATATCCCACAACTCCCGACCGTCATATCCCACAACTCCCGACCTTCATATCCCACAACCCCGACCGTCATATCCCACAACTCCCGACCGTCATATCCCACAACCCCGACCGTCATATCCCACAACTCCCGACCGTCATATCCCACAACTCCCGACCGTCATATCCCACAACTCCCGACTGTCATATCCCACAACTCCCGACCGTCATATCCCACAACTCCCGACTGTCATATCCCACAACTCCGACTGTCATATCCCACAACCCCGACCGTCATATCCCACAACTCCCGACCGTCATATCCCACAACTCCCGACCGTCATATCCCACAACTCCCGACCGTCATATCCCACAACTCCCGACTGTCATATCCCACAACAACTTCCGACCGTCATATCCCACAACTACCGACCGTCATATCCCACAACTCCCGACCGTCATATCCCACAACTCCCGACCGTCATATCCCACAACTCAAGACCATCATATCCCACAACTCAAGACCGTCATATCCCACAACTCCCGACCGTCATATCCCACAACTCCCGACCGTCATATCACACAACTCCCGACCGTCATATCCCACAACTCCCGACCGTCATATCCCACAACTCCCGACCGTCATATCCCACAACTCCCGACTGTCATATCCCACAACTCCCGACCGTCATATCCCACAACTCCCGACCGTCATATCCCACAACAACTTCCGACCGTCATATCCCACAACTTCCGACCGTCATATCCCACAACTCCCGACCGTCATATCCCACAACTCCCGACCGTCATATCCCACAACCCCGACCGTCATATCCCACAACTCCCGACCGTCATATCCCACAACCCCGACCGTCATATCCCACAACTCTCGACCGTCATATCCCACAACTCCCGACCGTCATATCCCACAACAACTTCCGACCGTCATATCCCACAACTCCCGACCGTCATATCCCACAACTCCCGACCTTCATATCCCACAACCCCGACCGTCATATCCCACAACTCCCGACCGTCATATCCCACAACCCCGACCGTCATATCCCACAACTCCCGACCGTCATATCCCACAACTCCCGACCGTCATATCCCACAACTCCCGACTGTCATATCCCACAACTCCCGACCGTCATATCCCACAACTCCCGACTGTCATATCCCACAACTCCGACTGTCATATCCCACAACCCCGACCGTCATATCCCACAACTCCCGACCGTCATATCCCACAACTCCCGACCGTCATATCCCACAACTCCCGACTGTCATATCCCACAACAACTTCCGACCGTCATATCCCACAACTACCGACCGTCATATCCCACAACTCCCGACCGTCATATCCCACAACAACTTCCGACCGTCATATCCCACAACTACCGACCGTCATATCCCACAACTCCCGACCGTCATATCCCACAACTCCCGACCGTCATATCCCACAACTCCCGACCGTCATATCCCACAACTCCCGACCGTCATATCCCACAACTCCCGACCGTCATATCCCACAACCCCGACCGTCATATCCCACAACTCCCGACCGTCATATCCCACAACTCTCGACCGTCATATCCCACAACTCCCGACCGTCATATCCCACAACAACTTCCGACCGTCATATCCCACAACTCCCGACCGTCATATCCCACAACTCCCAACCTTCATATCCCACAACCCCGACCGTCATATCCCACAACTCCCGACCGTCATATCCCACAACCCCGACCGTCATATCCCACAACTCCCGACCGTCATATCCCACAACTCCCGACCGTCATATCCCACAACTCCCGACTGTCATATCCCACAACTCCCGACCGTCATATCCCACAACTCCCGACTGTCATATCCCACAACTCCGACTGTCATATCCCACAACCCCGACCGTCATATCCCACAACTCCCGACCGTCATATCCCACAACTCCCGACCGTCATATCCCACAACTCCCGACCGTCATATCCCACAACTCCCGACTGTCATATCCCACAACAACTTCCGACCGTCATATCCCACAACTACCGACCGTCATATCCCACAACTCCCGACCGTCATATCCCACAACTCCCGACCGTCATATCCCACAACTCAAGACCATCATATCCCACAACTCAAGACCGTCATATCCCACAACTCCCGACCGTCATATCCCACAACTCCCGACCGTCATATCACACAACTCCCGACCGTCATATCCCACAACTCCCGACCGTCATATCCCACAACTCCCGACTGTCATATCCCACAACTCCCGACCGTCATATCCCACAACTCCCGACCGTCATATCCCACAACAACTTCCGACCGTCATATCCCACAACTTCCGACCGTCATATCCCACAACTCCCGACCGTCATATCCCACAACCCCGACCGTCATATCCCACAACTCCCGACCGTCATATCCCACAACCCCGACCGTCATATCCCACAACTCTCGACCGTCATATCCCACAACTCCCGACCGTCATATCCCACAACAACTTCCGACCGTCATATCCCACAACTCCCGACCGTCATATCCCACAACTCCCGACCTTCATATCCCACAACCCCGACCGTCATATCCCACAACCCCGACCGTCATATCCCACAACTCCCGACCGTCATATCCCACAACTCCCGACCGTCATATCCCACAACTCCCGACTGTCATATCCCACAACTCCCGACCGTCATATCCCACAACTCCCGACTGTCATATCCCACAACTCCGACTGTCATATCCCACAACCCCGACCGTCATATCCCACAACTCCCGACCGTCATATCCCACAACTCCCGACCGTCATATCCCACAACTCCCGACTGTCATATCCCACAACAACTTCCGACCGTCATATCCCACAACTACCGACCGTCATATCCCACAACTCCCGACCGTCATATCCCACAACAACTTCCGACCGTCATATCCCACAACTCCCGACCGTCATATCCCACAACTCCCGACCGTCATATCCCACAACTCCCGACCGTCATATCCCACAACTCCCGACCGTCATATCCCACAACCCCGACCGTCATATCCCACAACTCCCGACCGTCATATCCCACAACTCCCGACCGTCATATCCCACAACTCCCGACCGTCATATCCCACAACTCCCGACCGTCATATCCCACAACTCCCGACCGTCATATCCCACAACTCCCGACCGTCATATCCCACAACTCCCGACCGTCATATCCCACAACCCCGACCGTCATATCCCACAACCCCGACCGTCATATCCCACAACTCCCGACTGTCATATCCCACAACCCCGACCGTCATATCCCACAACTCCCGACCGTCATATCCCACAACTCCCGACCGTCATATCCCACAACTCAAGACCGTCATATCCCACAACTCAAGACCGTCATATCCCACAACTCCGACTCCAACTCCGACTCCAACTCCGATATGACGGTCGGGGTTGTGGGATATGACGGTCGGGAGTTGTGGGATATGACGGTCGGGAGTTGTGGGATATGACGGTCGGGAGTTGTGGGATATGACGGTCGGGGTTGTGGGATATGACGGTCGGGAGTTGTGGGATATGACGGTCGGGGTTGTGGGATATGACGGTCGGGAGTTGTGGGATATGACGGTCGGGGTTGTGGGATATGAAGGTCGGGAGTTGTGGGATATGACGGTCGGGAGTTGTGGGATATGACGGTCGGAAGTTGTTGTGGGATATGACGGTCGGGAGTTGTGGGATATGACGGTCGAGAGTTGTGGGATATGACGGTCGGGGTTGTGGGATATGACGGTCGGGAGTTGTGGGATATGACGGTCGGGGTTGTGGGATATGACGGTCGGGAGTTGTGGGATATGACGGTCGGGAGTTGTGGGATATGACCGTCGGAAGTTGTGGGATATGACGGTCGGAAGTTGTTGTGGGATATGACGGTCGGGAGTTGTGGGATATGACGGTCGGGAGTTGTGGGATATGACAGTCGGGAGTTGTGGGATATGACGGTCGGGAGTTGTGGGATATGACGGTCGGGAGTTGTGGGATATGACGGTCGGGAGTTGTGGGATATGACGGTCGGGAGTTGTGGGATATGACGGTCTTGAGTTGTGGGATATGACGGTCTTGAGTTGTGGGATATGACGGTCGGGAGTTGTGGGATATGACGGTCGGGAGTTGTGGGATATGACGGTCGGGGTTGTGGGATATGACAGTCGGGGGTTGTGGGATATGACGGTCGGGGTTGTGGGATATGACGGTCGGGAGTTGTGGGATATGACGGTCGGGAGTTGTGGGATATGACGGTCGGGAGTTGTGGGATATGACGGTCGGGAGTTGTGGGATATGACGGTCGGGAGTTGTGGGATATGACGGTCGGGAGTTGTGGGATATGACGGTCGGGAGTTGTGGGATATGACGGTCGGGGTTGTGGGATATGACAGTCGGGAGTTGTGGGATATGACGGTCGGGAGTTGTGGGATATGACGGTCGGGAGTTGTGGGATATGACGGTCGGGAGTTTGGGATATGACGGTCGGGAGTTGTGGGATATGACGGTCGGTAGTTGTGGGATATGACGGTCGGAAGTTGTTGTGGGATATGACGGTCGGGAGTTGTGGGATATGACGGTCGGGAGTTGTGGGATATGACGGTCGGGAGTTGTGGGATATGACGGTCGGGGTTGTGGGATATGACGGTCGGGAGTTGTGGGATATGACGGTCGGGGTTGTGGGATATGAAGGTCGGGAGTTGTGGGATATGACGGTCGGGAGTTGTGGGATATGACGGTCGGAAGTTGTTGTGGGATATGACGGTCGGGAGTTGTGGGATATGACGGTCGAGAGTTGTGGGATATGACGGTCGGGGTTGTGGGATATGACGGTCGGGAGTTGTGGGATATGACGGTCGGGGTTGTGGGATATGACGGTCGGGAGTTGTGGGATATGACGGTCGGGAGTTGTGGGATATGACGGTCGGAAGTTGTGGGATATGACGGTCGGAAGTTGTTGTGGGATATGACGGTCGGGAGTTGTGGGATATGACGGTCGGGAGTTGTGGGATATGACAGTCGGGAGTTGTGGGATATGACGGTCGGGAGTTGTGGGATATGACGGTCGGGAGTTGTGGGATATGACGGTCGGGAGTTGTGTGATATGACGGTCGGGAGTTGTGGGATATGACGGTCGGGAGTTGTGGGATATGACGGTCTTGAGTTGTGGGATATGATGGTCTTGAGTTGTGGGATATGACGGTCGGGAGTTGTGGGATATGACGGTCGGGAGTTGTGGGATATGACGGTCGGGGTTGTGGGATATGACAGTCGGGAGTTGTGGGATATGACGGTCGGGGTTGTGGGATATGACGGTCGGGAGTTGTGGGATATGACGGTCGGGAGTTGTGGGATATGACGGTCGGGAGTTGTGGGATATGACGGTCGGGAGTTGTGGGATATGACGGTCGGGAGTTGTGGGATATGACGGTCGGGAGTTGTGGGATATGACGGTCGGGGTTGTGGGATATGACGGTCGGGAGTTGTGGGATATGACGGTCGGGAGTTGTGGGATATGACGGTCGGGGTTGTGGGATATGACGGTCGGGAGTTGTGGGATATGACGGTCGGGAGTTGTGGGATATGACGGTCGGGAGTTGTGGGATATGACGGTCGGAGTTGTAGGATATGACGGTCGGGAGTTGTGGGATATGACGGTCGGGGTTGTGGGATATGACGGTCGGGAGTTGTGGGATATGACGGTCGGGAGTTGTGGGATATGACGGTCGGGAGTTGTGGGATATGACGGTCGGAAGTTGTTGTGGGATATGACGGTCGGGAGTTGTGGGATATGACGGTCGGAAGTTGTTGTGGGATATGACGGTCGGGAGTTGTGGGATATGACGGTCGGGAGTTGTGGGATATGACGGTCGGGAGTTGTGGGATATGACGGTCGGGAGTTGTGGGATATGACGGTCGGGAGTTGTGGGATATGACGGTCGGGGTTGTGGGATATGACGGTCGGGAGTTTTGGGATATGACGGTCGGGGTTGTGGGATATGACGGTCGGGAGTTGTGGGATATGATGGTCGGAAGTTGTGGGATATGACGGTCGGAAGTTGTTGTGGGATATGACGGTCGGGAGTTGTGGGATATGATGGTCGGGAGTTGTTGTGGGATATGACGGTCGGGAGTTGTGGGATATGACGGTCGGGAGTTGTGGGATATGACGGTCGGGGTTGTGGGATATGACGGTCGGGAGTTGTGGGATATGACGGTCGGGGTTGTGGGATATGACGGTCGGGGTTGTGGGATATGACGGTCGGGAGTTGTGGGATATGACGGTCGGAAGTTGTTGTGGGATATGACGGTCGGGGTTGTGGGATATGACGGTCGGGAGTTGTGGGATATGATGGTCGGAAGTTGTTGTGGGATATGACGGTCGGAAGTTGTTGTGGGATATGACGGTCGGGAGTTGTGGGATATGACGGTCGGGAGTTGTTGTGGGATATGACGGTCGGGAGTTGTGGGATATGACGGTCGGGAGTTGTGGGATATGACGGTCGACCGTCATATCCCACAACTCCCGACCGTCATATCCCACAACTCCCGACCGTCATATCCCACAACTCCCGACCGTCATATCCCACAACTCCCGACCGTCATATCCCACAACTCCCGACCGTCATATCCCACAACCCCGACCGTCATATCCCACAACTCCCGACTGTCATATCCCACAACCCCGACCGTCATATCCCACAACTCCCGACCGTCATATCCCACAACTCCCGACCGTCATATCCCACAACTCAAGACCGTCATATCCCACAACTCAAGACCGTCATATCCCACAACTCCCGACCGTCATATCCCACAACTCCCGACCGTCATATCCCACAACTCCCGACCGTCATATCCCACAACTCCCGACCGTCATATCCCACAACTCCCGACTGTCATATCCCACAACTCCCGACCGTCATATCCCACAACTCCCGACCGTCATATCCCACAACAACTTCCGACCGTCATATCCCACAACTTCCGACGGTCATATCCCACAACTCCCGACCGTCATATCCCACAACTCCCGACCGTCATATCCCACAACCCCGACCGTCATATCCCACAACTCCCGACCGTCATATCCCACAACCCCGACCGTCATATCCCACAACTCTCGACCGTCATATCCCACAACTCCCGACCGTCATATCCCACAACAACTTCCGACCGTCATATCCCACAACTTCCGACGGTCATATCCCACAACTCCCGACCGTCATATCCCACAACCCCGACCGTCATATCCCACAACTCCCGACCGTCATATCCCACAACCCCGACCGTCATATCCCACAACTCCCGACCGTCATATCCCACAACCCCGACCGTCATATCCCACAACTCCCGACCGTCATATCCCACAACTCCCGACCGTCATATCCCACAACTCCCGACCGTCATATCCCACAACCCCGACCGTCATATCCCACAACTCCCGACCGTCATATCCCACAACCCCGACCGTCATATCCCACAACTCCCGACCGTCATATCCCACAACTCCCGACCGTCATATCCCACAACTCCCGACCGTCATATCCCACAACCCCGACCGTCATATCCCACAACTCCCGACCGTCATATCCACAACTCCCGACCGTCATATCCCACAACTCCCGACCGTCATATCCCACAACTCCCGACCGTCATATCCCACAACTCCCGACCGTCATATCCCACAACCCCGACCGTCATATCCCACAACCCCGACCGTCATATCCCACAACTCCCGACCGTCATATCCCACAACCCCGACCGTCATATCCCACAACTCCCGACCGTCATATCCCACAACTCCCGACCGTCATATCCCACAACTCCCGACCGTCATATCCCACAACCCCGACCGTCATATCCCACAACCCCGACCGTCATATCCCACAACTCCCGACCGTCATATCCCACAACCCCGACCGTCATATCCCACAACTCCCGACCGTCATATCCCACAACTCCCGACCGTCATATCCCACAACAACTCCCGACCGTCATATCCCACAACTCCCGACCGTCATATCCCACAACAACTTCCGACCGTCATATCCCACAACAACTTCCGACCATCATATCCCACAACTCCCGACCGTCATATCCCACAACCCCGACCGTCATATCCCACAACAACTTCCGACCGTCATATCCCACAACTCCTGACCGTCATATCCCACAACAACTTCCGACCGTCATATCCCACAACTCCCGACCGTCATATCCCACAACTCCCGACCGTCATATCCCACAACTCCCGACCGTCATATCCCACAACCCCGACCGTCATATCCCACAACTCCCGACCGTCATATCCCACAACTCCCGACCGTCATATCCCACAACCCCCGACCGTCATATCCCACAACTCCCGACCGTCATATCCCACAACTCCCGACCGTCATATCCCACAACTCCCGACCGTCATATCCCACAACTCCCGACCGTCATATCCCACAACTCCCGACCGTCATATCCCACAACTCCCGACCGTCATATCCCACAACTCCCGACCGTCATATCCCACAACCCCGACCGTCATATCCCACAACTCCCGACTGTCATATCCCACAACCCCGACCGTCATATCCCACAACTCCCGACCGTCATATCCCACAACTCCCGACCGTCATATCCCACAACTCAAGACCGTCATATCCCACAACTCAAGACCGTCATATCCCACAACTCCCGACCGTCATATCCCACAACTCCCGACCGTCATATCCCACAACTCCCGACCGTCATATCCCACAACTCCCGACCGTCATATCCCACAACTCCCGACTGTCATATCCCACAACTCCCGACCGTCATATCCCACAACTCCCGACCGTCATATCCCACAACAACTTCCGACCGTCATATCCCACAACTTCCGACCGTCATATCCCACAACTCCCGACCGTCATATCCCACAACTCCCGACCGTCATATCCCACAACCCCGACCGTCATATCCCACAACTCCCGACCGTCATATCCCACAACCCCGACCGTCATATCCCACAACTCTCGACCGTCATATCCCACAACTCCCGACCGTCATATCCCACAACAACTTCCGACCGTCATATCCCACAACTCCCGACCGTCATATCCCACAACTCCCGACCTTCATATCCCACAACCCCGACCGTCATATCCCACAACTCCCGACCGTCATATCCCACAACCCCGACCGTCATATCCCACAACTCCCGACCGTCATATCCCACAACTCCCGACCGTCATATCCCACAACTCCCGACTGTCATATCCCACAACTCCCGACCGTCATATCCCACAACTCCCGACTGTCATATCCCACAACTCCGACTGTCATATCCCACAACCCCGACCGTCATATCCCACAACTCCCGACCGTCATATCCCACAACTCCCGACCGTCATATCCCACAACTCCCGACCGTCATATCCCACAACTCCCGACTGTCATATCCCACAACAACTTCCGACCGTCATATCCCACAACTACCGACCGTCATATCCCACAACTCCCGACCGTCATATCCCACAACAACTTCCGACCGTCATATCCCACAACTACCGACTGTCATATCCCACAACTCCCGACCGTCATATCCCACAACAACTTCCGACCGTCATATCCCACAACTCCCGACCGTCATATCCCACAACTCCCGACCGTCATATCCCACAACTCCCGACCTTCATATCCCACAACTCCCGACCGTCATATCCCACAACCCCAACCGTCATATCCCACAACTCCCGACCGTCATATCCCACAACAACTTCCGACCGTCATATCCCACAACTCCCGACCGTCATATCCCACAACTCCCGACCGTCATATCCCACAACTCCCGACTGTCATATCCTACAACCCCGACCGTCATATCCCACAACAACTTCCGACCGTCATATCCCACAACTCCCGACCGTCATATCCCACAACTCCCGACCGTCATATCCCACAACTCCCGACCGTCATATCCCACAACTCCCGACCGTCATATCCCACAACTCCCGACCTTCATATCCCACAACTCCCGACCGTCATATCCCACAACTCCCGACTGTCATATCCCACAACCCCGACCGTCATATCCCACAACTCCCGACTGTCATATCCCACAACTCCCGACCGTCATATCCCACAACTCCCGACCGTCATATCCCACAACAACTCCCGACCGTCATATCCCACAACCCCGACCGTCATATCCCACAACAACTCCCGACCGTCATATCCCACAACTCCCGACCGTCATATCCCACAACCCCGACCGTCATATCCCACAACAACTTCCGACCGTCATATCCCACAACTCCCGACCGTCATATCCCACAACTCCCGACCGTCATATCCCACAACTCCCGACCGTCATATCCCACAACCCCGACCGTCATATCCCACAACTCCCGACCGTCATATCCCACAACTCCCGACCGTCATATCCCACAACTCCGACCGTCATATCCCACAACTCCCGACCGTCATATCCCACAACTCCGACCGTCATATCCCACAACTCCCGACCGTCATATCCCACAACTCCCGACTGTCATATCCCACAACTCCCGACCGTCATATCCCACAACCCCGACCGTCATATCCCACAACTCCCGACCGTCATATCCCACAACTCCCGACCGTCATATCCCACAACTCCCGACCGTCATATCCCACAACTCCCGACCGTCATATCCCACAACTCCCGACCGTCATATCCCACAACTCCCGACCGTCATATCCCACAACTCCCGACCGTCATATCCCACAACCCCGACCGTCATATCCCACAACTCCCGACCGTCATATCCCACAACTCAAGACTGTCATATCCCACAACTCCCGACCGTCATATCCCACAACTCCCGACCGTCATATCCCACAACTCCCGACCGTCATATCCCACAACTCCCGACTGTCATATCCCACAACTCCCGACCGTCATATCCCACAACTCCCGACCGTCATATCCCACAACAACTTCCGACCGTCATATCCCACAACTTCCGACCGTCATATCCCACAACTCCCGACCGTCATATCCCACAACCCCGACTGTCATATCCCACAACTCCCGACCGTCATATCCCACAACCCCGACCGTCATATCCCACAACTTGCGACCGTCATATCCCACAACTCCCGACCGTCATATCCCACAACTCCCGACTGTCATATCCCACAACTCCCGACCGTCATATCCCACAACTCCCGACTGTCATATCCCACAACTCCGACTGTCATATCCCACAACCCCGACCGTCATATCCCACAACTCCCGACCGTCATATCCCACAACTCCCGACCGTCATATCCCACAACTCCCGACCGTCATATCCCACAACCCCGACCGTCATATCCCACAACTCCCGACTGTCATATCCCACAACTCCCGACCGTCATATCCCACAACAACTTCCGACCGTCATATCCCACAACTCCCGACCGTCATATCCCACAACTCCCGACCGTCATATCCCAAAACCCCGACCGTCATATCCCACAACTCCCGACTGTCATATCCCACAACTCCCGACTGTCATATCCCACAACAACTTCCGACCGTCATATCCCACAACAACTTCCGACCGTCATATCCCACAACTACCGACCGTCATATCCCACAACTCCCGACCGTCATATCCCACAACAACTTCCGACCGTCATATCCCACAACTACCGACCGTCATATCCCACAACTCCCGACCGTCATATCCCACAACAACTTCCGACCGTCATATCCCACAACTCCCGACCGTCATATCCCACAACTCCCGACTGTCATATCCCACAACTCCCGACCGTCATATCCCACAACTCCCGACCTTCATATCCCACAACTCCCGACCGTCATATCCCACAACCCCGACCGTCATATCCCACAACTCCCGACCGTCATATCCCACAACAACTTCCGACCGTCATATCCCACAACTCCCGACCGTCATATCCCACAACTCCCGACCGTCATATCCCACAACTCCCGACTGTCATATCCCACAACCCCGACCGTCATATCCCACAACAACTTCCGACCGTCATATCCCACAACTCCCGACCGTCATATCCCACAACTCCCGACCGTCATATCCCACAACTCCCGACCGTCATATCCCACAACTCCCGACCGTCATATCCCACAACTCCCGACCGTCATATCCCACAACTCCCGACTGTCATATCCCACAACAACTTCCGACCGTCATATCCCACAACTACCGACCGTCATATCCCACAACTCCCGACCGTCATATCCCACAACAACTTCCGACCGTCATATCCCACAACTACCGACCGTCATATCCCACAACTCCCGACCGTCATATCCCACAACAACTTCCGACCGTCATATCCCACAACTCCCGACCGTCATATCCCACAACTCCCGACCGTCATATCCCACAACTCCCGACTGTCATATCCCACAACTCCCGACCTTCATATCCCACAACCCCAACCGTCATATCCCACAACTCCCGACCGTCATATCCCACAACAACTTCCGACCGTCATATCCCACAACTCCCGACCGTCATATCCCACAACCCCCGACTGTCATATCCCACAACCCCGACCGTCATATCCCACAACAACTTCCGACCGTCATATCCCACAACTCCCGACCGTCATATCCCACAACTCCCGACCGTCATATCCCACAACTCCCGACCGTCATATCCCACAACTCCCGACTGTCAAATCCCACAACTCCCGACCATCATATCCCACAACTCCCGACCTTCATATCCCACAACTCCCGACCGTCATATCCCACAACTCCCGACTGTCATATCCCACAACCCCGACCGTCATATCCCACAACTCCCGACTGTCATATCCCACAACTCCCGACCGTCATATCCCACAACTCCCGACCGTCATATCCCACAACTCCGACTGTCATATCCCACAACCCCGACCGTCATATCCCACAACTCCCGACCGTCATATCCCACAACTCCCGACCGTCATATCCCACAACTCCCGACCGTCATATCCCACAACTCCCGACTGTCATATCCCACAACAACTTCCGACCGTCATATCCCACAACTACCGACCGTCATATCCCACAACTCCCGACCGTCATATCCCACAACAACTTCCGACCGTCATATCCCACAACTACCGACTGTCATATCCCACAACTCCCGACCGTCATATCCCACAACAACTTCCGACCGTCATATCCCACAACTCCCGACCGTCATATCCCACAACTCCCGACCGTCATATCCCACAACTCCCGACCTTCATATCCCACAACTCCCGACCGTCATATCCCACAACCCCAACCGTCATATCCCACAACTCCCGACCGTCATATCCCACAACAACTTCCGACCGTCATATCCCACAACTCCCGACCGTCATATCCCACAACTCCCGACCGTCATATCCCACAACTCCCGACTGTCATATCCTACAACCCCGACCGTCATATCCCACAACTCCCGACCGTCATATCCCACAACAACTTCCGACCGTCATATCCCACAACTCCCGACCGTCATATCCCACAACTCCCGACCGTCATATCCCACAACTCCCGACTGTCATATCCCACAACTCCCGACCGTCATATCCCACAACCCCAACCGTCATATCCCACAACTCCCGACCGTCATATCCCACAACAACTTCCGACCGTCATATCCCACAACTCCCGACCGTCATATCCCACAACTCCCGACCGTCATATCCCACAACTCCCGACTGTCATATCCCACAACTCCCGACCGCCATATCCCACAACCCTGACCGTCATATCCCACAACTCCCGACCGTCATATCCCACAACTCCCGACCGTCATATCCCACAACTCCCGACCGTCATATCCCACAACTCCCGACCGTCATATCCCACAACTCCCGACCGTCATATCCCACAACTCCCGACCGTCATATCCCACAACTCCCGACCGTCATATCCCACAACCCCGACCGTCATATCCCACAACTCCCGACCGTCATATCCCACAACCCCGACCGTCATATCCCACAACCCCGACCGTCATATCCCACAACTCCCGACCGTCATATCCCACAACCCCGACCGTCATATCCCACATCTCCCGACCGTCATATCCCACAACTCCCGACCGTCATATCCCACAACTCCCGACCGTCATATCCCACAACCCCGACCGTCATATCCCACAACTCCCGACCGTCATATCCACAACTCCCGACCGTCATATCCCACAACTCCCGACCGTCATATCCCACAACTCCCGACCGTCATATCCCACAACTCCCGACCGTCATATCCCACAACTCCCGACCGTCATATCCCACAACTCCCGACCGTCATATCCCACAACCCCGACCGTCATATCCCACAACCCCGACCGTCATATCCCACAACTCCCGACCGTCATATCCCACAACCCCGACCGTCATATCCCACAACTCCCGACCGTCATATCCCACAACTCCCGACCGTCATATCCCACAACTCCCGACCGTCATATCCCACAACAACTTCCGACCGTCATATCCCACAACTCCCGACCGTCATATCCCACAACAACTTCCGACCGTCATATCCCACAACTCCCGACCGTCATATCCCACAACTCCCGACCGTCATATCCCACAACTCCCGACCGTCATATCCCACAACCCCGAGCGTCATATCCCACAACTCCCGACCGTCATATCCCACAACTCCGACCGTCATATCCCACAACTCCCGACCGTCATATCCCACAACTCCCGACCGTCATATCCCACAACTCCCGACCGTCATATCCCACAACCCCGACCGTCATATCCCACAACTCCCGACCGTCATATCCCACAACTCCCGACCGTCATATCCCACAACCCCGACCGTCATATCCCACAACTCCCGACCGTCATATCCCACAACTCCCGACCGTCATATCCCACAACTCCCGACCGTCATATCCCACAACTCCCGACCGTCATATCCCACAACCCCGACCGTCATATCCCACAACTCCCGACCGTCATATCCCACAACCCCGACCGTCATATCCCACAACTCCCGACCGTCATATCCCACAACTCCCGACCGTCATATCCCACAACTCAAGACCGTCATATCCCACAACTCCCGACCGTCATATCCCACAACTCCCGACCGTCATATCACACAACTCCCGACCGTCATATCCCACAACTCCCGACCGTCATATCCCACAACTCCCGACCGTCATATCCCACAACTCCCGACCGTCATATCCCACAACTCCCGACTGTCATATCCCACAACTCCCGACCGTCATATCCCACAACTCCCGACCGTCATATCCCACAACAACTTCCGACCGTCATATCCCACAACTTCCGACCGTCATATCCCACAACTCCCGACCGTCATATCCCACAACTCCCGACCGTCATATCCCACAACCCCGACCGTCATATCCCACAACTCCCGACCGTCATATCCCACAACCCCGACCGTCATATCCCACAACTCTCGACCGTCATATCCCACAACTCCCGACCGTCATATCCCACAACAACTTCCGACCGTCATATCCCACAACTCCCGACCGTCATATCCCACTACTCCCGACCTTCATATCCCACAACCCCGACCGTCATATCCCACAACTCCCGACCGTCATATCCCACAACCCCGACCGTCATATCCCACAACTCCCGACCGTCATATCCCACAACTCCCGACCGTCATATCCCACAACTCCCGACTGTCATATCCCACAACTCCCGACCGTCATATCCCACAACTCCCGACTGTCATATCCCACAACTCCGACTGTCATATCCCACAACCCCGACCGTCATATCCCACAACTCCCGACCGTCATATCCCACAACTCCCGACCGTCATATCCCACAACTCCCGACCGTCATATCCCACAACTCCCGACTGTCATATCCCACAACAACTTCCGACCGTCATATCCCACAACTACTGACCGTCATATCCCACAACTCCCGACCGTCATATCCCACAACAACTTCCGACCGTCATATCCCACAACTACCGACTGTCATATCCCACAACTCCCGACCGTCATATCCCACAACAACTTCCGACCGTCATATCCCACAACTCCCGACCGTCATATCCCACAACTCCCGACCGTCATATCCCACAACTCCCGACCTTCATATCCCACAACTCCCGACCGTCATATCCCACAACCCCAACCGTCATATCCCACAACTCCCGACCGTCATATCCCACAACAACTTCCGACCGTCATATCCCACAACTCCCGACCGTCATATCCCACAACTCCCGACCGTCATATCCCACAACTCCCGACTGTCATATCCTACAACCCCGACCGTCATATCCCACAACAACTTCCGACCGTCATATCCCACAACTCCCGACCGTCATATCCCACAACTCCCGACCGTCATATCCCACAACTCCCGACTGTCATATCCCACAACTCCCGACCGTCATATCCCACAACTCCCGACCTTCATATCCCACAACTCCCGACCGTCATATCCCACAACTCCCGACTGTCATATCCCACAACCCCGACCGTCATATCCCACAACTCCCGACTGTCATATCGCACAACTCCCGACCGTCATATCCCACAACTCCCGACCGTCATATCCCACAACAACTCCCGACCGTCATATCCCACAACAACTCCCGACCGTCATATCCCACAACAACTCACGACCGTCATATCCCACAACTCCCGACCGTCATATCCCACAACTCCCGACCGTCATATCCCACAACCCCGACCGTCATATCCCACAACAACTTCCGACCGTCATATCCCACAACTCCCGACCGTCATATCCCACAACTCCCGACCGTCATATCCCACAACTCCCGACCGTCATATCCCACAACCCCGACCGTCATATCCCACAACTCCCGACCGTCATATCCCACAACTCCCGACCGTCATATCCCACAACTCCCGACCGTCATATCCCACAACTCCGACCGTCATATCCCACAACTCCCGACCGTCATATCCCACAACTCCCGACCGTCATATCCCACAACTCCCGACCGTCATATCCCACAACCCCGACCGTCATATCCCACAACTCCCGACCGTCATATCCCACAACTCCCGACCGTCATATCCCACAACTCCCGACCGTCATATCCCACAACTCCCGACCGTCATATCCCACAACTCCCGACCGTCATATCCCACAACTCCCGACCGTCATATCCCACAACTCCCGACCGTCATATCCCACAACCCCGACCGTCATATAACACAACTCCCGACTGTCATATCCCACAACCCCGACCGTCATATCCCACAACTCCCGACCGTCATATCCCACAACTCCCGACCGTCATATCCCACAACTCAAGACTGTCATATCCCACAACTCCCGACCGTCATATCCCACAACTCCCGACCGTCATATCCCACAACTCCCGACCGTCATATCCCACAACTCCCGACTGTCATATCCCACAACTCCCGACCGTCATATCCCACAACTCGCGACCATCATATCCCACAACTCCCGACCGTCATATCCCACAACTCCCGACTGTCATATCCCACAACTCCCGACCGTCATATCCCACAACTCCCGACTGTCATATCCCACAACTCCGACTGTCATATCCCACAACCCCGACCGTCATATCCCACAACTCCCGACCGTCATATCCCACAACTCCCGACCGTCATATCCCACAACTCCCGACCGTCATATCCCACAACCCCGACCGTCATATCCCACAACTCCCGACTGTCATATCCCACAACTCCCGACCGTCATATCCCACAACAACTTCCGACCGTCATATCCCACAACTCCCGACCGTCATATCCCACAACTCCCGACCGTCATATCCCACAACCCCGACCGTCATATCCCACAACCCCGACCGTCATATCCCACAACTCCCGACTGTCATATCCCACAACTCCCGACTGTCATATCCCACAACAACTTCCGACCGTCATATCCCACAACTACCGACCGTCATATCCCACAACTCCCGACCGTCATATCCCACAACAACTTCCGACCGTCATATCCCACAACTACCGACCGTCATATCCCACAACTCCCGACCGTCATATCCCACAACAACTTCCGACCGTCATATCCCACAACTCCCGACCGTCATATCCCACAACTCCCGACCGTCATATCCCACAACTCCCGACCGTCATATCCCACAACTCCCGACCTTCATATCCCACAACTCCCGACCGTCATATCCCACAACCCCAACCGTCATATCCCACAACTCCCGACCGTCATATCCCACAACAACTTCCGACCGTCATATCCCACAACTCCCGACCGTCATATCCCACAACTCCCGACCGTCATATCCCACAACTCCCGACTGTCATATCCCACAACCCCGACCGTCATATCCCACAACAACTTCCGACCGTCATATCCCACAACTCCCGACCGTCATATCCCACAACTCCCGACCGTCATATCCCACAACTCCCGACCGTCATATCCCACAACTCCCGACCGTCATATCCCACAACTCCCGACCGTCATATCCCACAACTCCCGACCGTCATATCCCACAACTCCCGACTGTCATATCCCACAACAACTTCCGACCGTCATATCCCACAACTACCGACCGTCATATCCCACAACTCCCGACCGTCATATCCCACAACAACTTCCGACCGTCATATCCCACAACTACCGACCGTCATATCCCACAACTCCCGACTGTCATATCCCACAACTCCCGACCGTCATATCCCACAACTCCCGACCTTCATATCCCACAACTCCCGACCGTCATATCCCACAACTCCCGACTGTCATATCCCACAACCCCGACCGTCATATCCCACAACTCCCGACTGTCATATCCCACAACTCCCGACCGTCATATCCCACAACTCCCGACTGTCATATCCCACAACTCCGACTGTCATATCCCACAACCCCGACCGTCATATCCCACAACTCCCGACCGTCATATCCCACAACTCCCGACCGTCATATCCCACAACTCCCGACCGTCATATCCCACAACTCCCGACTGTCATATCCCACAACAACTTCCGACCGTCATATCCCACAACTACCGACCGTCATATCCCACAACTCCCGACCGTCATATCCCACAACAACTTCCGACCGTCATATCCCACAACTACCGACTGTCATATCCCACAACTCCCGACCGTCATATCCCACAACAACTTCCGACCGTCATATCCCACAACTCCCGACCGTCATATCCCACAACTCCCGACCGTCATATCCCACAACTCCCGACCTTCATATCCCACAACTCCCGACCGTCATATCCCACAACCCCAACCGTCATATCCCACAACTCCCGACCGTCATATCCCACAACAACTTCCGACCGTCATATCCCACAACTCCCGACCGTCATATCCCACAACTCCCGACCGTCATATCCCACAACTCCCGACTGTCATATCCTACAACCCCGACCGTCATATCCCACAACAACTTCCGACCATCATATCCCACAACTCCCGACCATCATATCCCACAACTCCCGACTGTCATATCCCACAACCCCGACCGTCATATCCCACAACTCCCGACCGTCATATCCCACAACTCCCGACCGTCATATCCCACAACTCAAGACCGTCATATCCCACAACTCAAGACCGTCATATCCCACAACTCCCGACCGTCATATCCCACAACTCCCGACCGTCATATCACACAACTCCCGACCGTCATATCCCACAACAACTTCCGACCATCATATCCCACAACTCCCGACCGTCATATCCCACAACTCCCGACCGTCATATCCCACAACAACTTCCGACCGTCATATCCCACAACTCCCGACCGTCATATCCCACAACAACTTCCGACCGTCATATCCCACAACTCCCGACCGTCATATCCCACAACTCCCGACCGTCATATCCCACAACTCCCGACCGTCATATCCCACAACCCCGAGCGTCATATCCCACAACTCCCGACCGTCATATCCCACAACTCCGACCGTCATATCCCACAACTCCCGACCGTCATATCCCACAACTCCCGACCGTCATATCCCACAACTCCCGACCGTCATATCCCACAACCCCGACCGTCATATCCCACAACTCCCGACCGTCATATCCCACAACTCCCGACCGTCATATCCCACAACCCCGACCGTCATATCCCACAACTCCCGACCGTCATATCCCACAACTCCCGACCGTCATATCCCACAACTCCCGACCGTCATATCCCACAACTCCCGACCGTCATATCCCACAACTCCCGACCGTCATATCCCACAACTCCCGACCGTCATATCCCACAACCCCGACCGTCATATCCCACAACTCCCGACTGTCATATCCCACAACCCCGACCGTCATATCCCACAACTCCCGACCGTCATATCCCACAACTCCCGACCGTCATATCCCACAACTCAAGACCGTCATATCCCACAACTCCCGACCGTCATATCCCACAACTCCCGACCGTCATATCACACAACTCCCGACCGTCATATCCCACAACTCCCGACCGTCATATCCCACAACTCCCGACCGTCATATCCCACAACTCCCGACCGTCATATCCCACAACTCCCGACTGTCATATCCCACAACTCCCGACCGTCATATCCCACAACTCCCGACCGTCATATCCCACAACAACTTCCGACCGTCATATCCCACAACTTCCGACCGTCATATCCCACAACTCCCGACCGTCATATCCCACAACTCCCGACCGTCATATCCCACAACCCCGACCGTCATATCCCACAACTCCCGACCGTCATATCCCACAACCCCGACCGTCATATCCCACAACTCTCGACCGTCATATCCCACAACTCCCGACCGTCATATCCCACAACAACTTCCGACCGTCATATCCCACAACTCCCGACCGTCATATCCCACAACTCCCGACCTTCATATCCCACAACCCCGACCGTCATATCCCACAACTCCCGACCGTCATATCCCACAACCCCGACCGTCATATCCCACAACTCCCGACCGTCATATCCCACAACTCCCGACCGTCATATCCCACAACTCCCGACTGTCATATCCCACAACTCCCGACCGTCATATCCCACAACTCCCGACTGTCATATCCCACAACTCCGACTGTCATATCCCACAACCCCGACCGTCATATCCCACAACTCCCGACCGTCATATCCCACAACTCCCGACCGTCATATCCCACAACTCCCGACCGTCATATCCCACAACTCCCGACTGTCATATCCCACAACAACTTCCGACCGTCATATCCCACAACTACTGACCGTCATATCCCACAACTCCCGACCGTCATATCCCACAACAACTTCCGACCGTCATATCCCACAACTACCGACTGTCATATCCCACAACTCCCGACCGTCATATCCCACAACAACTTCCGACCGTCATATCCCACAACTCCCGACCGTCATATCCCACAACTCCCGACCGTCATATCCCACAACTCCCGACCTTCATATCCCACAACTCCCGACCGTCATATCCCACAACCCCAACCGTCATATCCCACAACTCCCGACCGTCATATCCCACAACAACTTCCGACCGTCATATCCCACAACTCCCGACCGTCATATCCCACAACTCCCGACCGTCATATCCCACAACTCCCGACTGTCATATCCTACAACCCCGACCGTCATATCCCACAACAACTTCCGACCGTCATATCCCACAACTCCCGACCGTCATATCCCACAACTCCCGACCGTCATATCCCACAACTCCCGACTGTCATATCCCACAACTCCCGACCGTCATATCCCACAACTCCCGACCTTCATATCCCACAACTCCCGACCGTCATATCCCACAACTCCCGACTGTCATATCCCACAACCCCGACCGTCATATCCCACAACTCCCGACTGTCATATCGCACAACTCCCGACCGTCATATCCCACAACTCCCGACCGTCATATCCCACAACAACTCCCGACCGTCATATCCCACAACAACTCCCGACCGTCATATCCCACAACAACTCACGACCGTCATATCCCACAACTCCCGACCGTCATATCCCACAACTCCCGACCGTCATATCCCACAACCCCGACCGTCATATCCCACAACAACTTCCGACCGTCATATCCCACAACTCCCGACCGTCATATCCCACAACTCCCGACCGTCATATCCCACAACTCCCGACCGTCATATCCCACAACCCCGACCGTCATATCCCACAACTCCCGACCGTCATATCCCACAACTCCCGACCGTCATATCCCACAACTCCCGACCGTCATATCCCACAACTCCGACCGTCATATCCCACAACTCCCGACCGTCATATCCCACAACTCCCGACTGTCATATCCCACAACTCCCGACCGTCATATCCCACAACCCCGACCGTCATATCCCACAACTCCCGACCGTCATATCCCACAACTCCCGACCGTCATATCCCACAACTCCCGACCGTCATATCCCACAACTCCCGACCGTCATATCCCACAACTCCCGACCGTCATATCCCACAACTCCCGACCGTCATATCCCACAACTCCCGACCGTCATATCCCACAACCCCGACCGTCATATAACACAACTCCCGACTGTCATATCCCACAACCCCGACCGTCATATCCCACAACTCCCGACCGTCATATCCCACAACTCCCGACCGTCATATCCCACAACTCAAGACTGTCATATCCCACAACTCCCGACCGTCATATCCCACAACTCCCGACCGTCATATCCCACAACTCCCGACCGTCATATCCCACAACTCCCGACTGTCATATCCCACAACTCCCGACCGTCATATCCCACAACTCCCGACCGTCATATCCCACAACAACTTCCGACCGTCATATCCCACAACTTCCGACCGTCATATCCCACAACTCCCGACCGTCATATCCCACAACCCCGACTGTCATATCCCACAACTCCCGACCGTCATATCCCACAACCCCGACCGTCATATCCCACAACTCGCGACCATCATATCCCACAACTCCCGACCGTCATATCCCACAACTCCCGACTGTCATATCCCACAACTCCCGACCGTCATATCCCACAACTCCCGACTGTCATATCCCACAACTCCGACTGTCATATCCCACAACCCCGACCGTCATATCCCACAACTCCCGACCGTCATATCCCACAACTCCCGACCGTCATATCCCACAACTCCCGACCGTCATATCCCACAACCCCGACCGTCATATCCCACAACTCCCGACTGTCATATCCCACAACTCCCGACCGTCATATCCCACAACAACTTCCGACCGTCATATCCCACAACTCCCGACCGTCATATCCCACAACTCCCGACCGTCATATCCCACAACCCCGACCGTCATATCCCACAACCCCGACCGTCATATCCCACAACTCCCGACTGTCATATCCCACAACTCCCGACTGTCATATCCCACAACAACTTCCGACCGTCATATCCCACAACTACCGACCGTCATATCCCACAACTCCCGACCGTCATATCCCACAACAACTTCCGACCGTCATATCCCACAACTACCGACCGTCATATCCCACAACTCCCGACCGTCATATCCCACAACAACTTCCGACCGTCATATCCCACAACTCCCGACCGTCATATCCCACAACTCCCGACCGTCATATCCCACAACTCCCGACCGTCATATCCCACAACTCCCGACCTTCATATCCCACAACTCCCGACCGTCATATCCCACAACCCCAACCGTCATATCCCACAACTCCCGACCGTCATATCCCACAACAACTTCCGACCGTCATATCCCACAACTCCCGACCGTCATATCCCACAACTCCCGACCGTCATATCCCACAACTCCCGACTGTCATATCCCACAACCCCGACCGTCATATCCCACAACAACTTCCGACCGTCATATCCCACAACTCCCGACCGTCATATCCCACAACTCCCGACCGTCATATCCCACAACTCCCGACCGTCATATCCCACAACTCCCGACCGTCATATCCCACAACTCCCGACCGTCATATCCCACAACTCCCGACCGTCATATCCCACAACTCCCGACCGTCATATCCCACAACTCCCGACTGTCATATCCCACAACAACTTCCGACCGTCATATCCCACAACTACCGACCGTCATATCCCACAACTCCCGACCGTCATATCCCACAACAACTTCCGACCGTCATATCCCACAACTACCGACCGTCATATCCCACAACTCCCGACTGTCATATCCCACAACTCCCGACCGTCATATCCCACAACTCCCGACCTTCATATCCCACAACTCCCGACCGTCATATCCCACAACTCCCGACTGTCATATCCCACAACCCCGACCGTCATATCCCACAACTCCCGACTGTCATATCCCACAACTCCCGACCGTCATATCCCACAACTCCCGACTGTCATATCCCACAACTCCGACTGTCATATCCCACAACCCCGACCGTCATATCCCACAACTCCCGACCGTCATATCCCACAACTCCCGACCGTCATATCCCACAACTCCCGACCGTCATATCCCACAACTCCCGACTGTCATATCCCACAACAACTTCCGACCGTCATATCCCACAACTACCGACCGTCATATCCCACAACTCCCGACCGTCATATCCCACAACAACTTCCGACCGTCATATCCCACAACTACCGACTGTCATATCCCACAACTCCCGACCGTCATATCCCACAACAACTTCCGACCGTCATATCCCACAACTCCCGACCGTCATATCCCACAACTCCCGACCGTCATATCCCACAACTCCCGACCTTCATATCCCACAACTCCCGACCGTCATATCCCACAACCCCAACCGTCATATCCCACAACTCCCGACCGTCATATCCCACAACAACTTCCGACCGTCATATCCCACAACTCCCGACCGTCATATCCCACAACTCCCGACCGTCATATCCCACAACTCCCGACTGTCATATCCTACAACCCCGACCGTCATATCCCACAACAACTTCCGACCGTCATATCCCACAACTCCCGACCGTCATATCCCACAACTCCCGACCGTCATATCCCACAACTCCCGACTGTCATATCCCACAACTCCCGACCGTCATATCCCACAACTCCCGACCGTCATATCCCACAACTCCCGACCGTCATATCCCACAACTCCCGACCTTCATATCCCACAACTCCCGACCGTCATATCCCACAACTCCCGACTGTCATATCCCACAACCCCGACCGTCATATCCCACAACTCCCGACTGTCATATCCCACAACTCCCGACCGTCATATCCCACAACTCCCGACCGTCATATCCCACAACAACTCCCGACCGTCATATCCCACAACCCCGACCGTCATATCCCACAACAACTCCCGACCGTCATATCCCACAACTCCCGACCGTCATATCCCACAACTCCCGACCGTCATATCCCACAACTCCCGACCGTCATATCCCACAACTCCGACCGTCATATCCCACAACTCCCGACCGTCATATCCCACAACTCCCGACTGTCATATCCCACAACTCCCGACCGTCATATCCCACAACCCCGACCGTCATATCCCACAACTCCCGACCGTCATATCCCACAACTCCCGACCGTCATATCCCACAACTCCCGACCGTCATATCCCACAACTCCCGACCGTCATATCCCACAACTCCCGACCGTCATATCCCACAACCCCGACCGTCATATAACACAACTCCCGACTGTCATATCCCACAACCCCGACCGTCATATCCCACAACTCCCGACCGTCATATCCCACAACTCCCGACCGTCATATCCCACAACTCAAGACTGTCATATCCCACAACTCCCGACCGTCATATCCCACAACTCCCGACCGTCATATCCCACAACTCCCGACCGTCATATCCCACAACTCCCGACTGTCATATCCCACAACTCCCGACCGTCATATCCCACAACTCCCGACCGTCATATCCCACAACAACTTCCGACCGTCATATCCCACAACTCCCGACCGTCATATCCCACAACCCCGACTGTCATATCCCACAACTCCCGACCGTCATATCCCACAACCCCGACCGTCATATCCCACAACTCGCGACCGTCATATCCCACAACTCCCGACCGTCATATCCCACAACTCCCGACTGTCATATCCCACAACTCCCGACCGTCATATCCCACAACTCCCGACTGTCATATCCCACAACTCCGACTGTCATATCCCACAACCCCGACCGTCATATCCCACAACTCCCGACCGTCATATCCCACAACTCCCGACCGTCATATCCCACAACTCCCGACCGTCATATCCCACAACCCCGACCGTCATATCCCACAACTCCCGACTGTCATATCCCACAACTCCTGACCGTCATATCCCACAACAACTTCCGACCGTCATATCCCACAACTCCCGACCGTCATATCCCACAACTCCCGACCGTCATATCCCACAACCCCGACCGTCATATCCCACAACTCCCGACTGTCATATCCCACAACTCCCGACTGTCATATCCCACAACAACTTCCGACCGTCATATCCCACAACTACCGACCGTCATATCCCACAACTCCCGACCGTCATATCCCACAACAACTTCCGACCGTCATATCCCACAACTACCGACCGTCATATCCCACAACTCCTGACCGTCATATCCCACAACAACTTCCGACCGTCATATCCCACAACTCCCGACCGTCATATCCCACAACTCCCGACCGTCATATCCCACAACTCCCGACCGTCATATCCCACAACTCCCGACCTTCATATCCCACAACTCCCGACCGTCATATCCCACAACCCCAACCGTCATATCCCACAACTCCCGACCGTCATATCCCACAACAACTTCCGACCATCATATCCCACAACTCCCGACCGTCATATCCCACAACTCCCGACCGTCATATCCCACAACAACTTCCGACCATCATATCCCACAACTCCCGACTGTCATATCCCACAACCCCGACCGTCATATCCCACAACAACTTCCGACCGTCATATCCCACAACTCCCGACCGTCATATCCCACAACTCCCGACCGTCATATCCCACAACTCCCGACTGTCATATCCCACAACTCCCGACCGTCATATCCCACAACTCCCGACCTTCATATCCCACAACTCCCGACCGTCATATCCCACAACTCCCGACTGTCATATCCCACAACCCCGACCGTCATATCCCACAACTCCCGACTGTCATATCCCACAACTCCCGACCGTCATATCCCACAACTCCCGACCGTCATATCCCACAACAACTCCCGACCGTCATATCCCACAACCCCGACCGTCATATCCCACAACAACTCCCGACCGTCATATCCCACAACTCCCGACCGTCATATCCCACAACTCCCGACCGTCATATCCCACAACCCCGACCGTCATATCCCACAACAACTTCCGACCGTCATATCCCACAACTCCCGACCGTCATATCCCACAACTCCCGACCGTCATATCCCACAACTCCCGACCGTCATATCCCACAACTCCCGACCGTCATATCCCACAACCCCGACCGTCATATCCCACAACTCCCGACCGTCATATCCCACAACTCCCGACCGTCATATCCCACAACTCCCGACCGTCATATCCCACAACTCCGACCGTCATATCCCACAACTCCCGACCGTCATATCCCACAACTCCCGACCGTCATATCCCACAACTCCCGACCGTCATATCCCACAACCCCGACCGTCATATCCCACAACTCCCGACCGTCATATCCCACAACTCCCGACCGTCATATCCCACAACCCCGACCGTCATATCCCACAACTCCCGACCGTCATATCCCACAACTCCCGACCGTCATATCCCACAACTCCCGACCTTCATATCCCACAGCTCCCGACCGTCATATCCCACAACCCCAACCGTCATATCCCACAACTCCCGACCGTCATATCCCACAACAACTTCCGACCATCATATCCCACAACTCCCGACCGTCATATCCCACAACTCCCGACCGTCATATCCCACAACAACTTCCGACCATCATATCCCACAACTCCCGACTGTCATATCCCACAACCCCGACCGTCATATCCCACAACAACTTCCGACCGTCATATCCCACAACTCCCGACCGTCATATCCCACAACTCCCGACCGTCATATCCCACAACTCCCGACCGTCATATCCCACAACTCCCGACCGTCATATCCCACAACTCCCGACCGTCATATCCCACAACTCCCGACCGTCATATCCCACAACTCCCGACTGTCATATCCCACAACAACTTCCGACCGTCATATCCCACAACTACCGACCGTCATATCCCACAACTCCCGACCGTCATATCCCACAACAACTTCCGACCGTCATATCCCACAACTACCGACCGTCATATCCCACAACTCCCGACCGTCATATCCCACAACAACTTCCGACCGTCATATCCCACAACTCCCGACCGTCATATCCCACAACTCCCGACCGTCATATCCCACAACTCCCGACTGTCATATCCCACAACTCCCGACCTTCATATCCCACAACCCCAACCGTCATATCCCACAACTCCCGACCGTCATATCCCACAACAACTTCCGACCGTCATATCCCACAACTCCCGACCGTCATATCCCACAACCGCCGACTGTCATATCCCACAACCCCGACCGTCATATCCCACAACAACTTCCGACCGTCATATCCCACAACTCCCGACCGTCATATCCCACAACTCCCGACCGTCATATCCCACAACTCCCGACTGTCATATCCCACAACTCCCGACCGTCATATCCCACAACTCCCGACCTTCATATCCCACAACTCCCGACCGTCATATCCCACAACTCCCGACTGTCATATCCCACAACCCCGACCGTCATATCCCACAACTCCCGACTGTCATATCCCACAACTCCCGACCGTCATATCCCACAACTCCCGACCGTCATATCCCACAACAACTCCCGACCGTCATATCCCACAACCCCGACCGTCATATCCCACAACAACTCCCGACCGTCATATCCCACAACTCCCGACCGTCATATCCCACAACTCCCGACCGTCATATCCCACAACCCCGACCGTCATATCCCACAACAACTTCCGACCGTCATATCCCACAACTCCCGACCGTCATATCCCACAACTCCCGACCGTCATATCCCACAACTCCCGACCGTCATATCCCACAACTCCCGACCGTCATATCCCACAACCCCGACCGTCATATCCCACAACTCCCGACCGTCATATCCCACAACTCCCGACCGTCATATCCCACAACTCCCGACCGTCATATCCCACAACTCCGACCGTCATATCCCACAACTCCCGACCGTCATATCCCACAACTCCCGACCGTCATATCCCACAACTCCCGACCGTCATATCCCACAACCCCGACCGTCATATCCCACAACTCCCGACCGTCATATCCCACAACTCCCGACCGTCATATCCCACAACTCCCGACCGTCATATCCCACAACTCCCAACCGTCATATCCCACAACTCCCGACCGTCATATCCCACAACTCCCGACCGTCATATCCCACAACCCCGACCGTCATATCCCACAACTCCCGACTGTCATATCCCACAACCCCGACCGTCATATCCCACAACTCCCGACCGTCATATCCCACAACTCCCGACCGTCATATCCCACAACTCAAGACCGTCATATCCCACAACTCCCGACCGTCATATCCCACAACTCCCGACCGTCATATCCCACAACTCCCGACCGTCATATCCCACAACTCCCGACCGTCATATCCCACAACTCCCGACCGTCATATCCCACAACAACTTCCGACCGTCATATCCCACAACTTCCGACCGTCATATCCCACAACTCCCGACCGTCATATCCCACAACTCCCGACCTTCATATCCCACAACCCCGACTGTCATATCCCACAACTCCCGACCGTCATATCCCACAACCCCGACCGTCATATCCCACAACTCCCGACCGTCATATCCCACAACTCCCGACCGTCATATCCCACAACTCCCGACCGTCATATCCCACAACTCCCGACTGTCATATCCCACAACTCCGACTGTCATATCCCACAACCCCGACCGTCATATCCCACAACTCCCGACCGTCATATCCCACAACTCCCGACCGTCATATCCCACAACTCCCAACTGTCATATCCCACAACAACTTCCGACCGTCATATCCCACAACTACCGACCGTCATATCCCACAACTCCCGACCGTCATATCCCACAACAACTTCCGACCGTCATATCCCACAACTCCCGACCGTCATATCCCACAACTCCCGACCGTCATATCCCACAACTCCCGACCTTCATATCCCACAACTCCCGACCGTCATATCCCACAACCCCAACCGTCATATCCCACAACTCCCGACCGTCATATCCCACAACAACTTCCGACCGTCATATCCCACAACTCCCGACCGTCATATCCCACAACTCCCGACCGTCATATCCCACAACTCCCGACTGTCATATCCCACAACCCCGACCGTCATATCCCACAACAACTTCCGACTGTCATATCCCACAACTCCCGACCGTCATATCCCACAACTCCCGACCGTCATATCCCACAACTCCCGACCGTCATATCCCACAACTCCCGACCGTCATATCCCACAACTCCCGACCTTCATATCCCACAACTCCCGACCGTCATATCCCACAACTCCCGACTGTCATATCCCACAACCCCGACCGTCATATCCCACAACTCCCGACTGTCATATCCCACAACTCCCGACCGTCATATCCCACAACTCCCGACCGTCATATCCCACAACAACTCCCGACCGTCATATCCCACAACCCCGACCGTCATATCCCACAACCCCGACCGTCATATCCCACAACTCCGACTGTCATATGCCACAACTCCCGACCGTCATATCCCACAACTCCCGACTGTCATATCCCACAACCCCGACCGTCATATCCCACAACTCCCGACTGTCATATCCCACAACTCCCAACTGTCATATCCCACAACTCCCGACCGTCATATCCCACAACTCCCGACTGTCATATCCCACAACGCCGACCGTCATATCCCACAACTCCCGACTGTCATATCCCACAACTCCCGACCGTCATATCCCACAACTCAAGACCGTCATATCCCACAACTCCCGACCGTCATATCCCACAACTCCGACCGTCATATCCCACAACCCCGACCGTCATATCCCACAACTCCGACCGTCATATCCCACAACTCAAGACCGTCATATCCCACAACTCCCGACCGTCATATCCCACAACTCCCGACCATCATATCCCACAACTCCCGACCGTCATATCCCACAACCCCGACCGTCATATCCCACAACTCCGACTGTCATATCCCACAACTCCCGACCGTCATATCCCACAACTCCCGACCGTCATATCCCACAACTCCCGATCTTCATATCCCACAACTCCCGACTGTCATATCCCACAACCCCGACCGTCATATCCCACAACTCCCGACCGTCATATCCCACAACTCCCGACCGTCATATCCCACAACAACTTCCGACCGTCATATCCCACAACTCCCGACCGTCATATCCCACAACTCCCGACCGTCATATCCCACAACTCCCGACCGTCATATCCCACAACTCCCGACCGTCATATCCCACAACTCCCGACCGTCATATCCCACAACTCCCGACCGTCATATCCCACAACCCCGACCGTCATATCCCACAACTCCCGACCGTCATATCCCACAACTCCCGACCGTCATATCTCACAACTCCCGACCGTCATATCCCACAACAACTTCCGACCGTCATATCCCACAACTCCCGACCGTCATATCCCACAACTCCCGACCGTCATATCCCACAACTCCCGACCGTCATATCCCACAACTCCCGACCGTCATATCCCACAACCCCGACCGTCATATCCCACAACTCCCGACCGTCATATCCCACAACTCCCGACCGTCATATCCCACAACTTCCGACCGTCATATCCCACAACCCCGACCGTCATATCCCACAACTCCCGACCGTCATATCCCACAACCCCGACCGTCATATCCCACAACCCCGACCGTCATATCCCACAACTCCGACCGTCATATCCCACAACTCCCGACCGTCATATCCCACAACCCCGACCGTCATATCCCACAACTCTCGACCGTCATATCCCACAACTCCCGACCGTCATATCCCACAACTCCCGACCGTCATATCCCACAACTACCGACCGTCATATCCCACAACTCCCGACCGTCATATCCCACAACTCCCGACCGTCATATCCCACAACCCCGACCGTAATATCCCACAACAACTTCCGACCGTCATATCCCACAACTCCCGACCGTCATATCCCACAACTCCCGACCGTCATATCCCACAACCCCGACCGTCATATCCCACAACTCCCGACCGTCATATCCCACAACTCCCGACCGTCATATCCCACAACTCCCGACTGTCATATCCCACAACTCCCGACCGTCATATCCCACAACCCCGACCGTCATATCCCACAACTCCCGACCGTCATATCCCACAACTCCCGACCGTCATATCCCACAACTCCCGACCGTCATATCCCACAACTCCCGACCGTCATATCCCATAACTCCCGACCGTCATATCCCACAACTCCCGACCGTCATATCCCACAACTCCCGACCGTCATATCCCACAACCCCGACCGTCATATCCCACAACTCCCGACTGTCATATCCCACAACCCCGACCGTCATATCCCACAACTCCCAACCGTCATATCCCACAACTCCCGACCGTCATATCCCACAACTCAAGACCGTCATATCCCACAACTCCCGACCGTCATATCCCACAACTCCCGACCGTCATATCCCACAACTCCCGACCGTCATATCCCACAACTCCCGACCGTCATATCCCACAACTCCGACTGTCATATCCCACAACTACCGACCGTCATATCCCACAACTCCCGACCGTCATATCCCACAACTCCCGACTGTCATATCCCACAACTCCCGACCGTCATATCCCACAACCCCGACCGTCATATCCCACAACTCCCGACCGTCATATCCCACAACAACTTCCGACCGTCATATCCCACAACTCCCGACCGTCATATCCCACAACTCCCGACCGTCATATCCCACAACTCCCGACTGTCATATCCCACAACTCCCGACCGTCATATCCCACAACTCCCGACCGTCATATCCCACAACAACTCCCGACCGTCATATCCCACAACCCCGACCGTCATATCCCACAACTCCCGACCGTCATATCCCACAACTCCCGACCTTCATATCCCACAACCCCGACCGTCATATCCCACAACTCCCGACCGTCATATCCCACAACTCCCGACCGTCATATCCCACAACCCCGACCGTCATATCCCACAACTCCGACTGTCATATCCCACAACTCCCGACCGTCATATCCCACAACTCCCGACTGTCATATCCCACAACCCCGACCGTCATATCCCACAACTCCCGACTGTCATATCCCACAACTCCCAACTGTCATATCCCACAACTCCCGACCGTCATATCCCACAACTCCCGACTGTCATATCCCACAACCCCGACCGTCATATCCCACAACTCCCGACTGTCATATCCCACAACTCCCGACCGTCATATCCCACAACTTAAGACCGTCATATCCCACAACTCCCGACCGTCATATCCCACAACTCCCGACCGTCATATCCCACAACTCCGACTGTCATATCCCACAACTCCCGACCGTCATATCCCACAACTCCGACCGTCATATCCCACAACTCCGACCGTCATATCCCACAACTCCGACTGTCATATGCCACAACTCCCGACCGTCATATCCCACAACTCCCGACCGTCATATCCCACAACTCCCGACCGTCATATCCCACAACTCCCGACTGTCATATCCCACAACTCCCGACCGTCATATCCCACAACCCCGACCGTCATATCCCACAACTCCCGACCGTCATATCCCACAACAACTTCCGACCGTCATATCCCACAACTCCCGACCGTCATATCCCACAACTCCCGACCGTCATATCCCACAACTCCCGACTGTCATATCCCACAACTCCCGACCGTCATATCCCACAACTCCCGACCGTCATATCCCACAACAACTCCCGACCGTCATATCCCACAACCCCGACCGTCATATCCCACAACTCCCGACCGTCATATCCCACAACTCCCGACCTTCATATCCCACAACCCCGACCGTCATATCCCACAACTCCCGACCGTCATATCCCACAACTCCCGACCGTCATATCCCACAACCCCGACCGTCATATCCCACAACTCCGACTGTCATATCCCACAACTCCCGACCGTCATATCCCACAACTCCCGACTGTCATATCCCACAACCCCGACCGTCATATCCCACAACTCCCGACTGTCATATCCCACAACTCCCAACTGTCATATCCCACAACTCCCGACCGTCATATCCCACAACTCCCGACTGTCATATCCCACAACCCCGACCGTCATATCCCACAACTCCCGACTGTCATATCCCACAACTCCCGACCGTCATATCCCACAACTTAAGACCGTCATATCCCACAACTCCCGACCGTCATATCCCACAACTCCCGACCGTCATATCCCACAACTCCGACTGTCATATCCCACAACTCCCGACCGTCATATCCCACAACTCCGACCGTCATATCCCACAACTCCGACTGTCATATCCCACAACTCCCGACCGTCATATCCCACAACTCCGACCGTCATATCCCACAACTACCGACCGTCATATCCCACAACTCCCGACCGTCATATCCCACAACTCCCGACTGTCATATCCCACAACTCCCGACCGTCATATCCCACAACCCCGACCGTCATATCCCACAACTCCCGACCGTCATATCCCACAACAACTTCCGACCGTCATATCCCACAACTCCCGACCGTCATATCCCACAACTCCCGACCGTCATATCCCACAACTCCCGACTGTCATATCCCACAACTCCCGACCGTCATATCCCACAACTCCCGACCGTCATATCCCACAACAACTCCCGACCGTCATATCCCACAACCCCGACCGTCATATCCCACAACTCCCGACCGTCATATCCCACAACTCCCGACCTTCATATCCCACAACCCCGACCGTCATATCCCACAACTCCCGACCGTCATATCCCACAACTCCCGACCGTCATATCCCACAACCCCGACCGTCATATCCCACAACTCCGACTGTCATATCCCACAACTCCCGACCGTCATATCCCACAACTCCCGACTGTCATATCCCACAACCCCGACCGTCATATCCCACAACTCCCGACTGTCATATCCCACAACTCCCAACTGTCATATCCCACAACTCCCGACCGTCATATCCCACAACTCCCGACTGTCATATCCCACAACCCCGACCGTCATATCCCACAACTCCCGACTGTCATATCCCACAACTCCCGACCGTCATATCCCACAACTTAAGACCGTCATATCCCACAACTCCCGACCGTCATATCCCACAACTCCCGACCGTCATATCCCACAACTCCCGACCGTCATATCCCACAACTCCGACTGTCATATCCCACAACTCCCGACCGTCATATCCCACAACTCCGACCGTCATATCCCACAACTCCGACTGTCATATCCCACAACTCCCGACCGTCATATCCCACAACTCCGACCGTCATATCCCACAACTCCGACTGTCATATCCCACAACTCCCGACCGTCATATCCCACAACTCAAGACGGTCATATCCCACAACCCCGACCGTCATATCCCACAACTCCCGACCATCATATCCCACAACCCCGACCGTCATATCCCACAACTCCCGACCGTCATATCCCACAACTCCCGACCGTCATATCCCACAACTCCCGACCGTCATATCCCACAACCCCGACCGTCATATCCCACAACTCCCGACCGTCATATCCCACAACTCCCGACCGTCATATCCCACAACTCCCGACCGTCATATCCCACAACCCCGACCGTCAAATCCCACAACTCCCGACCGTCATATCCCACAACTCCCGACCGTCATATCCCACAACTCCCGACTGTCATATCCCACAACCCCGACCGTCATATCCCACAACTCCCAACCGTCATATCCCACAACTCCCGACCGTCATATCCCACAACTCAAGACCGTCATATCCCACAACTCCCGACCGTCATATCCCACAACTCCCGACCGTCATATCCCACAACTCCCGACCGTCATATCCCACAACTCCCGACTGTCATATCCCACAACTCCGACTGTCATATCCCACAACTACCGACCGTCATATCCCACAACTCCCGACCGTCATATCCCACAACTCCCGACTGTCATATCCCACAACTCCCGACCGTCATATCCCACAACCCCGACCGTCATATCCCACAACTCCCGACCGTCATATCCCACAACAACTTCCGACCGTCATATCCCACAACTCCCGACCGTCATATCCCACAACTCCCGACCGTCATATCCCACAACTCCCGACTGTCATATCCCACAACTCCTGACCGTCATATCCCACAACTCCCGACCGTCATATCCCACAACAACTCCCGACCGTCATATCCCACAACCCCGACCGTCATATCCCACAACTCCCGACCGTCATATCCCACAACTCCCGACCTTCATATCCCACAACCCCGACCGTCATATCCCACAACTCCCGACCGTCATATCCCACAACCCCGACCGTCATATCCCACAACTCCCGACTGTCATATCCCACAACTCCCGACCGTCATATCCCACAACTTAAGACCGTCATATCCCACAACTCCCGACCGTCATATCCCACAACTCCCGACCGTCATATCCCACAACTCCGACTGTCATATCCCACAACTCCCGACCGTCATATCCCACAACTCCGACCGTCATATCCCACAACTCCGACTGTCATATCCCACAACTCCCGACCGTCATATCCCACAACTCCGACCGTCATATCCCACAACTCCCGACTGTCATATCCCACAACTCCCGACCGTCATATCCCACAACCCCGACCGTCATATCCCACAACTCCCGACCGTCATATCCCACAACAACTTCCGACCGTCATATCCCACAACTCCCGACCGTCATATCCCACAACTCCCGACCGTCATATCCCACAACTCCCGACTGTCATATCCCACAACTCCCGACCGTCATATCCCACAACTCCCGACCGTCATATCCCACAACAACTCCCGACCGTCATATCCCACAACCCCGACCGTCATATCCCACAACTCCCGACTGTCATATCCCACAACTCCCGACCGTCATATCCCACAACCCCGACCGTCATATCCCACAACTCCCGACCGTCATATCCCACAACAACTTCCGACCGTCATATCCCACAACTCCCGACCGTCATATCCCACAACTCCCGACCGTCATATCCCACAACTCCCGACTGTCATATCCCACAACTCCCGACCGTCATATCCCACAACTCCCGACCGTCATATCCCACAACAACTCCCGACCGTCATATCCCACAACCCCGACCGTCATATCCCACAACTCCCGACCGTCATATCCCACAACTCCCGACCTTCATATCCCACAACCCCGACCGTCATATCCC
The DNA here is from genome assembly GCA_029206835.1 of Rana muscosa. NCBI lineage: Eukaryota > Metazoa > Chordata > Amphibia > Anura > Ranidae > Rana > Rana muscosa. Next base: position 426,918,166 of record CM055120.1, on the reverse strand, counting down.
ACAACTCCCGACCGTCATATCCCACAACTCCCGACCGTCATATCCCACAACCCCGACCGTCATATCCCACAACTCCGACTGTCATATCCCACAACTCCCGACCGTCATATCCCACAACTCCCGACCGTCATATCCCACAACTCCCGACCGTCATATCCCACAACTCCCGACCGTCATATCCCACAACTCCCGACTGTCATATCCCACAACTCCCGACCGTCATATCCCACAACTCCCGACCGTCATATCCCACAACAACTCCCGACCGTCATATCCCACAACCCCGACCGTCATATCCCACAACTCCCGACCGTCATATCCCACAACTCCCGACCTTCATATCCCACAACCCCGACCGTCATATCCCACAACTCCCGACCGTCATATCCCACAACTCCCGACCGTCATATCCCACAACTCCCGACCGTCATATCCCACAACTCCGACTGTCATATCCCACAACTCCCGACCGTCATATCCCACAACTCCCGACTGTCATATCCCACAACCCCGACCGTCATATCCCACAACTCCCGACTGTCATATCCCACAACTCCCAACTGTCATATCCCACAACTCCCGACCGTCATATCCCACAACTCCCGACTGTCATATCCCACAACCCCGACCGTCATATCCCACAACTCCCGACTGTCATATCCCACAACTCCCGACCGTCATATCCCACAACTTAAGACCGTCATATCCCACAACTCCCGACCGTCATATCCCACAACTCCCGACCGTCATATCCCACAACTCCCGACCGTCATATCCCACAACTCCGACTGTCATATCCCACAACTCCCGACCGTCATATCCCACAACTCCGACCGTCATATCCCACAACTCCGACTGTCATATCCCACAACTCCCGACCGTCATATCCCACAACTCCGACCGTCATATCCCACAACTCCGACTGTCATATCCCACAACTCCCGACCGTCATATCCCACAACTCAAGACGGTCATATCCCACAACCCCGACCGTCATATCCCACAACTCCCGACCATCATATCCCACAACCCCGACCGTCATATCCCACAACTCCCGACCGTCATATCCCACAACTCCCGACCGTCATATCCCACAACTCCCGACCGTCATATCCCACAACCCCGACCGTCATATCCCACAACTCCCGACCGTCATATCCCACAACTCCCGACCGTCATATCCCACAACTCCCGACCGTCATATCCCACAACCCCGACCGTCAAATCCCACAACTCCCGACCGTCATATCCCACAACTCCCGACCGTCATATCCCACAACTCCCGACTGTCATATCCCACAACCCCGACCGTCATATCCCACAACTCCCAACCGTCATATCCCACAACTCCCGACCGTCATATCCCACAACTCAAGACCGTCATATCCCACAACTCCCGACCGTCATATCCCACAACTCCCGACCGTCATATCCCACAACTCCCGACCGTCATATCCCACAACTCCCGACTGTCATATCCCACAACTCCGACTGTCATATCCCACAACTACCGACCGTCATATCCCACAACTCCCGACCGTCATATCCCACAACTCCCGACTGTCATATCCCACAACTCCCGACCGTCATATCCCACAACCCCGACCGTCATATCCCACAACTCCCGACCGTCATATCCCACAACAACTTCCGACCGTCATATCCCACAACTCCCGACCGTCATATCCCACAACTCCCGACCGTCATATCCCACAACTCCCGACTGTCATATCCCACAACTCCTGACCGTCATATCCCACAACTCCCGACCGTCATATCCCACAACAACTCCCGACCGTCATATCCCACAACCCCGACCGTCATATCCCACAACTCCCGACCGTCATATCCCACAACTCCCGACCTTCATATCCCACAACCCCGACCGTCATATCCCACAACTCCCGACCGTCATATCCCACAACTCCCGACCGTCATATCCCACAACCCCGACCGTCATATCCCACAACTCCGACTGTCATATCCCACAACTCCCGACCGTCATATCCCACAACTCCCGACAGTCATATCCCACAACCCCGACCGTCATATCCCACAACTCCCGACTGTCATATCCCACAACTCCCAACTGTCATATCCCACAACTCCCGACCGTCATATCCCACAACTCCCGACTGTCATATCCCACAACCCCGACCGTCATATCCCACAACTCCCGACTGTCATATCCCACAACTCCCGACCGTCATATCCCACAACTTAAGACCGTCATATCCCACAACTCCCGACCGTCATATCCCACAACTCCCGACCGTCATATCCCACAACTCCGACTGTCATATCCCACAACTCCCGACCGTCATATCCCACAACTCCGACCGTCATATCCCACAACTCCGACCGTCATATCCCACAACTCCGACTGTCATATGCCACAACTCCCGACCGTCATATCCCACAACTCCCGACCGTCATATCCCACAACTCCCGACCGTCATATCCCACAACTCCCGACTGTCATATCCCACAACTCCCGACCGTCATATCCCACAACCCCGACCGTCATATCCCACAACTCCCGACCGTCATATCCCACAACAACTTCCGACCGTCATATCCCACAACTCCCGACCGTCATATCCCACAACTCCCGACCGTCATATCCCACAACTCCCGACTGTCATATCCCACAACTCCCGACCGTCATATCCCACAACTCCCGACCGTCATATCCCACAACAACTCCCGACCGTCATATCCCACAACCCCGACCGTCATATCCCACAACTCCCGACCGTCATATCCCACAACTCCCGACCTTCATATCCCACAACCCCGACCGTCATATCCCACAACTCCCGACCGTCATATCCCACAACTCCCGACCGTCATATCCCACAACCCCGACCGTCATATCCCACAACTCCGACTGTCATATCCCACAACTCCCGACCGTCATATCCCACAACTCCCGACTGTCATATCCCACAACCCCGACCGTCATATCCCACAACTCCCGACTGTCATATCCCACAACTCCCAACTGTCATATCCCACAACTCCCGACCGTCATATCCCACAACTCCCGACTGTCATATCCCACAACCCCGACCGTCATATCCCACAACTCCCGACTGTCATATCCCACAACTCCCGACCGTCATATCCCACAACTTAAGACCGTCATATCCCACAACTCCCGACCGTCATATCCCACAACTCCCGACCGTCATATCCCACAACTCCGACTGTCATATCCCACAACTCCCGACCGTCATATCCCACAACTCCGACCGTCATATCCCACAACTCCGACTGTCATATCCCACAACTCCCGACCGTCATATCCCACAACTCCGACCGTCATATCCCACAACTACCGACCGTCATATCCCACAACTCCCGACCGTCATATCCCACAACTCCCGACTGTCATATCCCACAACTCCCGACCGTCATATCCCACAACCCCGACCGTCATATCCCACAACTCCCGACCGTCATATCCCACAACAACTTCCGACCGTCATATCCCACAACTCCCGACCGTCATATCCCACAACTCCCGACCGTCATATCCCACAACTCCCGACTGTCATATCCCACAACTCCCGACCGTCATATCCCACAACTCCCGACCGTCATATCCCACAACAACTCCCGACCGTCATATCCCACAACCCCGACCGTCATATCCCACAACTCCCGACCGTCATATCCCACAACTCCCGACCTTCATATCCCACAACCCCGACCGTCATATCCCACAACTCCCGACCGTCATATCCCACAACTCCCGACCGTCATATCCCACAACCCCGACCGTCATATCCCACAACTCCGACTGTCATATCCCACAACTCCCGACCGTCATATCCCACAACTCCCGACTGTCATATCCCACAACCCCGACCGTCATATCCCACAACTCCCGACTGTCATATCCCACAACTCCCAACTGTCATATCCCACAACTCCCAACTGTCATATCCCACAACTCCCGACCGTCATATCCCACAACTCCCGACTGTCATATCCCACAACCCCGACCGTCATATCCCACAACTCCCGACTGTCATATCCCACAACTCCCGACCGTCATATCCCACAACTTAAGACCGTCATATCCCACAACTCCCGACCGTCATATCCCACAACTCCCGACCGTCATATCCCACAACTCCCGACCGTCATATCCCACAACTCCGACTGTCATATCCCACAACTCCCGACCGTCATATCCCACAACTCCGACCGTCATATCCCACAACTCCGACTGTCATATCCCACAACTCCCGATCGTCATATCCCACAACTCCGACCGTCATATCCCACAACTCCGACTGTCATATCCCACAACTCCCGACCGTCATATCCCACAACTCAAGACGGTCATATCCCACAACCCCGACCGTCATATCCCACAACTCCCGACCATCATATCCCACAACCCCGACCGTCATATCCCACAACTCCCGACCGTCATATCCCACAACTCCCGACCGTCATATCCCACAACTCCCGACCGTCATATCCCACAACCCCGACCGTCATATCCCACAACTCCCGACCGTCATATCCCACAACTCCCGACCGTCATATCCCACAACTCCCGACCGTCATATCCCACAACCCCGACCGTCAAATCCCACAACTCCCGACCGTCATATCCCACAACTCCCGACCGTCATATCCCACAACTCCCGACCGTCATATCCCACAACTCCGACCGTCATATCCCACAACTCCCGACCGTCATATCCCACAACTCCTGACCGTCATATCCCACAACTCCCGACTGTCATATCCCACAACTCCCGACCGTCATATCCCACAACTCCCGACCGTCATATCCCACAACTCCCGACCGTCATATCCCACAACTCCCGACCGTCATATCCCACAACTCCCGACCGTCATATCCCAGAACCCCGACCGTCATATCCCACAACTCCCGACTGTCATATCCCACAACCCCGACCGTCATATCCCACAACTCCCGACCGTCATATCCCACAACTCCCGACCGTCATATCCCACAACTCAAGACCGTCATATCCCACAACTCCCGACCGTCATATCCCACAACTCCCGACCATCATATCCCACAACTCCCGACCGTCATATCCCACAACTCCCGACCGTCATATCCCACAACTCCCGACCGTCATATCCCACAACAACTTCCGACCGTCATATCCCACAACTTCCGACCGTCATATCCCACAACTCCCGACCATCATATCCCACAACTCCCGACCATCATATCCCACAACTCCGACCGTCATATCCCACAACTCCCGACCGTCATATCCCACAACTCCCGACCGTCATATCCCACAACTCCCGACCTTCATATCCCACAACTCCCGACTGTCATATCCCACAACTCCGACCGTCATATCCCACAACTCCCGACCGTCATATCCCACAACTCCCGACCGTCATATCCCACAACTCCCGACCGTCATATCCCACAACTCCCGACTGTCATATCCCACAACAACTTCCGACCGTCATATCCCACAACTACCGACCGTCATATCCCACAACTCCCGACCGTCATATCCCACAACAACTTCCGACCGTCATATCCCACAACTACCGACCGTCATATCCCACAACTCCCGACCGTCATATCCCACAACAACTTCCGACCGTCATATCCCACAACTCCCGACCGTCATATCCCACAACTCCCGACCGTCATATCCCACAACTCCCGACCTTCATATCCCACAACTCCCGACCGTCATATCCCACAACCCCAACCGTCATATCCCACAACTCCCGACCGTCATATCCCACAACAACTTCCGACCGTCATATCCCACAACTCCCGACCGTCATATCCCACAACTCCCGACTGTCATATCCCACAACCCCGACCGTCATATCCCACAACAACTTCCGACCGTCATATCCCACAACTCCCGACCGTCATATCCCACAACTCCCGACCGTCATATCCCACAACTCCCGACTGTCATATCCCACAACTCCCGACCGTCATATCCCACAACTCCCGACCTTCATATCCCACAACTCCCGACCGTCATATCCCACAACTCCCGACTGTCATATCCCACAACCCCGACCGTCATATCCCACAACTCCCGACTGTCATATCCCACAACTCCCGACCGTCATATCCCACAACTCCCGACCGTCATATCCCACAACAACTCCCGACCGTCATATCCCACAACCCCGACCGTCATATCCCACAACCCCGACCGTCATATCCCACAACTCCGACTGTCATATGCCACAACTCCCGACCGTCATATCCCACAACTCCCGACTGTCATATCCCACAACTCCCGACTGTCATATCCCACAACTCCCAACTGTCATATCCCACAACTCCCGACCGTCATATCCCACAATTCCCGACTGTCATATCCCACAACGCCGACCGTCATATCCCACAACTCCCGACTGTCATATCCCACAACTCCTGACCGTCATATCCCACAACTCAAGACCGTCATATCCCACAACTCCCGACCGTCATATCCCACAACTCCGACCGTCATATCCCACAACTCCCGACCGTCATATCCCACAACTCCCGATCGTCATATCCCACAACTCCCGACCGTCATATCCCACAACTCCCGACCATCATATCCCACAACTCCCGACCGTCCTATCCCACAACCCCGACCGTCATATCCCACAACTCCCGACCATCATATCCCACAACTCCCGACCGTCATATCCCACAACTCCCGACCGTCATATCCCACAACTCCCGACCGTCATATCCCACAACTCCCGACCTTCATATCCCACAACTCCCGACCGTCATATCCCACAACTCCGACCGTCATATCCCACAACTCCCGACCGTCATATCCCACAACTCCCGACCGTCATATCCCACAACTCCCGACCGTCATATCCCACAACTCCCGACCATCATATCCCACAACTCCCGACCGTCCTATCCCACAACCCCGACCGTCATATCCCACAACTCCCGACCATCATATCCCACAACTCCCGACCGTCATATCCCACAACTCCCGACCGTCATATCCCACAACTCCCGACCGTCATATCCCACAACTCCCGACCGTCATATCCCACAACTCCCGACCGTCATATCCCACAACTCCCGACCTTCATATCCCACAACTCCCGACTGTCATATCCCACAACCCCGACCGTCATATCCCACAACTCCCGACCGTCATATCCCACAACTCCCGACCGTCATATCCCACAACAACTTCCGACCGTCATATCCCACAACTCCCGACCGTCATATCCCACAACTCCCGACCGTCATATCCCACAACTCCCGACCGTCATATCCCACAACTCCCGACCGTCATATCCCACAACTCCCGACCGTCATATCCCACAACCCCGACCGTCATATCCCACAACTCCCGATCGTCATATCCCACAACTCCCGACCGTCATATCCCACAACTCCCGACCGTCATATCCCACAACAACTTCCGACCGTCATATCCCACAACTCCCGACCGTCATATCCCACAACTCCCGACCGTCATATCCCACAACTCCCGACCGTCATATCCCACAACCCCGACCGTCATATCCCACAACTCCCGACCGTCATATCCCACAACTCCCGACTGTCATATCCCACAACTCCCGACCGTCATATCCCACAACTCCCGACTGTCATATCCCACAACTCCCGACCGTCATATCCCACAACTACCGACCGTCATATCCCACAACTCCCGACCGTCATATCCCACAACTCCCGACCGTCATATCCCACAACCCCGACCGTCATATCCCACAACAACTTCCGACCGTCATATCCCACAACTCCCGACCGTCATATCCCACAACTCCCGACCGTCATATCCCACAACCCCGACCGTCATATCCCACAACTCCCGACCGTCATATCCCACAACTCCTGACCGTCATATCCCACAACTCCCGACTGTCATATCCCACAACTCCCGACTGTCATATCCCACAACTCCCGACCGTCATATCCCACAACCCCGACCGTCATATCCCACAACCCCGACCGTCATATCCCACAACTCCCGACCGTCATATCCCACAACTCCCGACCGTCATATCCCACAACTCCCGACCGTCATATCCCACAACTCCCGACCGTCATATCCCATAACTCCCGACCGTCATATCCCACAACTCCCGACCGTCATATCCCACAACTCCCGACCGTCATATCCCACAACCCCGACCGTCATATCCCACAACTCCCGACTGTCATATCCCACAACCCCGACCGTCATATCCCACAACTCCCGACCGTCATATCCCACAACTCCCGACTGTCATATCCCACAACCCCGACCGTCATATCCCACAACTCCCAACCGTCATATCCCACAACTCCCGACCGTCATATCCCACAACTCAAGACCGTCATATCCCACAACTCCCGACCGTCATATCCCACAACTCCCGACCGTCATATCCCACAACTCCCGACCGTCATATCCCACAACTCCCGACCGTCATATCCCACAACTCCCGACCGTCATATCCCACAACTCCCGACCGTCATATCCCACAACAACTTCCGACCGTCATATCCCACAACTTCCGACCGTCATATCCCACAACTCCCGACCGTCATATCCCACAACCCCGACCGTCATATCCCACAACCCCGACCGTCATATCCCACAACTCCCGACCATCATATCCCACAACTCCCGACCGTCATATCCCACAACTCCCGACTGTCATATCCCACAACTCCGACTGTCATATCCCACAACTCCCGACCGTCATATCCCACAACAACTTCCGACCGTCATATCCCACAACTCCCGACCGTCATATCCCTCAACTCCCGACCGTCATATCCCACAACTCCCGACCTTCATATCCCACAACTCCCGACCGTCATATCCCACAACAACTTCCGACCGTCATATCCCACAACTCCCGACCGTCATATCCCACAACAACTTCCGACCGTCATATCCCACAACTCCCGACCGTCATATCCCACAACTCCCGACCGTCATATCCCACAACTCCCGACTGTCATATCCCACAACTCCCGACCGTCATATCCCACAACTCCCGACCGTCATATCCCACAACAACTCCCGACCGTCATATCCCACAACCCCGACCGTCATATCCCACAACTCCCGACCGTCATATCCCACAACTCCCGACCGTCATATCCCACAACTCCCGACCTTCATATCCCACAACCCCGACCGTCATATCCCACAACTCCTGACCGTCATATCCCACAACTCCCGACCGTCATATCCCATAACCCCGACCGTCATATCCCACAACTCCGACTGTCATATCCCACAACTCCCGACCGTCATATCCCACAACTCCCGACTGTCATATCCCACAACCCCGACCGTCATATCCCACAACTCCCGACTGTCATATCCCACAACTCCCAACTGTCATATCCCACAACTCCCGACCGTCATATCCCACAACTCCCGACTGTCATATCCCACAACCCCGACCGTCATATCCCACAACTCCCGACTGTCATATCCCACAACTCCCGACCGTCATATCCCACAACTCAAGACCGTCATATCCCACAACTCCCGACCGTCATATCCCACAACTCCCGACCGTCATATCCCACAACTCCCGACCGTCATATCCCACAACTCCCGACCGTCATATCCCACAACTCCGACTGTCATATCCCACAACTCCCGACCGTCATATCCCACAACTCCGACCGTCATATCCCACAACTCCGACTGTCATATCCCACAACTCCCGACCGTCATATCCCACAACTCCGACCGTCATATCCCACAACTCCGACTGTCATATCCCACAACTCCCGACCGTCATATCCCACAACTCAAGACCGTCATATCCCACAACCCCGACCGTCATATCCCACAACTCCGACCGTCATATCCCACAACTCAAGACCGTCATATCCCACAACTCCGACCGTCATATCCCACAACTCCCGACCATCATATCCCACAACTCCGACTGTCATATCCCACAACTCCCGACCGTCATATCCCACAACTCCCGACCGTCATATCCCACAACTCCCGACTGTCATATCCCACAACTCCCGACTGTCATATCCCACAACTCCCGACCGTCATATCCCACAACTCCCGACCGTCATATCCCACAACCCCGACCGTCATATCCCACAACTCCCGACCGTCATATCCCACAACTCCCGACCGTCATATCCCACAACTCCCGACCGTCATATCCCACAACCCCGACCGTCATATCCTACAACTCCCGACCGTCATATCCCACAACTCCAGACCGTCATATCCCACAACTCCCGACCGTCATATCCCACAACTCCGACCGTCATATCCCACAACTCCCGACCGTCATATCCCACAACTCCCGACCGTCATATCCCACAACTCCCGACCGTCATATCCCACAACTCCCGACCGTCATATCCCACAACTCTCGACCGTCATATCCCACAACCCCGACCGTCATATCCCACAACTCCCGACTGTCATATCCCACAACTCCCGACCGTCATATCCCACAACTCCCGACCGTCATATCCCACAACTCCCGACCGTCATATCCCACAACTCCCGCCCCGTCATATCCCACAACTCCCGACCGTCATATCCCACAACTCCGACCGTCATATCCCACAACTCCCGACCGTCATATCCCACAACTCCCGACCGTCATATCCCACAACTCCCGACCGTCATATCCCACAACTCCGACCGTCATATCCCACAACTCCCGACCGTCATATCCCACAACTCCCGACCGTCATATCCCACAACTCCCGACCGTCATATCCCACAACTCCCGACCGTCATATCCCACAACTCTCGACCGTCATATCCCACAACTCCCGACCGTCATATCCCACAACCCCGACCGTCATATCCCACAACTCCCGACCGTCATATCCCACAACTCCCGACCGTCATATCCCACAACTCCCGACCGTCATATCCCACAACTCCCGACCGTCATATCCCACAACTCCCGACCGTCATATCCCACAACTCCCGACTGTCATATCCCACAACTCCCAACTGTCATATCCCACAACTCCCGACCGTCATATCCCACAACTCCTGACTGTCATATCCCACAACAACTTCCGACCGTCATATCCCACAACTCCCGACCGTCATATCCCACAACTCCCGACCGTCATATCCCACAACTCCCGACTGTTATATCCCACAACCCCGACCGTCATATCCCACAACAACTTCCGACCGTCATATCCCACAACTTCCGACCGTCATATCCCACAACTCCCGACCGTCATATCCCACAACAACTTCCGACCGTCATATCCCACAACTCCCGACCGTCATATCCCTCAACTCCCGACCGTCATATCCCACAACTCCCGACCTTCATATCCCACAACTCCCGACCGTCATATCCCACAACAACTTCCGACCGTCATATCCCACAACTCCCGACCGTCATATCCCACAACAACTTCCGACCGTCATATCCCACAACTCCCGACCGTCATATCCCACAACTCCCGACCGTCATATCCCACAACTCCCGACTGTCATATCCCACAACTCCCGACCGTCATATCCCACAACTCCCGACCGTCATATCCCACAACAACTCCCGACCGTCATATCCCACAACCCCGACCGTCATATCCCACAACTCCCGACCGTCATATCCCACAACTCCCGACCGTCATATCCCACAACTCCCGACCTTCATATCCCACAACCCCGACCGTCATATCCCACAACTCCCGACCGTCATATCCCACAACTCCCGACCGTCATATCCCATAACCCCGACCGTCATATCCCACAACTCCGACTGTCATATCCCACAACTCCCGACCGTCATATCCCACAACTCCCGACTGTCATATCCCACAACCCCGACCGTCATATCCCACAACTCCCGACTGTCATATCCCACAACTCCCAACTGTCATATCCCACAACTCCCGACCGTCATATCCCACAACTCCCGACTGTCATATCCCACAACCCCGACCGTCATATCCCACAACTCCCGACTGTCATATCCCACAACTCCCGACCGTCATATCCCACAACTCAAGACCGTCATATCCCACAACTCCCGACCGTCATATCCCACAACTCCCGACCGTCATATCCCACAACTCCCGACCGTCATATCCCACAACTCCCGACCGTCATATCCCACAACTCCGACTGTCATATCCCACAACTCCCGACCGTCATATCCCACAACTCCGACCGTCATATCCCACAACTCCGACTGTCATATCCCACAACTCCCGACCGTCATATCCCACAACTCCGACCGTCATATCCCACAACTCCGACTGTCATATCCCACAACTCCCGACCGTCATATCCCACAACTCAAGACCGTCATATCCCACAACCCCGACCGTCATATCCCACAACTCCGACCGTCATATCCCACAACTCAAGACCGTCATATCCCACAACTCCGACCGTCATATCCCACAACTCCTGACCGTCATATCCCACAACTCCCGACCGTCATATCCCACAACCCCGACCGTCATATCCCACAACTCCCGACCGTCATATCCCACAACTCCCGACCGTCATATCCCACAACTCCCGACCGTCATATCCCACAACCCCGACCGTCATATCCTACAAATCCCGACCGTCATATCCCACAACTCCCGACCGTCATATCCCACAACTCCCGACCGTCATATCCCACAACTCCGACCGTCATATCCCACAACTCCCGACCGTCATATCCCACAACTCCCGACCGTCATATCCCACAACTCCCGACCGTCATATCCCACAACTCCCGACCGTCATATCCCACAACCCCGACCGTCATATCCCACAACTCCCGACCGTCATATCCCACAACTCCCGACCGTCATATCCCACAACTCCCGACCGTCATATCCCACAACTCCCGACCGTCATATCCCACAACTCCCGACCGTCATATCCCACAACTCCCGACTGTCATATCCCACAACTCCCAACTGTCATATCCCACAACTCCCGACCGTCATATCCCACAACTCCTGACTGTCATATCCCACAACAACTTCCGACCGTCATATCCCACAACTCCCGACCGTCATATCCCACAACTCCCGACCGTCATATCCCACAACTCCCGACCGTCATATCCCACAACTCCCGACTGTCATATCCCACAACCCCGACCGTCATATCCCACAACAACTTCCGACCGTCATATCCCACAACTCCCGACCGTCATATCCCACAACCCCGACCGTCATATCCCACAACTCCCAACCGTCATATCCCACAACCCCGACCGTCATATCCCACAACAACTTCCGACCGTCATATCCCACAACTTCCGACCGTCATATCCCACAACTCCCGACCGTCATATCCCACAACTCCCGACTGTCATATCCCACAACTCCCGACTGTCATATCCCACAACCCCGACCGTCATATCCCACAACAACTCCCGACCGTCATATCCCACAACTCCCGACCGTCATATCCCACAACTCCCGACCGTCATATCCCACAACTCCCGACTGTCATATCCCACAACCCCGACCGTCATATCCCACAACAACTTCCGACCGTCATATCCCACAACTTCCGACCGTCATATCCCACAACTCCCGACCGTCATATCCCACAACTCCCGACTGTCATATCCCACAACTCCCGACCGTCATATCCCACAACTCCCGACCTTCATATCCCACAACTCCCGACCGTCATATCCCACAACTCCCGACTGTCATATCCCACAACCCCGACCGTCATATCCCACAACTCCCGACTGTCATATCCCACAACTCCCGACCGTCATATCCCACAACTCCCGACCGTCATGTCCCACAACAACTCCCGACCGTCATATCCCACAACCCCGACCGTCATATCCCACAACCCCGACCGTCATATCCCACAACTCCGACTGTCATATGCCACAACTCCCGACCGTCATATCCCACAACTCCTGACTGTCATATCCCACAACCCCGACCGTCATATCCCACAACTCCCGACTGTCATATCCCACAACTCCCAACTGTCATATCCCACAACTCCCGACCGTCATATCCCACAACTCCCGACTGTCATATCCCACAACGCCGACCGTCATATCCCACAACTCCCGACTGTCATATCCCACAACTCCCGACCGTCATATCCCACAACTCAAGACCGTCATATCCCACAACTCCCGACCGTCATATCCCACAACTCCGACCGTCATATCCCACAACTCCCGACTGTCATATCCCACAACTCCCGACCGTCATATCCCACAACTCAAGACCGTCATATCCCACAACTCCCGACCGTCATATCCCACAACCCCGACCGTCATATCCCACAACTCCGACCGTCATATCCCACAACTCAAGACCGTCATATCCCACAACTCCCGACCGTCATATCCCACAACTCCCGACCATCATATCCCACAACTCCCGACCGTCATATCCCACAACCCCGACCGTCATATCCCACAACTCCCGACCATCATATCCCACAACTCCGACTGTCATATCCCACAACTCCCGACCGTCATATCCCACAACTCCCGACCGTCATATCCCACAACTCCCGACCTTCATATCCCACAACTCCCGACCGTCATATCCCACAACCCCCACCGTCATATCCCACAACTCCCGACCGTCATATCCCACAACTCCCGACCGTCATATCCCACAACAACTTCCGACCGTCATATCCCACAACTCCCGACCGTCATATCCCACAACTCTCGACCGTCATATCCCACAACTCCCGACCGTCATATCCCACAACTCCCGACCGTCATATCCCACAACTCCCGAACGTCATATCCCACAACTCCCGACCGTCATATCCCACAACTCCCGACCGTCATATCCCACAACCCCGACCGTCATATCCCACAACTCCCGACCGTCATATCCCACAACTCCCGACTGTCATATCCCACAACTCCCGACCGTCATATCCCAAAACTTCCGACCGTCATATCCCACAACCCCGACCGTCATATCCCACAACTCCCGACCGTCATATCCCACAACCCCGACCGTCATATCCCACAACCCCGACCGTCATATCCCACAACTCCGACCGTCATATCCCACAACTCCCGACCGTCATATCCCACAACCCCGACCGTCATATCCCACAACTCTCGACCGTCATATCCCACAACTCCCGACCGTCATATCCCACAACTCCCGACCGTCATATCCCACAACTACCGACCGTCATATCCCACAACTCCCGACTGTCATATCCCACAACTCCGACCATCATATCCCACAACTCCCGACCGTCATATCCCACAACAACTCCCGACCGTCATATCCCACAACTCCCGACCGTCATATCCCACAACAACTTCCGACCGTCATATCCCACAACTCCCGACCGTCATATCCCACAACTCCCGACCGTCATATCCCACAACCCCGACCGTCATATCCCACAACCCTGACCGTCATATCCCACAACTCCCGACCGTCATATCCCACAACAACTTCCGACCGTCATATCCCACAACTCCCGACCGTCATATCCCACAACTCCCGACCGTCATATCCCACAACTCCCGACTGTCATATCCCACAACCCCGACCGTCATATCCCACAACCCTGACCGTCATATCCCACAACTCCCGACCGTCATATCCCACAACTCCCGACTGTCATATCCCACAACTCTCGACCGTCATATCCCACAACAACTTCCGACCGTCATATCCCACAACTTCCGACCGTCATATCCCACAACTCCCGACCGTCATATCCCACAACAACTTCCGACCGTCATATCCCACAACTCCCGACCGTCATATCCCTCAACTCCCGACCGTCATATCCCACAACTCCCGACCTTCATATCCCACAACTCCCGACCGTCATATCCCACAACAACTTCCGACCGTCATATCCCACAACTCCCGACCGTCATATCCCACAACAACTTCCGACCGTCATATCCCACAACTCCCGACCGTCATATCCCACAACTCCCGACCGTCATATCCCACAACTCCCGACTGTCATATCCCACAACTCCCGACCGTCATATCCCACAACTCCCGACCGTCATATCCCACAACAACTCCCGACCGTCATATCCCACAACCCCGACCGTCATATCCCACAACTCCCGACCGTCATATCCCACAACTCCCGACCGTCATATCCCACAACTCCCGACCTTCATATCCCACAACCCCGACCGTCATATCCCACAACTCCCGACCGTCATATCCCACAACTCCCGACCGTCATATCCCATAACCCCGACCGTCATATCCCACAACTCCGACTGTCATATCCCACAACTCCCGACCGTCATATCCCACAACTCCCGACTGTCATATCCCACAACCCCGACCGTCATATCCCACAACTCCCGACTGTCATATCCCACAACTCCCAACTGTCATATCCCACAACTCCCGACCGTCATATCCCACAACTCCCGACTGTCATATCCCACAACCCCGACCGTCATATCCCACAACTCCCGACTGTCATATCCCACAACTCCCGACCGTCATATCCCACAACTCAAGACCGTCATATCCCACAACTCCCGACCGTCATATCCCACAACTCCCGACCGTCATATCCCACAACTCCCGACCGTCATATCCCACAACTCCCGACCGTCATATCCCACAACTCCGACTGTCATATCCCACAACTCCCGACCGTCATATCCCACAACTCCGACCGTCATATCCCACAACTCCGACTGTCATATCCCACAACTCCCGACCGTCATATCCCACAACTCCGACCGTCATATCCCACAACTCCGACTGTCATATCCCACAACTCCCGACCGTCATATCCCACAACTCAAGACCGTCATATCCCACAACCCCGACCGTCATATCCCACAACTCCGACCGTCATATCCCACAACTCAAGACCGTCATATCCCACAACTCCGACCGTCATATCCCACAACTCCCGACCGTCATATCCCACAACTCCCGACCGTCATATCCCACAACCCCGACCGTCATATCCCACAACTCCCGACCGTCATATCCCACAACTCCCGACCGTCATATCCCACAACTCCCGACCGTCATATCCCACAACCCCGACCGTCATATCCTACAAATCCCGACCGTCATATCCCACAACTCCCGACCGTCATATCCCACAACTCCCGACCGTCATATCCCACAACTCCGACCGTCATATCCCACAACTCCCGACCGTCATATCCCACAACTCCCGACCGTCATATCCCACAACTCCCGACCGTCATATCCCACAACTCCCGACCGTCATATCCCACAACCCCGACCGTCATATCCCACAACTCCCGACCGTCATATCCCACAACTCCCGACCGTCATATCCCACAACTCCCGACCGTCATATCCCACAACTCCCGACCGTCATATCCCACAACTCCCGACTGTCATATCCCACAACTCCCAACTGTCATATCCCACAACTCCCGACCGTCATATCCCACAACTCCTGACTGTCATATCCCACAACAACTTCCGACCGTCATATCCCACAACTCCCGACCGTCATATCCCACAACTCCCGACCGTCATATCCCACAACTCCCGACCGTCATATCCCACAACTCCCGACTGTCATATCCCACAACCCCGACCGTCATATCCCACAACAACTTCCGACCGTCATATCCCACAACTCCCGACCGTCATATCCCACAACCCCGACCGTCATATCCCACAACTCCCGACCGTCATATCCCACAACCCCGACCGTCATATCCCACAACAACTTCCGACCGTCATATCCCACAACTTCCGACCGTCATATCCCACAACTCCCGACCGTCATATCCCACAACTCCCGACTGTCATATCCCACAACTCCCGACTGTCATATCCCACAACCCCGACCGTCATATCCCACAACAACTCCCGACCGTCATATCCCACAACTCCCGACCGTCATATCCCACAACTCCCGACCGTCATATCCCACAACTCCCGACTGTCATATCCCACAACCCCGACCGTCATATCCCACAACAACTTCCGACCGTCATATCCCACAACTTCCGACCGTCATATCCCACAACTCCCGACCGTCATATCCCACAACTCCCGACTGTCATATCCCACAACTCCCGACCGTCATATCCCACAACTCCCGACCTTCATATCCCACAACTCCCGACCGTCATATCCCACAACTCCCGACTGTCATATCCCACAACCCCGACCGTCATATCCCACAACTCCCGACTGTCATATCCCACAACTCCCGACCGTCATATCCCACAACTCCCGACCGTCATATCCCACAACAACTCCCGACCGTCATATCCCACAACCCCGACCGTCATATCCCACAACCCCGACCGTCATATCCCACAACTCCGACTGTCATATGCCACAACTCCCGACCGTCATATCCCACAACTCCTGACTGTCATATCCCACAACCCCGACCGTCATATCCCACAACTCCCGACTGTCATATCCCACAACTCCCAACTGTCATATCCCACAACTCCCGACCGTCATATCCCACAACTCCCGACTGTCATATCCCACAACGCCGACCGTCATATCCCACAACTCCCGACTGTCATATCCCACAACTCCCGACCGTCATATCCCACAACTCAAGACCGTCATATCCCACAACTCCCGACCGTCATATCCCACAACTCCGACCGTCATATCCCACAACTCCCGACTGTCATATCCCACAACTCCCGACCGTCATATCCCACAACTCAAGACCGTCATATCCCACAACTCCCGACCGTCATATCCCACAACCCCGACCGTCATATCCCACAACTCCGACCGTCATATCCCACAACTCAAGACCGTCATATCCCACAACTCCCGACCGTCATATCCCACAACTCCCGACCATCATATCCCACAACTCCCGACCGTCATATCCCACAACCCCGACCGTCATATCCCACAACTCCCGACCGTCATATCCCACAACTCCGACTGTCATATCCCACAACTCCCGACCGTCATATCCCACAACTCCCGACCGTCATATCCCACAACTCCCGACCTTCATATCCCACAACTCCCGACCGTCATATCCCACAACCCCCACCGTCATATCCCACAACTCCCGACCGTCATATCCCACAACTCCCGACCGTCATATCCCACAACAACTTCCGACCGTCATATCCCACAACTCCCGACCGTCATATCCCACAACTCTCGACCGTCATATCCCACAACTCCCGACCGTCATATCCCACAACTCCCGACCGTCATATCCCACAACTCCCGAACGTCATATCCCACAACTCCCGACCGTCATATCCCACAACTCCCGACCGTCATATCCCACAACCCCGACCGTCATATCCCACAACTCCCGACCGTCATATCCCACAACTCCCGACCGTCATATCCCACAACTCCCGACCGTCATATCCCAAAACTTCCGACCGTCATATCCCACAACCCCGACCGTCATATCCCACAACTCCCGACCGTCATATCCCACAACCCCGACCGTCATATCCCACAACCCCGACCGTCATATCCCACAACTCCGACCGTCATATCCCACAACTCCCGACCGTCATATCCCACAACCCCGACCGTCATATCCCACAACTCTCGACCGTCATATCCCACAACTCCCGACCGTCATATCCCACAACTCCCGACCGTCATATCCCACAACTACCGACCGTCATATCCCACAACTCCCGACTGTCATATCCCACAACTCCGACCGTCATATCCCACAACTCCCGACCGTCATATCCCACAACAACTCCCGACCGTCATATCCCACAACTCCCGACCGTCATATCCCACAACAACTTCCGACCGTCATATCCCACAACTCCCGACCGTCATATCCCACAACTCCCGACCGTCATATCCCACAACCCCGACCGTCATATCCCACAACCCTGACCGTCATATCCCACAACTCCCGACCGTCATATCCCACAACAACTTCCGACCGTCATATCCCACAACTCCCGACCGTCATATCCCACAACTCCCGACCGTCATATCCCACAACTCCCGACTGTCATATCCCACAACCCCGACCGTCATATCCCACAACCCTGACCGTCATATCCCACAACTCCCGACCGTCATATCCCACAACTCCCGACTGTCATATCCCACAACTCTCGACCGTCATATCCCACAACTCCCGACCGTCATATCCCAAAACTCCCGACTGTCATATCCCACAACTCCCGACCGTCATATCCCACAACTCCCGACCGTCATATCCCACAACTCCCGACCGTCATATCCCACAACTCCCGACTGTCATATCCCACAACCCCGACCGTCATATCCCACAACCCCGACCGTCATATCCCACAACTCCCGACCGTCATATCCCACAACCCCGACCGTCATATCCCACAACCCCGACCGTCATATCCCACAACTCCGACCGTCATATCCCACAACTCCCGACCGTCATATCCCACAACCCCGACCGTCATATCCCACAACTCTCGACCGTCATATCCCACAACTCCCGACCGTCATATCCCACAACTCCCGACCGTCATATCCCACAACTACCGACCGTCATATCCCACAACTCCCGACCGTCATATCCCACAACTCTGACCGTCATATCCCACAACTCCCGACCGTCATATCCCACAACAACTCCCGACCGTCATATCCCACAACTCCCGACCGTCATATCCCACAACAACTTCCGACCGTCATATCCCACAACTCCCGACCGTCATATCCCACAACTCCCGACCGTCATATCCCACAACCCCGACCGTCATATCCCACAACCCTGACCGTCATATCCCACAACTCCCGACCGTCATATCCCACAACAACTTCCGACCGTCATATCCCACAACTCCCGACCGTCATATCCCACAACTCCCGACCGTCATATCCCACAACTCCCGACTGTCATATCCCACAACCCCGACCGTCATATCCCACAACCCTGACCGTCATATCCCACAACTCCCGACCGTCATATCCCACAACTCCCGACAGTCATATCCCACAACTCTCGACCGTCATATCCCACAACTCCCGACCGTCATATCCCAAAACTCCCGACTGTCATATCCCACAACTCCCGACCGTCATATCCCACAACTCCCGACCGTCATATCCCACAACTCCCGACCGTCATATCCCACAACTCCCGACTGTCATATCCCACAACCCCGACCGTCATATCCCACAACTCCCGACCGTCATATCCCACAACTCCCGACCGTCATATCCCACAACCCCGACCGTCATATCCCACAACCCCGACCGTCATATCCCACAACTCCCGACCGTCATATCCCACATTAACTTCCGACCGTCATATCCCACAACTCCCGACCGTCATATCCCACAACAACTTCCGACCGTCATATCCCACAACTCCCAACCGTCATATCCCACAACTCCCGACTGTCATATCCCACAACTCCCGACCGTCATATCCCACAACTCCCAACCGTCATATCCCACAACTCCCGACCGTCATATCCCACAACTCCCGGCTGTCATATCCCACAACAACTTCCGACTGTCATATCCCACAACTCCCGACCGTCATATCCCACAACTCCCGACCGTCATATCCCACAACTCCCGACCGTCATATCCCACAACTCCCGACCGTCATATCCCACAACAACTTCCGACTGTCACATCCCACAACTCCCGACCGTCATATCCCACAACTCCCGACCGTCATATCCCACAACTCCCGACCGTCATATCCCACAACAACTTCCGACCGTCATATCCCACAACTCCCGACCGTCATATCCCACAACTCCCGACCGTCATATCCCACAACTCCCAACCGTCATATCCCACAACCCCGACCGTCATATCCCACAACTCCCGACTGTCATATCCCACAACTCCCGACTGTCATATCCCACAACTCCCGACTGTCATATCCCACAACTCCCGACCGTCATATCCCACAACCCCGACCGTCATATCCCACAACTCTCGACCGTCATATCCCACAACTCCCGACCGTCATATCCCACAACTCCCGACTGTCATATCCCACAACCCCGACCGTCATATCCCACAACTCCCGACTGTCATATCCCACAACCCCGACCGTCATATCCCACAACTCCCGACTGTCATATCCCACAACTCCCGACCGTCATATCCCACAACTCCCGACCGTCATATCCCACAACAACTCCCGACCGTCATATCCCACAACCCCGACCGTCATATCCCACAACAACTCCCGACCGTCATATCCCACAACTCCCGACCGTCATATCCCACAACTCCCGACCGTCATATCCCACAACCCCGACCGTCATATCCCACAACAACTTCCGACCGTCATATCCCACAACTCCCGACCGTCATATCCCACAACTCCCGACCGTCATATCCCACAACTCCCGACCGTCATATCCCACAGCTCCCGACCGTCATATCCCACAACCCCGACCGTCATATCCCACAACTCCCGACCGTCATATCCCACAACTCCCGACCGTCATATCCCACAACTCCCGACCGTCATATCCCACAACTCCGACCGTCATATCCCACAACTCCCGACCGTCATATCCCACAACTCCCGACCGTCATATCCCACAACTCCCGACTGTCATATCCCACAACTCCCGACCGTCATATCCCACAACCCCGACCGTCATATCCCACAACTCCCGACCGTCATATCCCACAACTCCCGACCGTCATATCCCACAACTCCCGACCGTCATATCCCACAACTCCCAACCGTCATATCCCACAACTCCCGACCGTCATATCCCACAACTCCCGACCGTCATATCCCACAACCCCGACCGTCATATCCCACAACTCCCGACTGTCATATCCCACAACCCCGACCGTCATATCCCACAACTCCCGACCGTCATATCCCACAACTCCCGACCGTCATATCCCACAACTCAAGACCGTCATATCCCACAACTCCCGACCGTCATATCCCACAACTCCCGACCGTCATATCCCACAACTCCCGACCGTCATATCCCACAACTCCCGACCGTCATATCCCACAACTCCCGACCGTCATATCCCACAACTCCCGACCGTCATATCCCACAACAACTTCCGACCGTCATATCCCACAACTTCCGACCGTCATATCCCACAACTCCCGACCGTCATATCCCACAACTCCCGACCTTCATATCCCACAACCCCGACCGTCATATCCCACAACTCCCGACCGTCATATCCCACAACCCCGACCGTCATATCCCACAACTCCCGACCGTCATATCCCACAACTCCCGACCGTCATATCCCACAACTCCCGACCGTCATATCCCACAACTCCCGACCGTCATATCCCACAACTCCCGACTGTCATATCCCACAACCCCGACCGTCATATCCCACAACTCCCGACCGTCATATCCCACAACTCCCGACCGTCATATCCCACAACTCCCAACTGTCATATCCCACAACAACTTCCGACCGTCATATCCCACAACTACCGACCGTCATATCCCACAACTCCCGACCGTCATATCCCACAACAACTTCTGACCGTCATATCCCACAACTCCCGACCGTCATATCCCACAACTCCCGACCGTCATATCCCACAACTCCCGACCTTCATATCCCACAACTCCCGACCGTCATATCCCACAACCCCAACCGTCATATCCCACAACTCCCGACCGTCATATCCCACAACAACTTCCGACCGTCATATCCCACAACTCCCGACCGTCATATCCCACAACTCCCGACCGTCATATCCCACAACTCCCGACTGTCATATCCCACAACCCCGACCGTCATATCCCACAACAACTTCCGACCGTCATATCCCACAACTAACGACCGTCATATCCCACAACTCCCGACCGTCATATCCCACAACTCCCGACCGTCATATCCCACAACTCCCGACCGTCATATCCCACAACTCCCGACCTTCATATCCCACAACTCCCGACCGTCATATCCCACAACTCCCGACTGTCATATCCCACAACCCCGACCGTCATATCCCACAACTCCCGACTGTCATATCCCACAACTCCCGACCGTCATATCCCACAACTCCCGACCGTCATATCCCACAACAACTCCCGACCGTCATATCCCACAACCCCGACCGTCATATCCCACAACCCCGACCGTCATATCCCACAACTCCGACTGTCATATGCCACAACTCCCGACCGTCATATCCCACAACTCCCGACTGTCATATCCCACAACCCCGACCGTCATATCCCACAACTCCCGACTGTCATATCCCACAACTCCCAACTGTCATATCCCACAACTCCCGACCGTCATATCCCACAACTCCCGACTGTCATATCCCACAACGCCGACCGTCATATCCCACAACTCCCGACTGTCATATCCCACAACTCCCGACCGTCATATCCCACAACTCAAGACCGTCATATCCCACAACTCCCGACCGTCATATCCCACAACTCCGACCGTCATATCCCACAACCCCGACCGTCATATCCCACAACTCCGACCGTCATATCCCACAACTCAAGACCGTCATATCCCACAACTCCCGACCGTCATATCCCACAACTCCCGACCATCATATCCCACAACTCCCGACCGTCATATCCCACAACCCCGACCGTCATATCCCACAACTCCCGACCATCATATCCCACAACTCCGACTGTCATATCCCACAACTCCCGACCGTCATATCCCACAACTCCCGACCGTCATATCCCACAACTCCCGACCTTCATATCCCACAACTCCCGACTGTCATATCCCACAACCCCGACCGTCATATCCCACAACTCCCGACCGTCATATCCCACAACTCCCGACCGTCATATCCCACAACAACTTCCGACCGTCATATCCCACAACTCCCAACCGTCATATCCCACAACTCCCGACTGTCATATCCCACAACTCCCGACCGTCATATCCCACAACTCCCAACCGTCATATCCCACAACTCCCGACCGTCATATCCCACAACTCCCGGCTGTCATATCCCACAACAACTTCCGACCGTCATATCCCACAACTCCCGACCGTCATATCCCACAACTCCCGACCGTCATATCCCACAACTCCCGACCGTCATATCCCACAACTCCCGACCGTCATATCCCACAACAACTTCCGACTGTCACATCCCACAACTCCCGACCGTCATATCCCACAACTCCCGACCGTCATATCCCACAACTCCCGACCGTCATATCCCACAACAACTTCCGACCGTCATATCCCACAACTCCCGACCGTCATATCCCACAACTCCCGACCGTCATATCCCACAACTCCCAACCGTCATATCCCACAACCCCGACCGTCATATCCCACAACTCCCGACTGTCATATCCCACAACTCCCGACTGTCATATCCCACAACTCCCGACTGTCATATCCCACAACTCCCGACCGTCATATCCCACAACCCCGACCGTCATATCCCACAACTCTCGACCGTCATATCCCACAACTCCCGACCGTCATATCCCACAACTCCCGACTGTCATATCCCACAACCCCGACCGTCATATCCCACAACTCCCGACCGTCATATCCCACAACTCCCGACTGTCATATCCCACAACCCCGACCGTCATATCCCACAACTCCCGACTGTCATATCCCACAACTCCCGACCGTCATATCCCACAACTCCCGACCGTCATATCCCACAACAACTCCCGACCGTCATATCCCACAACCCCGACCGTCATATCCCACAACAACTCCCGACCGTCATATCCCACAACTCCCGACCGTCATATCCCACAACTCCCGACCGTCATATCCCACAACCCCGACCGTCATATCCCACAACAACTTCCGACCGTCATATCCCACAACTCCCGACCGTCATATCCCACAACTCCCGACCGTCATATCCCACAACTCCCGACCGTCATATCCCACAACTCCCGACCGTCATATCCCACAACCCCGACCGTCATATCCCACAACTCCCGACCGTCATATCCCACAACTCCCGACCGTCATATCCCACAACTCCCGACCGTCATATCCCACAACTCCGACCGTCATATCCCACAACTCCCGACCGTCATATCCCACAACTCCCGACCGTCATATCCCACAACTCCCGACTGTCATATCCCACAACTCCCGACCGTCATATCCCACAACCCCGACCGTCATATCCCACAACTCCCGACCGTCATATCCCACAACTCCCGACCGTCATATCCCACAACTCCCGACCGTCATATCCCACAACTCCCAACCGTCATATCCCACAACTCCCGACCGTCATATCCCACAACTCCCGACCGTCATATCCCACAACCCCGACCGTCATATCCCACAACTCCCGACTGTCATATCCCACAACCCCGACCGTCATATCCCACAACTCCCGACCGTCATATCCCACAACTCCCGACCGTCATATCCCACAACTCAAGACCGTCATATCCCACAACTCCCGACCGTCATATCCCACAACTCCCGACCGTCATATCCCACAACTCCCGACCGTCATATCCCACAACTCCCGACCGTCATATCCCACAACTCCCGACCGTCATATCCCACAACAACTTCCGACCGTCATATCCCACAACTTCCGACCGTCATATCCCACAACTCCCGACCGTCATATCCCACAACTCCCGACCTTCATATCCCACAACCCCGACCGTCATATCCCACAACTCCCGACCGTCATATCCCACAACCCCGACCGTCATATCCCACAACTCCCGACCGTCATATCCCACAACTCCCGACCGTCATATCCCACAACTCCCGACCGTCATATCCCACAACTCCCGACCGTCATATCCCACAACTCCCGACTGTCATATCCCACAACTCCGACTGTCATATCCCACAACCCCGACCGTCATATCCCACAACTCCCGACCGTCATATCCCACAACTCCCGACCGTCATATCCCACAACTCCCAACTGTCATATCCCACAACAACTTCCGACCGTCATATCCCACAACTACCGACCGTCATATCCCACAACTCCCGACCGTCATATCCCACAACAACTTCCGACCGTCATATCCCACAACTCCCGACCGTCATATCCCACAACTCCCGACCGTCATATCCCACAACTCCCGACCTTCATATCCCACAACTCCCGACCGTCATATCCCACAACCCCAACCGTCATATCCCACAACTCCCGACCGTCATATCCCACAACAACTTCCGACCGTCATATCCCACAACTCCCGACCGTCATATCCCACAACTCCCGACCGTCATATCCCACAACTCCCGACTGTCATATCCCACAACCCCGACCGTCATATCCCACAACAACTTCCGACCGTCATATCCCACAACTCCCGACCGTCATATCCCACAACTCCCGACCGTCATATCCCACAACTCCCGACCGTCATATCCCACAACTCCCGACCGTCATATCCCACAACTCCCGACCTTCATATCCCACAACTCCCGACCGTCATATCCCACAACTCCCGACTGTCATATCCCACAACCCCGACCGTCATATCCCACAACTCCCGACTGTCATATCCCACAACTCCCGACCGTCATATCCCACAACTCCCGACCGTCATATCCCACAACAACTCCCGACCGTCATATCCCACAACCCCGACCGTCATATCCCACAACCCCGACCGTCATATCCCACAACTCCGACTGTCATATGCCACAACTCCCGACCGTCATATCCCACAACTCCCGACTGTCATATCCCACAACCCCGACCGTCATATCCCACAACTCCCGACTGTCATATCCCACAACTCCCAACTGTCATATCCCACAACTCCCGACCGTCATATCCCACAACTCCCGACTGTCATATCCCACAACGCCGACCGTCATATCCCACAACTCCCGACTGTCATATCCCACAACTCCCGACCGTCATATCCCACAACTCAAGACCGTCATATCCCACAACTCCCGACCGTCATATCCCACAACTCCGACCGTCATATCCCACAACCCCGACCGTCATATCCCACAACTCCGACCGTCATATCCCACAACTCAAGACCGTCATATCCCACAACTCCCGACCGTCATATCCCACAACTCCCGACCATCATATCCCACAACTCCCGACCGTCATATCCCACAACCCCGACCGTCATATCCCACAACTCCCGACCATCATATCCCACAACTCCGACTGTCATATCCCACAACTCCCGACCGTCATATCCCACAACTCCCGACCGTCATATCCCACAACTCCCGACCTTCATATCCCACAACTCCCGACTGTCATATCCCACAACCCCGACCGTCATATCCCACAACTCCCGACCGTCATATCCCACAACTCCCGACCGTCATATCCCACAACAACTTCCGACCGTCATATCCCACAACTCCCGACCGTCATATCCCACAACTCCCGACCGTCATATCCCACAACTCCCGACCGTCATATCCCACAACTCCCGACCGTCATATCCCACAACTCCCGACCGTCATATCCCACAACTCCCGACCGTCATATCCCACAACCCCGACCGTCATATCCCACAACTCCCGACCGTCATATCCCACAACTCCCGACCGTCATATCTCACAACTCCCGACCGTCATATCCCACAACAACTTCCGACCGTCATATCCCACAACTCCCGACCGTCATATCCCACAACTCCCGACCGTCATATCCCACAACTCCCGACCGTCATATCCCACAACTCCCGACCGTCATATCCCACAACCCCGACCGTCATATCCCACAACTCCCGACCGTCATATCCCACAACTCCCGACCGTCATATCCCACAACTTCCG
This sequence comes from Rana muscosa, assembly GCA_029206835.1. Taxonomy (NCBI): domain Eukaryota; kingdom Metazoa; phylum Chordata; class Amphibia; order Anura; family Ranidae; genus Rana; species Rana muscosa. The sequence goes on along the minus strand of CM055120.1, from coordinate 426,889,515 downwards.
ACCGTCATATCCCACAACCCCGACCGTCATATCCCACAACTCCCGACCGTCATATCCCACAACCCCGACCGTCATATCCCACAACCCCGACCGTCATATCCCACAACTCCGACCGTCATATCCCACAACCCCGACCGTCATATCCCACAACTCTCGACCGTCATATCCCACAACTCCCGACCGTCATATCCCACAACTCCCGACCGTCATATCCCACAACTACCGACCGTCATATCCCACAACTCCCGACCGTCATATCCCACAACTCCCGACCGTCATATCCCACAACCCCGACCGTAATATCCCACAACAACTTCCGACCGTCATATCCCACAACTCCCGACCGTCATATCCCACAACTCCCGACCGTCATATCCCACAACCCCGACCGTCATATCCCACAACTCCCGACCGTCATATCCCACAACTCCCGACCGTCATATCCCACAACTCCCGACTGTCATATCCCACAACTCCCGACCGTCATATCCCACAACCCCGACCGTCATATCCCACAACTCCCGACCGTCATATCCCACAACTCCCGACCGTCATATCCCACAACTCCCGACCGTCATATCCCACAACTCCCGACCGTCATATCCCATAACTCCCGACCGTCATATCCCACAACTCCCGACCGTCATATCCCACAACCCCGACCGTCATATCCCACAACTCCCGACTGTCATATCCCACAACCCCGACCGTCATATCCCACAACTCCCAACCGTCATATCCCACAACTCCCGACCGTCATATCCCACAACTCAAGACCGTCATATCCCACAACTCCCGACCGTCATATCCCACAACTCCCGACCGTCATATCCCACAACTCCCGACCGTCATATCCCACAACTCCCGACTGTCATATCCCACAACTCCGACTGTCATATCCCACAACTACCGACCGTCATATCCCACAACTCCCGACCGTCATATCCCACAACTCCCGACTGTCATATCCCACAACTCCCGACCGTCATATCCCACAACCCCGACCGTCATATCCCACAACTCCCGACCGTCATATCCCACAACAACTTCCGACCGTCATATCCCACAACTCCCGACCGTCATATCCCACAACTCCCGACCGTCATATCCCACAACTCCCGACTGTCATATCCCACAACTCCCGACCGTCATATCCCACAACTCCCGACCGTCATATCCCACAACAACTCCCGACCGTCATATCCCACAACCCCGACCGTCATATCCCACAACTCCCGACCGTCATATCCCACAACTCCCGACCTTCATATCCCACAACCCCGACCGTCATATCCCACAACTCCCGACCGTCATATCCCACAACTCCCGACCGTCATATCCCACAACCCCGACCGTCATATCCCACAACTCCGACTGTCATATCCCACAACTCCCGACCGTCATATCCCACAACTCCCGACTGTCATATCCCACAACCCCGACCGTCATATCCCACAACTCCCGACTGTCATATCCCACAACTCCCAACTGTCATATCCCACAACTCCCGACCGTCATATCCCACAACTCCCGACTGTCATATCCCACAACCCCGACCGTCATATCCCACAACTCCCGACTGTCATATCCCACAACTCCCGACCGTCATATCCCACAACTTAAGACCGTCATATCCCACAACTCCCGACCGTCATATCCCACAACTCCCGACCGTCATATCCCACAACTCCGACTGTCATATCCCACAACTCCCGACCGTCATATCCCACAACTCCGACCGTCATATCCCACAACTCCGACTGTCATATCCCACAACTCCCGACCGTCATATCCCACAACTCCGACCGTCATATCCCACAACTACCGACCGTCATATCCCACAACTCCCGACCGTCATATCCCACAACTCCCGACTGTCATATCCCACAACTCCCGACCGTCATATCCCACAACCCCGACCGTCATATCCCACAACTCCCGACCGTCATATCCCACAACAACTTCCGACCGTCATATCCCACAACTCCCGACCGTCATATCCCACAACTCCCGACCGTCATATCCCACAACTCCCGACTGTCATATCCCACAACTCCCGACCGTCATATCCCACAACTCCCGACCGTCATATCCCACAACAACTCCCGACCGTCATATCCCACAACCCCGACCGTCATATCCCACAACTCCCGACCGTCATATCCCACAACTCCCGACCTTCATATCCCACAACCCCGACCGTCATATCCCACAACTCCCGACCGTCATATCCCACAACTCCCGACCGTCATATCCCACAACCCCGACCGTCATATCCCACAACTCCGACTGTCATATCCCACAACTCCCGACCGTCATATCCCACAACTCCCGACTGTCATATCCCACAACCCCGACCGTCATATCCCACAACTCCCGACTGTCATATCCCACAACTCCCAACTGTCATATCCCACAACTCCCGACCGTCATATCCCACAACTCCCGACTGTCATATCCCACAACCCCGACCGTCATATCCCACAACTCCCGACTGTCATATCCCACAACTCCCGACCGTCATATCCCACAACTTAAGACCGTCATATCCCACAACTCCCGACCGTCATATCCCACAACTCCCGACCGTCATATCCCACAACTCCCGACCGTCATATCCCACAACTCCGACTGTCATATCCCACAACTCCCGACCGTCATATCCCACAACTCCGACCGTCATATCCCACAACTCCGACTGTCATATCCCACAACTCCCGACCGTCATATCCCACAACTCCGACCGTCATATCCCACAACTCCGACTGTCATATCCCACAACTCCCGACCGTCATATCCCACAACTCAAGACGGTCATATCCCACAACCCCGACCGTCATATCCCACAACTCCCGACCATCATATCCCACAACCCCGACCGTCATATCCCACAACTCCCGACCGTCATATCCCACAACTCCCGACCGTCATATCCCACAACTCCCGACCGTCATATCCCACAACCCCGACCGTCATATCCCACAACTCCCGACCGTCATATCCCACAACTCCCGACCGTCATATCCCACAACTCCCGACCGTCATATCCCACAACCCCGACCGTCAAATCCCACAACTCCCGACCGTCATATCCCACAACTCCCGACCGTCATATCCCACAACTCCCGACCGTCATATCCCACAACTCCGACCGTCATATCCCACAACTCCCGACTGTCATATCCCACAACTCCCAACTGTCATATCCCACAACTCCCGACCGTCATATCCCACAACTCCCGACTGTCATATCCCACAACGCCGACCGTCATATCCCACAACTCCTGACTGTCATATCCCACAACTCCCGACCGTCATATCCCACAACTCAAGACCGTCATATCCCACAACTCCCGACCGTCATATCCCACAACTCCGACCGTCATATCCCACAACCCCGACCGTCATATCCCACAACTCCGACCGTCATATCCCACAACTCAAGACCGTCATATCCCACAACTCGCGACCGTCATATCCCACAACTCCCGACCATCATATCCCACAACTCCCGACCGTCATATCCCACAACCCCGACCGTCATATCCCACAACTCCCGACCATCATATCCCACAACTCCGACTGTCATATCCCACAACTCCCGACCGTCATATCCCACAACTCCCGACCGTCATATCCCACAACTCCCGACCTTCATATCCCACAACTCCCGACTGTCATATCCCACAACCCCGACCGTCATATCCCACAACTCCCGACCGTCATATCCCACAACTCCCGACCGTCATATCCCACAACAACTTCCGACCGTCATATCCCACAACTCCCGACCGTCATATCCCACAACTCCCGACCGTCATATCCCACAACTCCCGACCGTCATATCCCACAACTCCCGACCGTCATATCCCACAACTCCCGACCGTCATATCCCACAACTCCCGACCGTCATATCCCACAACCCCGACCGCCATATCCCACAACTCCCGACCGTCATATCCCACAACTCCCGACCGTCATATCTCACAACTCCCGACCGTCATATCCCACAACAACTTCCGACCGTCATATCCCACAACTCCCGACCGTCATATCCCACAACTCCCGACCGTCATATCCCACAACTCCCGACCGTCATATCCCACAACTTCCGACCGTCATATCCCACAACCCCGACCGTCATATCCCACAACTCCCGACCGTCATATCCCACAACTCCCGACCGTCATATCCCACAACTTCCGACCGTCATATCCCACAACCGCGACCGTCATATCCCACAACTCCCGACCGTCATATCCCACAACCCCGACCGTCATATCCCACAACCCCGACCGTCATATCCCACAACTCCGACCGTCATATCCCACAACCCCGACCGTCATATCCCACAACTCTCGACCGTCATATCCCACAACTCCCGACCGTCATATCCCACAACTCCCGACCGTCATATCCCACAACTACCGACCGTCATATCCCACAACTCCCGACCGTCATATCCCACAACTCCCGACCGTCATATCCCACAACCCCGACCGTAATATCCCACAACAACTTCCGACCGTCATATCCCACAACTCCCGACCGTCATATCCCACAACTCCCGACCGTCATATCCCACAACCCCGACCGTCATATCCCACAACTCCCGACCGTCATATCCCACAACTCCCGACCGTCATATCCCACAACTCCCGACTGTCATATCCCACAACTCCCGACCGTCATATCCCACAACCCCGACCGTCATATCCCACAACTCCCGACCGTCATATCCCACAACTCCCGACCGTCATATCCCACAACTCCCGACCGTCATATCCCACAACTCCCGACCGTCATATCCCATAACTCCCGACCGTCATATCCCACAACTCCCGACCGTCATATCCCACAACTCCCGACCGTCATATCCCACAACCCCGACCGTCATATCCCACAACTCCCGACTGTCATATCCCACAACCCCGACCGTCATATCCCACAACTCCCAACCGTCATATCCCACAACTCCCGACCGTCATATCCCACAACTCAAGACCGTCATATCCCACAACTCCCGACCGTCATATCCCACAACTCCCGACCGTCATATCCCACAACTCCCGACCGTCATATCCCACAACTCCCGACTGTCATATCCCACAACTCCGACTGTCATATCCCACAACTACCGACCGTCATATCCCACAACTCCCGACCGTCATATCCCACAACTCCCGACTGTCATATCCCACAACTCCCGACCGTCATATCCCACAACCCCGACCGTCATATCCCACAACTCCCGACCGTCATATCCCACAACAACTTCCGACCGTCATATCCCACAACTCCCGACCGTCATATCCCACAACTCCCGACCGTCATATCCCACAACTCCCGACTGTCATATCCCACAACTCCCGACCGTCATATCCCACAACTCCCGACCGTCATATCCCACAACAACTCCCGACCGTCATATCCCACAACTCCCGACCGTCATATCCCACAACTCCCGACCGTCATATCCCACAACTCCCGACCTTCATATCCCACAACCCCGACCGTCATATCCCACAACTCCCGACCGTCATATCCCACAACTCCCGACCGTCATATCCCACAACCCCGACCGTCATATCCCACAACTCCGACTGTCATATCCCACAACTCCCGACCGTCATATCCCACAACTCCCGACTGTCATATCCCACAACCCCGACCGTCATATCCCACAACTCCCGACTGTCATATCCCACAACTCCCAACTGTCATATCCCACAACTCCCGACCGTCATATCCCACAACTCCCGACTGTCATATCCCACAACCCCGACCGTCATATCCCACAACTCCCGACTGTCATATCCCACAACTCCCGACCGTCATATCCCACAACTTTAGACCGTCATATCCCACAACTCCCGACCGTCATATCCCACAACTCCCGACCGTCATATCCCACAACTCCGACTGTCATATCCCACAACTCCCGACCGTCATATCCCACAACAACTTCCGACCGTCATATCCCACAACTCCCGACCGTCATATCCCACAACTCCCGACCGTCATATCCCACAACTCCCGACCGTCATATCCCACAACCCCGACCGTCATATCCCACAACCCTGACCGTCATATCCCACAACTCCCGACCGTCATATCCCACAACAACTTCCGACCGTCATATCCCAAAACTCCCGACCGTCATATCCCACAACTCCCGACCGTCATATCCCACAACTCCCGACTGTCATATCCCACAACCCTGACCGTCATATCCCACAACCCTGACCGTCATATCCCACAACTCCCGACCGTCATATCCCACAACTCCCGACTGTCATATCCCACAACTCTCGACCGTCATATCCCACAACTCCCGACCGTCATATCCCAAAACTCCCGACTGTCATATCCCACAACTCCCGACCGTCATATCCCACAACTCCCGACCGTCATATCCCACAACTCCCGACCGTCATATCCCACAACTCCCGACTGTCATATCCCACAACCCCGACCGTCATATCCCACAACTCCCGACCGTCATATCCCACAACTCCCGACCGTCATATCCCACAACCCCGACCGTCATATCCCACAACCCCGACCGTCATATCCCACAACTCCCGACCGTCATATCCCACAACAACTTCCGACCGTCATATCCCACAACTCCCGACCGTCATATCCCACAACAACTTCCGACCGTCATATCCCACAACTCCCAACCGTCATATCCCACAACTCCCGACTGTCATATCCCACAACTCCCGACCGTCATATCCCACAACTCCCAACCGTCATATCCCACAACTCCCGACCGTCATATCCCACAACTCCCGGCTGTCATATCCCACAACAACTTCCGACTGTCATATCCCACAACTCCCGACCGTCATATCCCACAACTCCCGACCGTCATATCCCACAACTCCCGACCGTCATATCCCACAACTCCCGACCGTCATATCCCACAACAACTTCCGACTGTCACATCCCACAACTCCCGACCGTCATATCCCACAACTCCCGACCGTCATATCCCACAACTCCCGACCGTCATATCCCACAACAACTTCCGACCGTCATATCCCACAACTCCCGACCGTCATATCCCACAACTCCCGACCGTCATATCCCACAACTCCCAACCGTCATATCCCACAACCCCGACCGTCATATCCCACAACTCCCGACTGTCATATCCCACAACTCCCGACTGTCATATCCCACAACTCCCGACTGTCATATCCCACAACTCCCGACCGTCATATCCCACAACCCCGACCGTCATATCCCACAACTCTCGACCGTCATATCCCACAACTCCCGACCGTCATATCCCACAACTCCCGACTGTCATATCCCACAACCCCGACCGTCATATCCCACAACTCCCGACTGTCATATCCCACAACCCCGACCGTCATATCCCACAACTCCCGACTGTCATATCCCACAACTCCCGACCGTCATATCCCACAACTCCCGACCGTCATATCCCAAAACAACTCCCGACCGTCATATCCCACAACCCCGACCGTCATATCCCACAACAACTCCCGACCGTCATATCCCACAACTCCCGACCGTCATATCCCACAACTCCCGACCGTCATATCCCACAACCCCGACCGTCATATCCCACAACAACTTCCGACCGTCATATCCCACAACTCCCGACCGTCATATCCCACAACTCCCGACCGTCATATCCCACAACTCCCGACCGTCATATCCCACAACTCCCGACCGTCATATCCCACAACCCCGACCGTCATATCCCACAACTCCCGACCGTCATATCCCACAACTCCCGACCGTCATATCCCACAACTCCCGACCGTCATATCCCACAACTCCGACCGTCATATCCCACAACTCCCGACCGTCATATCCCACAACTCCCGACCGTCATATCCCACAACTCCCGACTGTCATATCCCACAACTCCCGACCGTCATATCCCACAACCCCGACCGTCATATCCCACAACTCCCGACCGTCATATCCCACAACTCCCGACCGTCATATCCCAAACTCCCGACCGTCATATCCCACAACTCCCGACCGTCATATCCCACAACTCCCGACCGTCATATCCCACAACTCCCGACCGTCATATCCCACAACCCCGACCGTCATATCCCACAACTCCCGACTGTCATATCCCACAACCCCGACCGTCATATCCCACAACTCCCGACCGTCATATCCCACAACTCCCGACCGTCATATCCCACAACTCAAGACCGTCATATCCCACAACTCCCGACCGTCATATCCCACAACTCCCGACCGTCATATCCCACAACTCCCGACCGTCATATCCCACAACTCCCGACCGTCATATCCCACAACTCCCGACCGTCATATCCCACAACAACTTCCGACCGTCATATCCCACAACTTCCGACCGTCATATCCCACAACTCCCGACCGTCATATCCCACAACTCCCGACCTTCATATCCCACAACCCCGACTGTCATATCCCACAACTCCCGACCGTCATATCCCACAACCCCGACCGTCATATCCCACAACTCCCGACCGTCATATCCCACAACTCCCGACCGTCATATCCCACAACTCCCGACCGTCATATCCCACAACTCCCGACCGTCATATCCCACAACTCCCGACTGTCATATCCCACAACTCCGACTGTCATATCCCACAACCCCGACCGTCATATCCCACAACTCCCGACCGTCATATCCCACAACTCCCGACCGTCATATCCCACAACTCCCAACTGTCATATCCCACAACAACTTCCGACCGTCATATCCCACAACTACCGACCGTCATATCCCACAACTCCCGACCGTCATATCCCACAACAACTTCCGACCGTCATATCCCACAACTCCCGACCGTCATATCCCACAACTCCCGACCGTCATATCCCACAACTCCCGACCTTCATATCCCACAACTCCCGACCGTCATATCCCACAACCCCAACCGTCATATCCCACAACTCCCGACCGTCATATCCCACAACAACTTCCGACCGTCATATCCCACAACTCCCGACCGTCATATCCCACAACTCCCGACCGTCATATCCCACAACTCCCGACTGTCATATCCCACAACCCCGACCGTCATATCCCACAACAACTTCCGACCATCATATCCCACAACTCCCGACCGTCATATCCCACAACTCGCGACCGTCATATCCCACAACTCCCGACCGTCATATCCCACAACTCCCGACCGTCATATCCCACAACTCCCGACCTTCATATCCCACAACTCCCGACCGCCATATCCCACAACTCCCGACTGTCATATCCCACAACCCCGACCGTCATATCCCACAACTCCCGACTGTCATATCCCACAACTCCCGACCGTCATATCCCACAACTCCCGACCGTCATATCCCACAACAACTCCCGACCGTCATATCCCACAACCCCGACCGTCATATCCCACAACCCCGACCGTCATATCCCACAACTCCGACTGTCATATGCCACAACTCCCGACCGTCATATCCCACAACTCCCGACTGTCATATCCCACAACCCCGACCGTCATATCCCACAACTCCCGACTGTCATATCCCACAACTCCCAACTGTCATATCCCACAACCCCGACCGTCATATCCCACAACTCCCGACTGTCATATCCCACAACTCCCGACTGTCATATCCCACAACTCCCGACTGTCATATCCCACAACTCCCGACCGTCATATCCCACAACCCCGACCGTCATATCCCACAACTCTCGACCGTCATATCCCACAACTCCCGACCGTCATATCCCACAACTCCCGACTGTCATATCCCACAACCCCGACCGTCATATCCCACAACTCCCGACTGTCATATCCCACAACCCCGACCGTCATATCCCACAACTCCCGACTGTCATATCCCACAACTCCCGACCGTCATATCCCACAACTCCCGACCGTCATATCCCAAAACAACTCCCGACCGTCATATCCCACAACCCCGACCGTCATATCCCACAACAACTCCCGACCGTCATATCCCACAACTCCCGACCGTCATATCCCACAACTCCCGACCGTCATATCCCACAACCCCGACCGTCATATCCCACAACAACTTCCGACCGTCATATCCCACAACTCCCGACCGTCATATCCCACAACTCCCGACCGTCATATCCCACAACTCCCGACCGTCATATCCCACAACTCCCGACCGTCATATCCCACAACCCCGACCGTCATATCCCACAACTCCCGACCGTCATATCCCACAACTCCCGACCGTCATATCCCACAACTCCCGACCGTCATATCCCACAACTCCGACCGTCATATCCCACAACTCCCGACCGTCATATCCCACAACTCCCGACCGTCATATCCCACAACTCCCGACTGTCATATCCCACAACTCCCGACCGTCATATCCCACAACCCCGACCGTCATATCCCACAACTCCCGACCGTCATATCCCACAACTCCCGACCGTCATATCCCACAACTCCCGACCGTCATATCCCACAACTCCCAACCGTCATATCCCACAACTCCCGACCGTCATATCCCACAACTCCCGACCGTCATATCCCACAACCCCGACCGTCATATCCCACAACTCCCGACTGTCATATCCCACAACCCCGACCGTCATATCCCACAACTCCCGACCGTCATATCCCACAACTCCCGACCGTCATATCCCACAACTCAAGACCGTCATATCCCACAACTCCCGACCGTCATATCCCACAACTCCCGACCGTCATATCCCACAACTCCCGACCGTCATATCCCACAACTCCCGACCGTCATATCCCACAACAACTTCCGACCGTCATATCCCACAACTTCCGACCGTCATATCCCACAACTCCCGACCGTCATATCCCACAACTCCCGACCTTCATATCCCACAACCCCGACTGTCATATCCCACAACTCCCGACCGTCATATCCCACAACCCCGACCGTCATATCCCACAACTCCCGACCGTCATATCCCACAACTCCCGACCGTCATATCCCACAACTCCCGACCGTCATATCCCACAACTCCCGACCGTCATATCCCACAACTCCCGACTGTCATATCCCACAACTCCGACTGTCATATCCCACAACCCCGACCGTCATATCCCACAACTCCCGACCGTCATATCCCACAACTCCCGACCGTCATATCCCACAACTCCCAACTGTCATATCCCACAACAACTTCCGACCGTCATATCCCACAACTACCGACCGTCATATCCCACAACTCCCGACCGTCATATCCCACAACAACTTCCGACCGTCATATCCCACAACTCCCGACCGTCATATCCCACAACTCCCGACCGTCATATCCCACAACTCCCGACCTTCATATCAAACAACTCCCGACCGTCATATCCCACAACCCCAACCGTCATATCCCACAACTCCCGACCGTCATATCCCACAACAACTTCCGACCGTCATATCCCACAACTCCCGACCGTCATATCCCACAACTCCCGACCGTCATATCCCACAACTCCCGACTGTCATATCCCACAACCCCGACCGTCATATCCCACAACAACTTCCGACCATCATATCCCACAACTCCCGACCGTCATATCCCACAACTCGCGACCGTCATATCCCACAACTCCCGACCGTCATATCCCACAACTCCCGACCGTCATATCCCACAACTCCCGACCTTCATATCCCACAACTCCCGACCGTCATATCCCACAACTCCCGACTGTCATATCCCACAACCCCGACCGTCATATCCCACAACTCCCGACTGTCATATCCCACAACTCCCGACCGTCATATCCCACAACTCCCGACCGTCATATCCCACAACAACTCCCGACCGTCATATCCCACAACCCCGACCGTCATATCCCACAACCCCGACCGTCATATCCCACAACTCCGACTGTCATATGCCACAACTCCCGACCGTCATATCCCACAACTCCCGACTGTCATATCCCACAACCCCGACCGTCATATCCCACAACTCCCGACTGTCATATCCCACAACTCCCAACTGTCATATCCCACAACTCCCGACCGTCATATCCCACAACTCCCGACTGTCATATCCCACAACGCCGACCGTCATATCCCACAACTCCCGACTGTCATATCCCACAACTCCCGACCGTCATATCCCACAACTCAAGACCGTCATATCCCACAACTCCCGACCGTCATATCCCACAACTCCGACCGTCATATCCCACAACCCCGACCGTCATATCCCACAACTCCGACCGTCATATCCCACAACTCAAGACCGTCATATCCCACAACTCCCGACCGTCATATCCCACAACTCCCGACCATCATATCCCACAACTCCCGACCGTCATATCCCACAACCCCGACCGTCATATCCCACAACTCCCGACCATCATATCCCACAACTCCGACTGTCATATCCCACAACTCCCGACCGTCATATCCCACAACTCCCGACCGTCATATCCCACAACTCCCGACCTTCATATCCCACAACTCCCGACTGTCATATCCCACAACCCCGACCGTCATATCCCACAACTCCCGACCGTCATATCCCACAACTCCCGACCGTCATATCCCACAACAACTTCCGACCGTCATATCCCACAACTCCCGACCGTCATATCCCACAACTCCCGACCGTCATATCCCACAACTCCCGACCGTCATATCCCACAACTCCCGACCGTCATATCCCACAACTCCCGACCGTCATATCCCACAACTCCCGACCGTCATATCCCACAACCCCGACCGTCATATCCCACAACTCCCGACCGTCATATCCCACAACTCCCGACCGTCATATCTCACAACTCCCGACCGTCATATCCCACAACAACTTCCGACCGTCATATCCCACAACTCCCGACCGTCATATCCCACAACTCCCGACCGTCATATCCCACAACTCCCGACCGTCATATCCCACAACTCCCGACCGTCATATCCCACAACCCCGACCGTCATATCCCACAACTCCCGACCGTCATATCCCACAACTCCCGACCGTCATATCCCACAACTTCCGACCGTCATATCCCACAACCCCGACCGTCATATCCCACAACTCCCGACCGTCATATCCCACAACCCCGACCGTCATATCCCACAACCCCGACCGTCATATCCCACAACTCCGACCGTCATATCCCACAACTCCCGACCGCCATATCCCACAACCCCGACCGTCATATCCCACAACTCTCGACCGTCATATCCCACAACTCCCGACCGTCATATCCCACAACTCCCGACCGTCATATCCCACAACTACCGACCGTCATATCCCACAACTCCCGACCGTCATATCCCACAACTCCCGACCGTCATATCCCACAACCCCGACCGTAATATCCCACAACAACTTCCGACCGTCATATCCCACAACTCCCGACCGTCATATCCCACAACCCCGACCGTCATATCCCACAACTCCCGACCGTCATATCCCACAACTCCCGACCGTCATATCCCACAACTCCCGACTGTCATATCCCACAACTCCCGACCGTCATATCCCACAACCCCGACCGTCATATCCCACAACTCCCGACCGTCATATCCCACAACTCCCGACCGTCATATCCCACAACTCCCGACCGTCATATCCCACAACTCCCGACCGTCATATCCCACAACTCCCGACCGTCATATCCCATAACTCCCGACCGTCATATCCCACAACTCCCGACCGTCATATCCCACAACTCCCGACCGTCATATCCCACAACCCCGACCGTCATATCCCACAACTCCCGACTGTCATATCCCACAACCCCGACCGTCATATCCCACAACTCCCAACCGTCATATCCCACAACTCCCGACCGTCATATCCCACAACTCAAGACCGTCATATCCCACAACTCCCGACCGTCATATCCCACAACTCCCGACCGTCATATCCCACAACTCCCGACCGTCATATCCCACAACTCCCGACTGTCATATCCCACAACTCCGACTGTCATATCCCACAACTACCGACCGTCATATCCCACAACTCCCGACCGTCATATCCCACAACTCCCGACTGTCATATCCCACAACTCCCGACCGTCATATCCCACAACCCCGACCGTCATATCCCACAACTCCCGACCGTCATATCCCACAACAACTTCCGACCGTCATATCCCACAACTCCCGACCGTCATATCCCACAACTCCCGACCGTCATATCCCACAACTCCCGACTGTCATATCCCACAACTCCCGACCGTCATATCCCACAACTCCCGACCGTCATATCCCACAACAACTCCCGACCGTCATATCCCACAACCCCGACCGTCATATCCCACTACTCCCGACCGTCATATCCCACAACTCCCGACCTTCATATCCCACAACCCCGACCGTCATATCCCACAACTCCCGACCGTCATATCCCACAACTCCCGACCGTCATATCCCACAACCCCGACCGTCATATCCCACAACTCCGACTGTCATATCCCACAACTCCCGACCGTCATATCCCACAACTCCCGACTGTCATATCCCACAACCCCGACCGTCATATCCCACAACTCCCGACTGTCATATCCCACAACTCCCAACTGTCATATCCCACAACTCCCGACCGTCATATCCCACAACTCCCGACTGTCATATCCCACAACCCCGACCGTCATATCCCACAACTCCCGACTGTCATATCCCACAACTCCCGACCGTCATATCCCACAACTTAAGACCGTCATATCCCACAACTCCCGACCGTCATATCCCACAACTCCCGACCGTCATATCCCACAACTCCGACTGTCATATCCCACAACTCCCGACCGTCATATCCCACAACTCCGACCGTCATATCCCACAACTCCGACTGTCATATCCCACAACTCCCGACCGTCATATCCCACAACTCCGACCGTCATATCCCACAACTACCGACCGTCATATCCCACAACTCCCGACCGTCATATCCCACAACTCCCGACTGTCATATCCCACAACTCCCGACCGTCATATCCCACAACCCCGACCGTCATATCCCACAACTCCCGACCGTCATATCCCACAACAACTTCCGACCGTCATATCCCACAACTCCCGACCGTCATATCCCACAACTCCCGACCGTCATATCCCACAACTCCCGACTGTCATATCCCACAACTCCCGACCGTCATATCCCACAACTCCCGACCGTCATATCCCACAACAACTCCCGACCGTCATATCCCACAACCCCGACCGTCATATCCCACAACTCCCGACCGTCATATCCCACAACTCCCGACCTTCATATCCCACAACCCCGACCGTCATATCCCACAACTCCCGACCGTCATATCCCACAACTCCCGACCGTCATATCCCACAACCCCGACCGTCATATCCCACAACTCCGACTGTCATATCCCACAACTCCCGACCGTCATATCCCACAACTCCCGACTGTCATATCCCACAACCCCGACCGTCATATCCCACAACTCCCGACTGTCATATCCCACAACTCCCAACTGTCATATCCCACAACTCCCGACCGTCATATCCCACAACTCCCGACTGTCATATCCCACAACCCCGACCGTCATATCCCACAACTCCCGACTGTCATATCCCACAACTCCCGACCGTCATATCCCACAACTTAAGACCGTCATATCCCACAACTCCCGACCGTCATATCCCACAACTCCCGACCGTCATATCCCACAACTCCCGACCGTCATATCCCACAACTCCGACTGTCATATCCCACAACTCCCGACCGTCATATCCCACAACTCCGACCGTCATATCCCACAACTCCGACTGTCATATCCCACAACTCCCGACCGTCATATCCCACAACTCCGACCGTCATATCCCACAACTCCGACTGTCATATCCCACAACTCCCGACCGTCATATCCCACAACTCAAGACGGTCATATCCCACAACCCCGACCGTCATATCCCACAACTCCCGACCATCATATCCCACAACCCCGACCGTCATATCCCACAACTCCCGACCGTCATATCCCACAACTCCCGACCGTCATATCCCACAACTCCCGACCGTCATATCCCACAACCCCGACCATCATATCCCACAACTCCCGACCGTCATATCCCACAACTCCCGACCGTCATATCCCACAACTCCCGACCGTCATATCCCACAACCCCGACCGTCAAATCCCACAACTCCCGACTGTCATATCCCACAACTCCCGACCGTCATATCCCACAACTCCCGACCGTCATATCCCACAACTCCGACCGTCATATCCCACAACTCCCGACCGTCATATCCCACAACTCCCGACCGTCATATCCCACAACTCCCGACCGTCATATCCCACAACTCCCGACCGTCATATCCCACAACTCCGACCGTCATATCCCACAACTCCGACCGTCATATCCCACAACCCCGACCGTCATATCCCACAACTCCGACCGTCATATCCCACAACTCAAGACCGTCATATCCCACAACTCCCGACCGTCATATCCCACAACTCCCGACCATCATATCCCACAACTCCCGACCGTCATATCCCACAACCCCGACCGTCATATCCCACAACTCCCGACCATCATATCCCACAACTCCGACTGTCATATCCCACAACTCCCGACCGTCATATCCCACAACTCCCGACCGTCATATCCCACAACTCCCGACCTTCATATCCCACAACTCCCGACTGTCATATCCCACAACCCCGACCGTCATATCCCACAACTCCCGACCGTCATATCCCACAACTCCCGACCGTCATATCCCACAACAACTTCCGACCGTCATATCCCACAACTCCCGACCGTCATATCCCACAACTCCCGACCGTCATATCCCACAACTCCCGACCGTCATATCCCACAACTCCCGACCGTCATATCCCACAACTCCCGACCGTCATATCCCACAACTCCCGACCGTCATATCCCACAACCCCGACCGTCATATCCCACAACTCCCGACCGTCATATCCCACAACTCCCGACCGTCATATCTCACAACTCCCGACCGTCATATCCCACAACAACTTCCGACCGTCATATCCCACAACTCCCGACCGTCATATCCCACAACTCCCGACCGTCATATCCCACAACTCCCGACCGTCATATCCCACAACTCCCGACCGTCATATCCCACAACCCCGACCGTCATATCCCACAACTCCCGACCGTCATATCCCACAACTCCCGACCGTCATATCCCACAACTTCCGACCGTCATATCCCACAACCCCGACCGTCATATCCCACAACTCCCGACCGTCATATCCCACAACCCCGACCGTCATATCCCACAACCCCGACCGTCATATCCCACAACTCCGACCGTCATATCCCACAACTCCCGACCGTCATATCCCACAACCCCGACCGTCATATCCCACAACTCTCGACCGTCATATCCCACAACTCCCGACCGTCATATCCCACAACTCCCGACCGTCATATCCCACAACTACCGACCGTCATATCCCACAACTCCCGACCGTCATATCCCACAACTCCCGACCGTCATATCCCACAACCCCGACCGTAATATCCCACAACAACTTCCGACCGTCATATCCCACAACTCCCGACCGTCATATCCCACAACTCCCGACCGTCATATCCCACAACCCCGACCGTCATATCCCACAACTCCCGACTGTCATATCCCACAACTCCCGACCGTCATATCCCACAACTCCCGACTGTCATATCCCACAACTCCCGACCGTCATATCCCACAACCCCGACCGTCATATCCCACAACTCCCGACCGTCATATCCCACAACTCCCGACCGTCATATCCCACAACTCCCGACCGTCATATCCCATAACTCCCGACCGTCATATCCCACAACTCCCGACCGTCATATCCCACAACTCCCGACCGTCATATCCCACAACCCCGACCGTCATATCCCACAACTCCCGACCGTCATATCCCACAACCCCGACCGTCATATCCCACAACTCCCAACCGTCATATCCCACAACTCCCGACCGTCATATCCCACAACTCAAGACCGTCATATCCCACAACTCCCGACCGTCATATCCCACAACTCCCGACCGTCATATCCCACAACTCCCGACCGTCATATCCCACAACTCCCGACTGTCATATCCCACAACTCCGACTGTCATATCCCACAACTACCGACCGTCATATCCCACAACTCCCGACCGTCATATCCCACAACTCCCGACTGTCATATCCCACAACTCCCGACCGTCATATCCCACAACCCCGACCGTCATATCCCACAACTCCCGACCGTCATATCCCACAACAACTTCCGACCGTCATATCCCACAACTCCCGACCGTCATATCCCACAACTCCCGACCGTCATATCCCACAACTCCCGACTGTCATATCCCACAACTCCCGACCGTCATATCCCACAACTCCCGACCGTCATATCCCACAACAACTCCCGACCGTCATATCCCACAACCCCGACCGTCATATCCCACAACTCCCGACCGTCATATCCCACAACTCCCGACCTTCATATCCCACAACCCCGACCGTCATATCCCACAACTCCCGACCGTCATATCCCACAACCCCGACCGTCATATCCCACAACTCCGACTGTCATATCCCACAACTCCCGACCGTCATATCCCACAACTCCCGACTGTCATATCCCACAAACCCGACCGTCATATCCCACAACTCCCGACTGTCATATCCCACAACTCCTGACCGTCATATCCCACAACTCCCGACTGTCATATCCCACAACCCCGACTGTCATATCCCACAACCCCGACCGTCATATCCCACAACTCCCGACCGTCATATCCCACAACTTAAGACCGTCATATCCCACAACTCCCGACCGTCATATCCCACAACTCCCGACCGTCATATCCCACAACTCCGACTGTCATATCCCACAACTCCCGACCGTCATATCCCACAACTCCGACCGTCATATCCCACAACTCCGACTGTCATATCCCACAACTCCCGACCGTCATATCCCACAACTCCGACCGTCATATCCCACAACTACCGACCGTCATATCCCACAACTCCCGACCGTCATATCCCACAACTCCCGACTGTCATATCCCACAACTCCCGACCGTCATATCCCACAACTCCCGACCGTCATATCCCACAACTCCTGACCGTCATATCCCACAACAACTCCCGACCGTCATATCCCACAACTCCCGACCGTCATATCCCACAACTCCCGACCGTCATATCCCACAACTCCCGACTGTCATATCCCACAACTCCCGACCGTCATATCCCACAACTCCCGACCGTCATATCCCACAACAACTCCCGACCGTCATATCCCACAACCCCGACCGTCATATCCCACAACTCCCGACCGTCATATCCCACAACTCCCGACCTTCATATCCCACAACCCCGACCGTCATATCCCACAACTCCCGACCGTCATATCCCACAACTCCCGACCGTCATATCCTACAACCCCGACCGTCATATCCCACAACTCCGACTGTCATATCCCACAACTCCCGACCGTCATATCCCACAACTCCCGACTGTCATATCCCACAACCCCGACCGTCATATCCCACAACTCCCGACTGTCATATCCCACAACTCCCAACTGTCATATCCCACAACTCCCGACCGTCATATCCCACAACTCCCGACTGTCATATCCCACAACCCCGACCGTCATATCCCACAACTCCCGACTGTCATATCCCACAACTCCCGACCGTCATATCCCACAACTTAAGACCGTCATATCCCACAACTCCCGACCGTCATATCCCACAACTCCCGACCGTCATATCCCACAACTCCCGACCGTCATATCCCACAACTCCGACTGTCATATCCCACAACTCCCGACCGTCATATCCCACAACTCCGACCGTCATATCCCACAACTCCGACTGTCATATCCCACAACTCCCGACCGTCATATCCCACAACTCCGACCGTCATATCCCACAACTCCGACTGTCATATCCCACAACTCCCGACCGTCATATCCCACAACTCCCGACCGTCATATCCCACAACTCCCGACCGTCATATCCCACAACCCCGACCGTCATATCCCACAACTCCCGACCGTCATATCCCACAACTCCCGACCGTCATATCCCACAACTCCCGACCGTCATATCCCACAACCCCGACCGTCAAATCCCACAACTCCCGACCGTCATATCCCACAACTCCCGACCGTCATATCCCACAACTCCCGACCGTCATATCCCACAACTCCGACCGTCATATCCCACAACTCCCGACCGTCATATCCCACAACTCCCGACCGTCATATCCCACAACTCCCGACCGTCATATCCCACAACTCCCGACCGTCATATCCCACAACTCCCGACCGTCATATCCCACAACTCCCGACCGTCATATCCCACAACCCCGACTGTCATATCCCACAACCCCGACCGTCCTATCCCACAACTCCCGACCGTCATATCCCACAACTCCCGACCGTCATATCCCACAACTCAAGACCGTCAAATCCCACAACTCCCGACCGTCATATCCCACAACTCCCGACCGTCATATCCCACAACTCCCGACCGTCATATCCCACAACTCCGACCGTCATATCCCACAACTCCCGACCGTCATATCCCACAACTCCCGACCGTCATATCCCACAACTCCCGACCGCCATATCCCACAACTCCCGACCGTCATATCCCACAACTCCCGACCGTCATATCCCACAACTCCCGACCGTCATATCCCACAACCCCGACCGTCATATCCCACAACTCCCGACTGTCATATCCCACAACCCCGACCGTCATATCCCACAACTCCCGACCGTCATATCCCACAACTCCCGACCGTCATATCCCACAACTCAAGACCGTCATATCCCACAACTCCCGACCGTCATATCCCACAACTCCCGACCGTCATATCCCACAACTCCCGACCGTCATATCCCACAACTCCCGACCGTCATATCCCACAACTCCCGACCGTCATATCCCACAACAACTTCCGACCGTCATATCCCACAACTTCCGACCGTCATATCCCACAACTCCCGACCATCATATCCCACAACTCCCGACCATCATATCCCACAACTCCGACTGTCATATCCCACAACTCCCGACCGTCATATCCCACAACTCCCGACCGTCATATCCCACAACTCCCGACCTTCATATCCCACAACTCCCGACTGTCATATCCCACAACCCCGACCGTCATATCCCACAACTCCCGACCGTCATATCCCACAACTCCCGACCGTCATATCCCACAACTCCCGACCGTCATATCCCACAACTCCCGACTGTCATATCCCACAACAACTTCCGACCGTCATATCCCACAACTACCGACCGTCATATCCCACAACTCCCGACCGTCATATCCCACAACAACTTCCGACCGTCATATCCCACAACTACCGACCGTCATATCCCACAACTCCCGACCGTCATATCCCACAACAACTTCCGACCGTCATATCCCACAACTCCCGACCGTCATATCCCACAACTCCCGACCGTCATATCCCACAACTCCCGACCTTCATATCCCACAACTCCCGACCGTCATATCCCACAACCCCAACCGTCATATCCCACAACTCCCGACCGTCATATCCCACAACAACTTCCGACCGTCATATCCCACAACTCCCGACCGTCATATCCCACAACTCCCGACTGTCATATCCCACAACCCCGACCGTCATATCCCACAACAACTTCCGACCGTCATATCCCACAACTCCCGACCGTCATATCCCACAACTCCCGACCGTCATATCCCACAACTCCCGACTGTCATATCCCACAACTCCCGACCGTCATATCCCACAACTCCCGACCTTCATATCCCACAACTCCCGACCGTCATATCCCACAACTCCCGACCGTCATATCCCACAACTCCGACCGTCATATCCCACAACTCCGACTGTCATATCCCACAACTCCCGACCGTCATATCCCACAACTCCGACCGTCATATCCCACAACTACCGACCGTCATATCCCACAACTCCCGACCGTCATATCCCACAACTCCCGACTGTCATATCCCACAACTCCCGACCGTCATATCCCACAACCCCGACCGTCATATCCCACAACTCCTGACCGTCATATCCCACAACAACTTCCGACCGTCATATCCCACAACTCCCGACCGTCATATCCCACAACTCCCGACCGTCATATCCCACAACTCCCGACTGTCATATCCCACAACTCCCGACCGTCATATCCCACAACTCCCGACCGTCATATCCCACAACAACTCCCGACCGTCATATCCCACAACCCCGACCGTCATATCCCACAACTCCCGACCGTCATATCCCACAACTCCCGACCTTCATATCCCACAACCCCGACCGTCATATCCCACAACTCCCGACCGTCATATCCCACAACTCCCGACCGTCATATCCCACAACCCCGACCGTCATATCCCACAACTCCGACTGTCATATCCCACAACTCCCGACCGTCATATCCCACAACTCCCGACTGTCATATCCCACAACCCCGACCGTCATATCCCACAACTCCCGACTGTCATATCCCACAACTCCCAACTGTCATATCCCACAACTCCCGACCGTCATATCCCACAACTCCCGACTGTCATATCCCACAACCCCGACCGTCATATCCCACAACTCCCGACTGTCATATCCCACAACTCCCGACCGTCATATCCCACAACTTAAGACCGTCATATCCCACAACTCCCGACCGTCATATCCCACAACTCCCGACCGTCATATCCCACAACTCCCGACCGTCATATCCCACAACTCCGACTGTCATATCCCACAACTCCCGACCGTCATATCCCACAACTCCGACCGTCATATCCCACAACTCCGACTGTCATATCCCACAACTCCCGACCGTCATATCCCACAACTCCGACCGTCATATCCCACAACTCCGACTGTCATATCCCACAACTCCCGACCGTCATATCCCACAACTCCCGACCGTCATATCCCACAACTCCCGACCGTCATATCCCACAACCCCGACCGTCATATCCCACAACTCCCGACCGTCATATCCCACAACTCCCGACCGTCATATCCCACAACTCCCGACCGTCATATCCCACAACCCCGACCGTCAAATCCCACAACTCCCGACCGTCATATCCCACAACTCCCGACCGTCATATCCCACAACTCCCGACCGTCATATCCCACAACTCCGACCGTCATATCCCACAACTCCCGACCGTCATATCCCACAACTCCCGACCGTCATATCCCACAACTCCCGACCGTCATATCCCACAACTCCCGACCGTCATATCCCACAACTCCCGACCGTCATATCCCACAACCCCGACTGTCATATCCCACAACCCCGACCGTCCTATCCCACAACTCCCGACCGTCATATCCCACAACTCCCGACCGTCATATCCCACAACTCAAGACCGTCAAATCCCACAACTCCCGACCGTCATATCCCACAACTCCCGACCGTCATATCCCACAACTCCCGACCGTCATATCCCACAACTCCGACCGTCATATCCCACAACTCCCGACCGTCATATCCCACAACTCCCGACCGTCATATCCCACAACTCCCGACCGTCATATCCCACAACTCCCGACCGTCATATCCCACAACTCCCGACCGTCATATCCCACAACTCCCGACCGTCATATCCCACAACCCCGACCGTCATATCCCACAACTCCCGACCGTCATATCCCACAACCCCGACCGTCATATCCCACAACTCCCGACCGTCATATCCCACAACTCCCGACCGTCATATCCCACAACTCAAGACCGTCATATCCCACAACTCCCGACCGTCATATCCCACAACTCCCGACCGTCATATCCCACAACTCCCGACCGTCATATCCCACAACTCCCGACCGTCATATCCCACAACTCCCGACCGTCATATCCCACAACAACTTCCGACCGTCATATCCCACAACTTCCGACCGTCATATCCCACAACTCCCGACCATCATATCCCACAACTCCCGACCATCATATCCCACAACTCCGACTGTCATATCCCACAACTCCCGACCGTCATATCCCACAACTCCCGACCGTCATATCCCACAACTCCCGACCTTCATATCCCACAACTCCCGACTGTCATATCCCACAACCCCGACCGTCATATCCCACAACTCCCGACCGTCATATCCCACAACTCCCGACCGTCATATCCCACAACTCCCGACCGTCATATCCCACAACTCCCGACTGTCATATCCCACAACAACTTCCGACCGTCATATCCCACAACTACCGACCGTCATATCCCACAACTCCCGACCGTCATATCCCACAACAACTTCCGACCGTCATATCCCACAACTACCGACCGTCATATCCCACAACTCCCGACCGTCATATCCCACAACAACTTCCGACCGTCATATCCCACAACTCCCGACCGTCATATCCCACAACTCCCGACCGTCATATCCCACAACTCCCGACCTTCATATCCCACAACTCCCGACCGTCATATCCCACAACCCCAACCGTCATATCCCACAACTCCCGACCGTCATATCCCACAACAACTTCCGACCGTCATATCCCACAACTCCCGACCGTCATATCCCACAACTCCCGACTGTCATATCCCACAACCCCGACCGTCATATCCCACAACAACTTCCGACCGTCATATCCCACAACTCCGACCGTCATATCCCACAACTCCCGACCGTCATATCCCACAACCCCCGACCGTCATATCCCACAACTCCCGACCGTCATATCCCACAACTCCCGACCGTCATATCCCACAACTCCCGACTGTCATATCCCACAACTCCCGACCGTCATATCCCACAACTCCCGACCTTCATATCCCACAACTCCCGACCGTCATATCCCACAACTCCCGACTGTCATATCCCACAACCCCGACCGTCATATCCCACAACTCCCGACTGTCATATCCCACAACTCCCGACCGTCATATCCCACAACTCCCGACCGTCATATCCCACAACAACTCCCGACCGTCATATCCCACAACCCCGACCGTCATATCCCACAACCCCGACCGTCATATCCCACAACTCCGACTGTCATATGCCACAACTCCCGACCGTCATATCCCACAACTCCCGACTGTCATATCCCACAACTCCCGACTGTCATATCCCACAACTCCCAACTGTCATATCCCACAACTCCCGACCGTCATATCCCACAACTCCCGACTGTCATATCCCACAACGCCGACCGTCATATCCCACAACTCCCGACTGTCATATCCCACAACTCCCGACCGTCATATCCCACAACGCCGACCGTCATATCCCACAACTCCCGACTGTCATATCCCACAACCCCGACCGTCATATCCCACAACTCCGACCGTCATATCCCACAACTCAAGACCGTCATATCCCACAACTCCCGACCGTCATATCCCACAACTCCCGACCGTCATATCCCACAACCCCGACCGTCATATCCCACAACTCCCGACCATCATATCCCACAACTCCGACTGTCATATCCCACAACTCCCGACCGTCATATCCCACAACTCCCGACCGTCATATCCCACAACTCCCGACCTTCATATCCCACAACTCCCGACTGTCATATCCCACAACCCCGACCGTCATATCCCACAACTCCCGACCGTCATATCCCACAACTCCCGACCGTCATATCCCACAACAACTTCCGACCGTCATATCCCACAACTCCCGACCGTCATATCCCACAACTCCCGACCGTCATATCCCACAACTCCCGACCGTCATATCCCACAACTCCCGACCGTCATATCCCACAACTCCCGACCGTCATATCCCACAACCACGACCGTCATATCCCACAACTCCCGATCGTCATATCCCACAACTCCCGACCGTCATATCCCACAACTCCCGACCGTCATATCCCACAACAACTTCCGACCGTCATATCCCACAACTCCCGACCGTCATATCCCACAACTCCCGACCGTCATATCCCACAACTCCCGACCGTCATATCCCACAACCCCGACCGTCATATCCCACAACTCCCGACCGTCATATCCCACAACTCCCGACTGTCATATCCCACAACTCCCGACTGTCATATCCCACAACTCCCGACCGTCATATCCCACAACCCCGACCGTCATATCCCACAACTCTCGACCGTCATATCCCACAACTCCCGACCGTCATATCCCACAACTCCCGACCGTCATATCCCACAACTCCCGACCGTCATATCCCACAACTACCGACCGTCATATCCCACAACTCCCGACCGTCATATCCCACAACTCCCGACCGTCATATCCCACAACCCCGACCGTCATATCCCACAACAACTTCCGACCGTCATATCCCACAACTCCCGACCGTCATATCCCACAACTCCCGACCGTCATATCCCACAACTCCCGACCGTCATATCCCACAGCTCCCGACCGTCATATCCCACAACTCCCGACTGTCATATCCCACAACTCCCGACTGTCATATCCCACAACTCCCGACCGTCATATCCCACAACCCCGACCGTCATATCCCACAACCCCGACCGTCATATCCCACAACTCCCGACCGTCATATCCCACAACTCCCGACCGTCATATCCCACAACTCCCGACCGTCATATCCCACAACTCCCGACCATCATATCCCATAACTCCCGACCGTCATATCCCACAACTCCCGACCGTCATATCCCACAACTCCCGACCGTCATATCCCACAACCCCGACCGTCATATCCCACAACTCCCGACTGTCATATCCCACAACCCCGACCGTCATATCCCACAACTCCCGACCGTCATATCCCACAACTCCCGACTGTCATATCCCACAACCCCGACCGTCATATCCCACAACTCCCAACCGTCATATCCCACAACTCCCGACCGTCATATCCCACAACTCAAGACCGTCATATCCCACAACTCCCGACCGTCATATCCCACAACTCCCGACCGTCATATCCCACAACTCCCGACCGTCATATCCCACAACTCCCGACCGTCATATCCCACAACTCCCGACCGTCATATCCCACAACTCCCGACCGTCATATCCCACAACAACTTCCGACCGTCATATCCCACAACTTCCGACCGTCATATCCCACAACTCCCGACCGTCATATCCCACAACCCCGACCGTCATATCCCACAACCCCGACCGTCATATCCCACAACTCCCGACTGTCATATCCCACAACTCCCGACCGTCATATCCCACAACTCCCGACTGTCATATCCCACAACTCCGACTGTCATATCCCACAACTCCCGACCGTCATATCCCACAACAACTTCCGACCGTCATATCCCACAACTCCCGACCGTCATATCCCACAACTCCCGACCGTCATATCCCTCAACTCCCGACCGTCATATCCCACAACTCCCGACCTTCATATCCCACAACTCCCGACCGTCATATCCCACAACAACTTCCGACCGTCATATCCCACAACTCCCGACCGTCATATCCCACAACAACTTCCGACCGTCATATCCCACAACTCCCGACCGTCATATCCCACAACTCCCGACCGTCATATCCCACATCTCCCGACTGTCATATCCCACAACTCCCGACCGTCATATCCCACAACTCCCGACCGTCATATCCCACAACAACTCCCGACCGTCATATCCCACAACCCCGACCGTCATATCCCACAACTCCCGACCGTCATATCCCACAACTCCCGACCGTCATATCCCACAACTCCCGACCTTCATATCCCACAACCCCGACCGTCATATCCCACAACTCCCGACCGTCATATCCCACAACTCCCGACCGTCATATCCCATAACCCCGACCGTCATATCCCACAACTCCGACTGTCATATCCCACAACTCCCGACCGTCATATCCCACAACTCCCGACTGTCATATCCCACAACCCCGACCGTCATATCCCACAACTCCCGACTGTCATATCCCACAACTCCCGACTGTCATATCCCACAAATCCCGACCGTCATATCCCACAACTCCCGACTGTCATATCCCACAACCCCGACCGTCATATCCCACAACTCCCGACTGTCATATCCCACAACTCCCGACCGTCATATCCCACAACTCAAGACCGTCATATCCCACAACTCCCGACCGTCATATCCCACAACTCCCGACCGTCATATCCCACAACTCCCGACCGTCATATCCCACAACTCCCGACCGTCATATCCCACAACTCCGACTGTCATATCCCACAACTCCCGACCGTCATATCCCACAACTCCGACCGTCATATCCCACAACTCCGACTGTCATATCCCACAACTCCCGACCGTCATATCCCACAACTCCGACCGTCATATCCCACAACTCCGACTGTCATATCCCACAACTCCCGACCGTCATATCCCACAACTCAAGACCGTCATATCCCACAACCCCGACCGTCATATCCCACAACTCCGACCGTCATATCCCACAACTCAAGACCGTCATATCCCACAACTCCGACCGTCATATCCCACAACTCCCGACCGTCATATCCCACAACTCCCGACCGTCATATCCCACAACCCCGACCGTCATATCCCACAACTCCCGACCGTCATATCCCACAACTCCCGACCGTCATATCCCACAACTCCCGACCGTCATATCCCACAACCCCGACCGTCATATCCTACAACTCCCGACCGTCATATCCCACAACTCCCGACCGTCATATCCCACAACTCCCGACCGTCATATCCCACAACTCCGACCGTCATATCCCACAACTCCCGACCGTCATATCCCACAACTCCCGACCGTCATATCCCACAACTCCCGACCGTCATATCCCACAACTCCCGACCGTCATATCCCACAACCCCGACCGTCATATTCCACAACTCCCGACCGTCATATCCCACAACTCCCGACCGTCATATCCCACAACTCCCGACCGTCATATCCCACAACTCCCGACCGTCATATTCCACAACTCCCGACCTTCATATCCCACAACTCCCGACTGTCATATCCCACAACCCCCACCGTCATATCCCACAACTCCCGACCGTCATATCCCACAACTCCCGACCGTCATATCCCACAACAACTTCCGACCGTCATATCCCACAACTCCCGACCGTCATATCCCACAACTCCCGACCGTCATATCCCACAACTCCCGACCGTCATATCCCACAACTCCCGACCGTCATATCCCACAACTCCCGAACGTCATATCCCACAACTCCCGACCGTCATATCCCACAACTCCCGACCGTCATATCCCACAACCCCGACCGTCATATCCCACAACTCCCGACCGTCATATCCCACAACTCCCGACCGTCATATCCCAAAACTTCCGACCGTCATATCCCACAACCCCGACCGTCATATCCCACAACTCCCGACCGTCATATCCCACAACCCCGACCGTCATATCCCACAACCCCGACCGTCATATCCCACAACTCCGACCGTCATATCCCACAACTCCCGACCGTCATATCCCACAACCCCGACCGTCATATCCCACAACTCTCGACCGTCATATCCCACAACTCCCGACCGTCATATCCCACAACTCCCGACCGTCATATCCCACAACCCCGACCGTCATATCCCACAACTCCCGACCATCATATCCCACAACCCCGACCGTCATATCCCACAACAACTCCCGACCGTCATATCCCACAACTCCCGACCGTCATATCCCACAACAACTTCCGACCGTCATATCCCACAACTCCCGACCGTCATATCCCACAACTCCCGACCGTCATATCCCACAACCCCGACCGTCATATCCCACAACCCTGACCGTCATATCCCACAACTCCCGACCGTCATATCCCACAACAACTTCCGACCGTCATATCCCACAACTCCCGACCGTCATATCCCACAACTCCCGACCGTCATATCCCACAACTCCCGACTGTCATATCCCACAACCCCGACCGTCATATCCCACAACCCTGACCGTCATATCCCACAACTCCCGACCGTCATATCCCACAACTCCCGACTGTCATATCCCACAACTCTCGACCGTCATATCCCACAACTCCCGACCGTCATATCCCAAAACTCCCGACTGTCATATCCCACAACTCCCGACCGTCATATCCCACAACTCCCGACCGTCATATCCCACAACTCCCGACCGTCATATCCCACAACTCCCGACTGTCATATCCCACAACCCCGACCGTCATATCCCACAACTCCCGACCGTCATATCCCACAACTCCCGACCGTCATATCCCACAACCCCGACCGTCATATCCCACAACCCCGACCGTCATATCCCACAACTCCCGACCGTCATATCCCACAACAACTTCCGACCGTCATATCCCACAACTCCCGACCGTCATATCCCACAACAACTTCCGACCGTCATATCCCACAACTCCCAACCGTCATATCCCACAACTCCCGACTGTCATATCCCACAACTCCCGACCGTCATATCCCACAACTCCCAACCGTCATATCCCACAACTCCCGACCGTCATATCCCACAACTCCCGGCTGTCATATCCCACAACAACTTCCGACTGTCATATCCCACAACTCCCGACCGTCATATCCCACAACTCCCGACCGTCATATCCCACAACTCCCGACCGTCATATCCCACAACTCCCGACCGTCATATCCCACAACAACTTCCGACTGTCACATCCCACAACTCCCGACCGTCATATCCCACAACTCCCGACCGTCATATCCCACAACTCCCGACCGTCATATCCCACAACAACTTCCGACCGTCATATCCCACAACTCCCGACCGTCATATCCCACAACTCCCGACCGTCATATCCCACAACTCCCAACCGTCATATCCCACAACCCCGACCGTCATATCCCACAACTCCCGACCGTCATATCCCACAACTCCCGACTGTCATATCCCACAACTCCCGACTGTCATATCCCACAACTCCCGACCGTCATATCCCACAACCCCGACCGTCATATCCCACAACTCTCGACCGTCATATCCCACAACTCCCGACCGTCATATCCCACAACTCCCGACTGTCATATCCCACAACTCCCGACCGTCATATCCCACAACTACCGACCGTCATATCCCACAACTCCCGACCGTCATATCCCACAACTCCCGACCGTCATATCCCACAACCCCGACCGTCATATCCCACAACAATTTCCGACCGTCATATCCCACAACTCCCGACCGTCATATCCCACAACTCCCGACCGTCATATCCCACAACTCCCGACCGTCATATCCCACAACTCCCGACCGTCATATCCCACAACTCCCGACTGTCATATCCCACAACTCCCGACTGTCATATCCCACAACTCCCGACCGTCATATCCCACAACCCCGACCGTCATATCCCACAACCCCGACCGTCATATCCCACAACTCCCGACCGTCATATCCCACAACTCCCGACCGTCATATCCCACAACTCCCGACCGTCATATCCCACAACTCCCGACCGTCATATCCCACAACTCCCGACCGTCATATCCCATAACTCCCGACCGTCATATCCCACAACTCCCGACCGTCATATCCCACAACTCCCGACCGTCATATCCCACAACTCCCGACCGTCATATCCCACAACTCCCGACCGTCATATCCCACAACTCCCGACCGTCATATCCCACAACTCCCGACCGTCATATCCCACAACAACTTCCGACCGTCATATCCCACAACTTCCGACCGTCATATCCCACAACTCCCGACCGTCATATCCCACAACCCCGACCGTCATATCCCACAACCCCGACCGTCATATCCCACAACTCCCGACCGTCATATCCCACAACTCCCGACCGTCATATCCCACAACTCCCGACTGTCATATCCCACAACTCCGACTGTCATATCCCACAACTCCCGACCGTCATATCCCACAACAACTTCCAACCGTCATATCCCACAACTCCCGACCGTCATATCCCTCAACTCCCGACCGTCATATCCCACAACTCCCGACCTTCATATCCCACA
Organism: Rana muscosa; assembly: GCA_029206835.1. Classification (NCBI taxonomy): domain Eukaryota; kingdom Metazoa; phylum Chordata; class Amphibia; order Anura; family Ranidae; genus Rana; species Rana muscosa. The sequence continues at coordinate 426,857,637 of CM055120.1, read as the reverse complement.
ACTCCCGACCGTCATATCCCACAACAACTTCCGACCGTCATATCCCACAACTCCCGACCGTCATATCCCACAACAACTTCCGACCGTCATATCCCACAACTCCCGACCGTCATATCCCACAACTCCCGACCGTCATATCCCACAACTCCCGACTGTCATATCCCACAACTCCCGACCGTCATATCCCACAACTCCCGACCGTCATATCCCACAACAACTCCCGACCGTCATATCCCACAACCCCGACCGTCATATCCCACAACTCCCGACCGTCATATCCCACAACTCCCGACCGTCATATCCCACAACTCCCGACCTTCATATCCCACAACCCCGACCGTCATATCCCACAACTCCCGACCGTCATATCCCACAACTCCCGACCGTCATATCCCATAACCCCGACCGTCATATCCCACAACTCCGACTGTCATATCCCACAACTCCCGACCGTCATATCCCACAACTCCCGACTGTCATATCCCACAACCCCGACCGTCATATCCCACAACTCCCGACTGTCATATCCCACAACTCCCAACTGTCATATCCCACAACTCCCGACCGTCATATCCCACAACTCCCGACTGTCATATCCCACAACCCCGACCGTCATATCCCACAACTCCCGACTGTCATATCCCACAACTCCCGACCGTCATATCCCACAACTCAAGACCGTCATATCCCACAACTCCCGACCGTCATATCCCACAACTCCCGACCGTCATATCCCACAACTCCCGACCGTCATATCCCACAACTCCCGACCGTCATATCCCACAACTCCGACTGTCATATCCCACAACTCCCGACCGTCATATCCCACAACTCCGACCGTCATATCCCACAACTCCGACTGTCATATCCCACAACTCCCGACCGTCATATCCCACAACTCCGACCGTCATATCCCACAACTCCGACTGTCATATCCCACAACTCCCGACCGTCATATCCCACAACTCAAGACCGTCATATCCCACAACCCCGACCGTCATATCCCACAACTCCGACCGTCATATCCCACAACTCAAGACCGTCATATCCCACAACTCCGACCGTCATATCCCACAACTCCCGACCGTCATATCCCACAACTCCCGACCGTCATATCCCACAACCCCGACCGTCATATCCCACAACTCCCGACCGTCATATCCCACAACTCCCGACCGTCATATCCCACAACTCCCGACCGTCATATCCCACAACCCCGACCGTCATATCCTACAACTCCCGACCGTCATATCCCACAACTCCCGACCGTCATATCCCACAACTCCCGACCGTCATATCCCACAACTCCGACCGTCATATCCCACAACTCCCGACCGTCATATCCCACAACTCCCGACCGTCATATCCCACAACTCCCGACCGTCATATCCCACAACTCCCGACCGTCATATCCCACAACCCCGACCGTCATATCCCACAACTCCCGACCGTCATATCCCACAACTCCCGACCGTCATATCCCACAACTCCCGACCGTCATATCCCACAACTCCCGACCGTCATATCCCACAACTCCCGACCGTCATATCCCACAACTCCCGACCGTCATATCCCACAACTCCCGACTGTCATATCCCACAACTCCCAACTGTCATATCCCACAACTCCCGACCGTCATATCCCACAACTCCCGACTGTCATATCCCACAACAACTTCCGACCGTCATATCCCACAACTCCCGACCGTCATATCCCACAACTCCCGACCGTCATATCCCACAACTCCCGACTGTCATATCCCACAACCCCGACCGTCATATCCCACAACAACTTCCGACCATCATCTCCCACAACTCCCGACCGTCATATCCCACAACTCCCGACCGTCATATCCCACAACTCCCGACTGTCATATCCCACAACTCCCGACCGTCATATCCCACAACTCCCGACCTTCATATCCCACAACTCCCGACCGTCATATCCCACAACTCCCGACTGTCATATCCCACAACCCCGACCGTCATATCCCACAACTCCCGACTGTCATATCCCACAACTCCCGACCGTCATATCCCACAACTCCCGACCGTCATATCCCACAACAACTCCCGACCGTCATATCCCACAACCCCGACCGTCATATCCCACAACTCCCGACCGTCATATCCCACAACCCCGACCGTCATATCCCACAACTCCGACTGTCATATGCCACAACTCCCGACCGTCATATCCCACAACTCCTGACTGTCATATCCCACAACCCCGACCGTCATATCCCACAACTCCCGACTGTCATATCCCACAACTCCCAACTGTCATATCCCACAACTCCCGACCGTCATATCCCACAACTCCCGACTGTCATATCCCACAACGCCGACCGTCATATCCCACAACTCCCGACTGTCATATCCCACAACTCCCGACCGTCATATCCCACAACTCAAGACCGTCATATCCCACAACTCCCGACCGTCATATCCCACAACTCCGACCGTCATATCCCACAACTCCCGACTGTCATATCCCACAACTCCCGACCGTCATATCCCACAACTCAAGACCGTCATATCCCACAACTCCCGACCGTCATATCCCACAACCCCGACCGTCATTTCCCACAACTCCGACCGTCATATCCCACAACTCAAGACCGTCATATCCCACAACTCCCGACCGTCATATCCCACAACTCCCGACCATCATATCCCACAACTCCCGACCGTCATATCCCACAACCCCGACCGTCATATCCCACAACTCCCGACCGTCATATCCCACAACTCCGACTGTCATATCCCACAACTCCCGACCGTCATATCCCACAACTCCCGACCGTCATATCCCACAACTCCCGACCTTCATATCCCACAACTCCCGACTGTCATATCCCACAACCCCGACCGTCATATCCCACAACTCCCGACCGTCATATCCCACAACTCCCGACCGTCATATCCCACAACAACTTCCGACCGTCATATCCCACAACTCCCGACCGTCATATCCCACAACTCCCGACCGTCATATCCCACAACTCCCGACCGTCATATCCCACAACCCCGACCGTCATATCCCACAACTCCCGACCGTCATATCCCACAACTCCCGACTGTCATATCTCACAACTCCCGACCGTCATATCCCAAAACTTCCGACCGTCATATCCCACAACCCCGACCGTCATATCCCACAACTCCCGACCGTCATATCCCACAACCCCGACCGTCATATCCCACAACCCCGACCGTCATATCCCACAACTCCGACCGTCATATCCCACAGCTCCCGACCGTCATATCCCACAACCCCGACCGTCATATCCCACAACTCTCGACCGTCATATCCCACAACTCCCGACCGTCATATCCCACAACTCCCGACCGTCATATCCCACAACCCCGACCGTCATATCCCACAACTCCCGACCGTCATATCCCACAACCCCGACCGTCATATCCCACAACAACTCCCGACCGTCATTTCCCACAACAACTCCCGACCGTCATATCCCACAACAACTTCCGACCGTCATATCCCACAACTCCCGACCATCATATCCCACAACTCCCGACCGTCATATCCCACAACTCCCGACTGTCATATCCCACAACCCCGACCGTCATATCCCACAACCCCGACCGTCATATCCCACAACTCCCGACCGTCATATCCCACAACTCCCGACCGTCATATCCCACAACAACTTCCGACCGTCATATCCCACAACTCCCGACCGTCATATCCCACAACTCCCGACCGTCATATCCCACAACTCCCGACTGTCATATCCCACAACCCCGACCGTCATATCCCACAACCCTGACCGTCATATCCCACAACTCCCGACCGTCATATCCCACAACTCCCGACTGTCATATCCCACAACTCTCGACCGTCATATCCCACAACTCCCGACCGTCATATCCCAAAACTCCCGACTGTCATATCCCACAACTCCCGACCGTCATATCCCACAACTCCCGACCGTCATATCCCACAACTCCCGACCGTCATATCCCACAACTCCCGACTGTCATATCCCACAACCCCGACCGTCATATCCCACAACTCCCGACCGTCATATCCCACAACTCCCGACCGTCATATCCCACAACCCCGACCGTCATATCCCACAACCCCGACCGTCATATCCCACAACTCCCGACCGTCATATCCCACAACAACTTCCGACCGTCATATCCCACAACTCCCGACCGTCATATCCCACAACAACTTCCGACCGTCATATCCCACAACTCCCAACCGTCATATCCCACAACTCCCGACTGTCATATCCCACAACTCCCGACCGTCATATCCCACAACTCCCAACCGTCATATCCCACAACTCCCGACCGTCATATCCCACAACTCCCGGCTGTCATATCCCACAACAACTTCCGACTGTCATATCCCACAACTCCCGACCGTCATATCCCACAACTCCCGACCGTCATATCCCACAACTCCCGACCGTCATATCCCACAACTCCCGACCGTCATATCCCACAACAACTTCCGACTGTCACATCCCACAACTCCCGACCGCCATATCCCACAACTCCCGACCGTCATATCCCAAAACTCCCGACTGTCATATCCCACAACTCCCGACCGTCATATCCCACAACTCCCGACCGTCATATCCCACAACAACTTCCGACCGTCATATCCCACAAACTCCCGACTGTCATATCCCACAACCCCGTCCGTCATATCCCACAACTCCCGACCGTCATATCCCACAACCCCGACCGTCATATCCCAAAACTCCGACTGTCATATCCCACAACTCCCGACCGTCATATCCCAAAACTCCCGACTGTCATATCCCACAACTCCCGACCGTCATATCCCACAACTCCCGACCGTCATATCCCACAACTCCCGACCGTCATATCCCACAACAACTTCCGACCGTCATATCCCACAACTCCCGACTGTCATATCCCACAACCCCGACCGTCATATCCCACAACTCCCGACCGTCATATCCCACAACCCCGACCGTCATATCCCACAACAACTTCTGACCGTCATATCCCACAACTCCCGACCGTCATATCCCACAACTCCCGACCGTCATATCCCACAACTCCCGACCGTCATATCCCACAACTCCCGACTGTCATATCCCACAACCCCGACCGTCATATCCCACAACTCCCGACCGTCATATCCCACAACTCCCGACCGTCATATCCCACAACCCCGACCGTCATATCCCACAACCCCGACCGTCATATCCCACAACTCCCGACCGTCATATCCCACAACAACTTCCGACCGTCATATCCCACAACTCCCGACCGTCATATCCCACAACAACTTCCGACCGTCATATCCCACAACTCCCGACCGTCATATCCCACAACTCCCGACCGTCATATCCCACAACCCCGACCGTCATATCCCACAACTCCCGACCGTCATATCCCACAACTCCCGACCGTCATATCCCACAACTCCCGACCGTCATATCCCACAACAACTTCCGACCGTCATATCCCACAACTCCCGACCGTCATATCCCACAACTCCCGACCGTCATATCCCACAACTCCCGACCGTCATATCCCACAACCCCGACCGTCATATCCCACAACTCCCGACCGTCATATCCCACAACTCCCGACTGTCATATCCCACAACTCCCGACCGTCATATCCCACAACTTCCGACCGTCATATCCCACAACCCCGACCGTCATATCCCACAACTCCCGACCGTCATATCCCACAACCCCGACCGTCATATCCCACAACCCCGACCGTCATATCCCACAACTCCGACCGTCATATCCCACAACTCCCGACCGTCATATCCCACAACCCCGACCGTCATATCCCACAACTCTCGACCGTCATATCCCACAACTCCCGACCGTCATATCCCACAACTCCCGACCGTCATATCCCACAACTCCCGACCGTCATATCCCACAACAACTCCCGACCGTCATATCCCACAACCCCGACCGTCATATCCCACAACTCCCGACCGTCATATCCCACAACCCCGACCGTCATATCCCACAACTCCGACTGTCATATGCCACAACTCCCGACCGTCATATCCCACAACTCCTGACTGTCATATCCCACAACCCCGACCGTCATATCCCACAACTCCCGACTGTCATATCCCACAACTCCCAACTGTCATATCCCACAACTCCCGACCGTCATATCCCACAACTCCCGACTGTCATATCCCACAACGCCGACCGTCATATCCCACAACTCCCGACTGTCATATCCCACAACTCCCGACCGTCATATCCCACAACTCAAGACCGTCATATCCCACAACTCCCGACCGTCATATCCCACAACTCCGACCGTCATATCCCACAACTCCCGACTGTCATATCCCACAACTCCCGACCGTCATATCCCACAACTCAAGACCGTCATATCCCACAACTCCCGACCGTCATATCCCACAACCCCGACCGTCATTTCCCACAACTCCGACCGTCATATCCCACAACTCAAGACCGTCATATCCCACAACTCCCGACCGTCATATCCCACAACTCCCGACCATCATATCCCACAACTCCCGACCGTCATATCCCACAACCCCGACCGTCATATCCCACAACTCCCGACCGTCATATCCCACAACTCCGACTGTCATATCCCACAACTCCCGACCGTCATATCCCACAACTCCCGACCGTCATATCCCACAACTCCCGACCTTCATATCCCACAACTCCCGACTGTCATATCCCACAACCCCGACCGTCATATCCCACAACTCCCGACCGTCATATCCCACAACTCCCGACCGTCATATCCCACAACAACTTCCGACCGTCATATCCCACAACTCCCGACCGTCATATCCCACAACTCCCGACCGTCATATCCCACAACTCCCGACCGTCATATCCCACAACCCCGACCGTCATATCCCACAACTCCCGACCGTCATATCCCACAACTCCCGACTGTCATATCTCACAACTCCCGACCGTCATATCCCAAAACTTCCGACCGTCATATCCCACAACCCCGACCGTCATATCCCACAACTCCCGACCGTCATATCCCACAACCCCGACCGTCATATCCCACAACCCCGACCGTCATATCCCACAACTCCGACCGTCATATCCCACAGCTCCCGACCGTCATATCCCACAACCCCGACCGTCATATCCCACAACTCTCGACCGTCATATCCCACAACTCCCGACCGTCATATCCCACAACTCCCGACCGTCATATCCCACAACCCCGACCGTCATATCCCACAACTCCCGACCGTCATATCCCACAACCCCGACCGTCATATCCCACAACAACTCCCGACCGTCATTTCCCACAACAACTCCCGACCGTCATATCCCACAACAACTTCCGACCGTCATATCCCACAACTCCCGACCATCATATCCCACAACTCCCGACCGTCATATCCCACAACTCCCGACTGTCATATCCCACAACCCCGACCGTCATATCCCACAACCCCGACCGTCATATCCCACAACTCCCGACCGTCATATCCCACAACTCCCGACCGTCATATCCCACAACAACTTCCGACCGTCATATCCCACAACTCCCGACCGTCATATCCCACAACTCCCGACCGTCATATCCCACAACTCCCGACTGTCATATCCCACAACCCCGACCGTCATATCCCACAACCCTGACCGTCATATCCCACAACTCCCGACCGTCATATCCCACAACTCCCGACTGTCATATCCCACAACTCTCGACCGTCATATCCCACAACTCCCGACCGTCATATCCCAAAACTCCCGACTGTCATATCCCACAACTCCCGACCGTCATATCCCACAACTCCCGACCGTCATATCCCACAACTCCCGACCGTCATATCCCACAACTCCCGACTGTCATATCCCACAACCCCGACCGTCATATCCCACAACTCCCGACCGTCATATCCCACAACTCCCGACCGTCATATCCCACAACCCCGACCGTCATATCCCACAACCCCGACCGTCATATCCCACAACTCCCGACCGTCATATCCCACAACAACTTCCGACCGTCATATCCCACAACTCCCGACCGTCATATCCCACAACAACTTCCGACCGTCATATCCCACAACTCCCAACCGTCATATCCCACAACTCCCGACTGTCATATCCCACAACTCCCGACCGTCATATCCCACAACTCCCAACCGTCATATCCCACAACTCCCGACCGTCATATCCCACAACTCCCGGCTGTCATATCCCACAACAACTTCCGACTGTCATATCCCACAACTCCCGACCGTCATATCCCACAACTCCCGACCGTCATATCCCACAACTCCCGACCGTCATATCCCACAACTCCCGACCGTCATATCCCACAACAACTTCCGACTGTCACATCCCACAACTCCCGACCGCCATATCCCACAACTCCCGACCGTCATATCCCAAAACTCCCGACTGTCATATCCCACAACTCCCGACCGTCATATCCCACAACTCCCGACCGTCATATCCCACAACAACTTCCGACCGTCATATCCCACAAACTCCCGACTGTCATATCCCACAACCCCGTCCGTCATATCCCACAACTCCCGACCGTCATATCCCACAACCCCGACCGTCATATCCCAAAACTCCGACTGTCATATCCCACAACTCCCGACCGTCATATCCCAAAACTCCCGACTGTCATATCCCACAACTCCCGACCGTCATATCCCACAACTCCCGACCGTCATATCCCACAACTCCCGACCGTCATATCCCACAACAACTTCCGACCGTCATATCCCACAACTCCCGACTGTCATATCCCACAACCCCGACCGTCATATCCCACAACTCCCGACCGTCATATCCCACAACCCCGACCGTCATATCCCACAACAACTTCTGACCGTCATATCCCACAACTCCCGACCGTCATATCCCACAACTCCCGACCGTCATATCCCACAACTCCCGACCGTCATATCCCACAACTCCCGACTGTCATATCCCACAACCCCGACCGTCATATCCCACAACTCCCGACCGTCATATCCCACAACTCCCGACCGTCATATCCCACAACCCCGACCGTCATATCCCACAACCCCGACCGTCATATCCCACAACTCCCGACCGTCATATCCCACAACAACTTCCGACCGTCATATCCCACAACTCCCGACCGTCATATCCCACAACAACTTCCGACCGTCATATCCCACAACTCCCGACCGTCATATCCCACAACTCCCGACCGTCATATCCCACAACCCCGACCGTCATATCCCACAACTCCCGACCGTCATATCCCACAACTCCCGACCGTCATATCCCACAACTCCCGACCGTCATATCCCACAACAACTTCCGACCGTCATATCCCACAACTCCCGACCGTCATATCCCACAACTCCCGACCGTCATATCCCACAACTCCCGACCGTCATATCCCACAACCCCGACCGTCATATCCCACAACTCCCGACCGTCATATCCCACAACTCCCGACTGTCATATCCCACAACTCCCGACCGTCATATCCCACAACTTCCGACCGTCATATCCCACAACCCCGACCGTCATATCCCACAACTCCCGACCGTCATATCCCACAACCCCGACCGTCATATCCCACAACCCCGACCGTCATATCCCACAACTCCGACCGTCATATCCCACAACTCCCGACCGTCATATCCCACAACCCCGACCGTCATATCCCACAACTCTCGACCGTCATATCCCACAACTCCCGACCGTCATATCCCACAACTCCCGACCGTCATATCCCACAACTCCCGACTGTCATATCCCACAACTCCCGACCGTCATATCCCACAACTACCGACCCTCATATCCCACAACTCCCGACCGTCATATCCCACAACTCCCGACCGTCATATCCCACAACCCCGACCGTCATATCCCACAACAACTTCCGACCGTCATATCCCACAACTCCCGACCGTCATATCCCACAACTCCCGACCGTCATATCCCACAACCCCGACCGTCATATCCCACAACTCCCGACCGTCATATCCCACAACTCCCGACCGTCATATCCCACAACTCCCGACTGTCATATCCCACAACTCCCGACTGTCATATCCCACAACTCCTGACCGTCATATCCCACAACCCCGACCGTCATATCCCACAACCCCGACCGTCATATCCCACAACTCCCGACCGTCATATCCCACAACTCCCGACCGTCATATCCCACAACTCCCGACCGTCATATCCCACAACTCCCGACCGTCATATCCCATAACTCCCGACCGTCATATCCCACAACTCCCGACCGTCATATCCCACAACTCCCGACCGTCATATCCCACAACCCCGACCGTCATATCCCACAACTCCCGACTGTCATATCCCACAACCCCGACCGTCATATCCCACAACTCCCAACCGTCATATCCCACAACTCCCGACCGTCATATCCCACAACTCAAGACCGTCATATCCCACAACTCCCGACCGTCATATCCCACAACTCCCGACCGTCATATCCCACAACTCCCGACCGTCATATCCCACAACTCCCGACCGTCATATCCCACAACTCCCGACCGTCATATCCCACAACTCCCGACCGTCATATCCCACAACAACTTCCGACCGTCATATCCCACAACTTCCGACCGTCATATCCCACAACTCCCGACCATCATATCCCACAACCCCGACCGTCATATCCCACAACCCCGACCGTCATATCCCACAACTCCCGACCGTCATATCCCACAACTCCCGACCGTCATATCCCACAACTCCCGACTGTCATATCCCACAACTACCGACCGTCATATCCCACAACTCCCGACCGTCATATCCCACAACAACTTCCGACCGTCATATCCCACAACTCCCGACCGTCATATCCCTCAACTCCCGACCGTCATATCCCACAACTCCCGACCTTCATATCCCACAACTCCCGACCGTCATATCCCACAACAACTTCCGACCGTCATATCCCACAACTCCCGACCGTCATATCCCACAACTCCCGACCGTCATATCCCACAACAACTTCCGACCGTCATATCCCACAACTCCCGACCGTCATATCCCACAACTCCCGACCGTCATATCCCACAACTCCCGACTGTCATATCCCACAACTCCCGACCGTCATATCCCACAACTCCCGACCGTCATATCCCACAACAACTCCCGACCGTCATATCCCACAACCCCGACCGTCATATCCCACAACTCCCGACCGTCATATCCCACAACTCCCGACCGTCATATCCCACAACTCCCGACCTTCATATCCCACAACCCCGACCGTCATATCCCACAACTCCCGACCGTCATATCCCACAACCCCGACCGTCATATCCCACAACTCCGACTGTCATATCCCACAACTCCCGACCGTCATATCCCACAACTCCCGACTGTCATATCCCACAACCCCGACCGTCATATCCCACAACTCCCGACTGTCATATCCCACAACTCCCGACTGTCATATCCCACAACTCCCGACCGTCATATCCCAAAACTCCCGACTGTCATATCCCACAACCCCGACCGTCATATCCCACAACTCCCGACTGTCATATCCCACAACTCCCGACCGTCATATCCCACAACTCAAGACCGTCATATCCCACAACTCCCGACCGTCATATCCCACAACTCCCGACCGTCATATCCCACAACTCCCGACCGTCATATCCCACAACTCCCGACTGTCATATCCCACAACTCCCGACCGTCATATCCCACAACTCCCGACCGTCATATCCCACAACTCCCGACTGTCATATCCCACAACTCCCGACCGTCATATCCCACAACTCCCGACTGTCATATCCCACAACCCCGACCGTCATATCCCACAACTCCCGACCGTCATATCCCACAACTCCCGACCATCATATCCCACAACTCCCGACCGTCATATCCCACAACTCCCGACCGTCATATCCCACAACCCCGACCGTCATATCCCACAACTCCCGACCGTCATATCCCACAACCCCGACCGTCATATCCCACAACTCCCGACCGTCATATCCCACAACAACTTCTGACCGTCATATCCCACAACTCCCGACCGTCATATCCCACAACTCCCGACCGTCATATCCCACAACAACTTCCGACCGTCATATCCCACAACTCCCGACCGTCATATCCCACAACCCCGACCGTCATATCCCACAACTCCCGACCGTCATATCCCACAACTCCCGACCGTCATATCCCACAACAACTTCCGACCGTCATATCCCACAACTCCCGACCGTCATATCCCACAACCCCCGACCGTCATATCCCACAACAACTTCCGACCGTCATATCCCACAACTCCCGACCGTCATATCCCACAACTCCCGACCGTCATATCCCACAACCCCGACCGTCATATCCCACAACCCCGACCGTCATATCCCACAACTCCCGACCGTCATATCCCACAACTCCCGACCGTCATATCCCACAACTCCCGACCGTCATATCCCACAACTCCCGACCATCATATCCCACAACTCCCGACCGTCATATCCCACAACTCCCGACCGTCATATCCCACAACTCCCGACCGTCATATCCCACAACTCCCGACCGTCATATCCCACAATTCCCGACCGTCATATCCCACAACTCCCGACCGTCATATCCCACAACCCCGACCGTCATATCCCACAACAACTTCCGACCGTCATATCCCACAACTCCTGACCGTCATATCCCACAACCCCGACCGTCATATCCCACAACTCCCGACCGTCATATCCCACAACTCCCGATCGTCATATCCCACAACTCCCGACTGTCATATCCCACAACCCCGACCGTCATATCCCACAACTCCCGACCGTCATATCCCACAACTCCCGACCATCATATCCCACAACCCCGACCGTCATATCCCACAACTCCCGACTGTCATATCCCACAACTCCCGACCGTCATATCCCACAACTCCCGACCGTCATATCCCACAACTCCCGACCGTCATATCCCACAACTCCCGACTGTCATATCCCACAACTCCCGACCGTCATATCCCACAACTCCCGACTGTCATATCCCACAACTCCCGACCATCATATCCCACAACAACTTCCGACTGTCATATCCCACAACCCCGACCGTCATATCCCACAACTCCCGACCGTCATATCCCACAACTCCCGACCGTCATATCCCACAACTCCCGACCGTCATATCCCACAACTCCCGACCGTCATATCCCACAACCCCGACCGTCATATCCCACAACTCCCGACCGTCATATCCCACAACTCCCGACCGTCATATCCCACAACAACTTCCGACCGTCATATCCCACAACAACTCCCGACCGTCATATCCCACAACAACTCCCGACCGTCATATCCCACAACCCCGGCCGTCATATCCCACAACTCCCGACTGTCATATCCCACAACTCCCGACCGTCATATCCCACAACCCCGACCGTCATATCCCACAACTCCCGACCGTCATATCCCACAACTCCCGACCGTCATATCCCACAACTCCCGACTGTCATATCCCACAACCCCGACCGTCATATCCCACAACTCCCGACCGTCATATCCCACAACTCCCGACCGTCATATCCCACAACCCCGACCGTCATATCCCACAACCCCGACCGTCATATCCCACAACTCCCGACTGTCATATCCCACAACAACTTCCGACTGTCATATCCCACAACTCCCGACTGTCATATCCCACAACTCCCGACCGTCATATCCCACAACCCCGACCGTCATATCCCACAACTCCCGACTGTCATATCCCACAACTCCCGACCGTCATATCCCACAACTCCGGACCGTCATATCCCACAACTCCGGACCGTCATATCCCACAACTCCGGACCGTCATATCCCACAACAACTTCCGACCGTCATATCCCACAACTCCCGACCGTCATATCCCACAACTCCCGACCGTCATATCCCACAACCCCGACCGTCATATCCCACAACAACTCCCGACCGTCATATCCCACAACTCCCGACCGTCATATCCCACAACCCCGACCGTCATATCCCACAACAACTCCCGACCGTCATATCCCACAACTCCCGACCGTCATATCCCACAACCCCGACCGTCATATCCCACAACAACTCCCGACCGTCATATCCCACTACCCCGACCGTCATATCCCACAACTCCCGACCGTCATATCCCACAACCCCGACCGTCATATCCCACAACAACTTCTGACCGTCATATCCCACAACTCCCGACCGTCATATCCCACAACTCCCGACCGTCATATCCCACAACTCCCGACCGTCATATCCCACAACTCCCGACTGTCATATCCCACAACCCCGACCGTCATATCCCACAACTCCCGACCGTCATATCCCACAACTCCCGACCGTCATATCCCACAACCCCGACCGTCATATCCCACAACCCCGACCGTCATATCCCACAACTCCCGACCGTCATATCCCACAACAACTTCCGACCGTCATATCCCACAACTCCCGACCGTCATATCCCACAACTCCCGACCGTCATATCCCACAACTCCCGACCGTCATATCCCACAACAACTTCCGACCGTCATATCCCACAACTCCCGACCGTCATATCCCACAACTCCCGACCATCATATCCCACAACCCCGACCGTCATATCCCACAACTCCCGACTGTCATATCCCACAACTCCCGACCGTCATATCCCACAACTCCCGACCGTCATATCCCACAACTCCCGACTGTCATATCCCACAACTCCCGACCGTCATATCCCACAACTCCCGACCGTCATATCCCACAACTCCCGACTGTCATATCCCACAACTCCCGACCGTCATATCCCACAACTCCCGACTGTCATATCCCACAACCCCGACCGTCATATCCCACAACTCCCGACCGTCATATCCCACAACTCCCGACCGTCATATCCCACAACTCCCGACCGTCATATCCCACAACTCCCGACCGTCATATCCCACAACCCCGACCGTCATATCCCACAACTCCCGACCGTCATATCCCACAACCCCGACCGTCATATCCCACAACTCCCGACCGTCATATCCCACAACAACTTCTGACCGTCATATCCCACAACTCCCGACCGTCATATCCCACAACAACTTCCGACCGTCATATCCCACAACTCCCGACCGTCATATCCCACAACCCCGACCGTCATATCCCACAACTCCCGACCGTCATATCCCACAACTCCCGACCGTCATATCCCACAACAACTTCCGACCGTCATATCCCACAACTCCCGACCGTCATATCCCACAACTCCCGACCGTCATATCCCACAACTCCCGACCGTCATATCCCACAACTCCCGACCGTCATATCCCACAACCCCGACCGTCATATCCCACAACCCCGACCGTCATATCCCACAACTCCCGACCGTCATATCCCACAACTCCCGACCGTCATATCCCACAACTCCCGACCGTCATATCCCACAACTCCCGACCGTCATATCCCACAACTCCCGACCGTCATGTCCCACAACTCCCGACCGTCATATCCCACAACTCCCGACCGTCATATCCCACAATTCCCGACCGTCATATCCCACAACTCCCGACTGTCATATCCCACAACCCCGACCGTCATATCCCACAACTCCCGACCGTCATATCCCACAACTCCCGACCGTCATATCCCACAACTCCCGACCGTCATATCCCACAACTCCGACTGTCATATCCCACAACTCCCGACCGTCATATCCCACAACTCCCGACCGTCATATCCCACAACTCCCGACCGTCATATCCCACAACTCCCGACTGTCATATCCCACAACTCCCGACCGTCATATCCCACAACTCCCGACCGTCATATCCCACAACTTCCGACTGTCATATCCCACAACTCCCGACCGTCATATCCCACAACCCCGACCGTCATATCCCACAACAACTTCCGACCGTCATATCCCACAACTCCTGACCGTCATATCCCACAACCCCGACCGTCATATCCCACAACTCCCGACCGTCATATCCCACAACTCCCGATCGTCATATCCCACAACTCCCGACTGTCATATCCCACAACCCCGACCGTCATATCCCACAACTCCCGACCGTCATATCCCACAACTCCCGACCATCATATCCCACAACCCCGACCGTCATATCCCACAACTCCCGACTGTCATATCCCACAACTCCCGACCGTCATATCCCACAACTCCCGACCGTCATATCCCACAACTCCCGACCGTCATATCCCACAACTCCCGACTGTCATATCCCACAACTCCCGACCGTCATATCCCACAACTCCCGACTGTCATATCCCACAACTCCCGACCGTCATATCCCACAACAACTTCCGACTGTCATATCCCACAACCCCGACCGTCATATCCCACAACTCCCGACCGTCATATCCCACAACTCCCGACCGTCATATCCCACAACTCCCGACCGTCATATCCCACAACTCCCGACCGTCATATCCCACAACCCCGACAGTCATATCCCACAACTCCCGACCGTCATATCCCACAACTCCCGACCGTCATATCCCACAACAACTTCCGACCGTCATATCCCACAACAACTCCCGACCGTCATATCCCACAACAACTCCCGACCGTCATATCCCACAACCCCGACCGTCATATCCCACAACTCCCGACTGTCATATCCCACAACTCCCGACCGTCATATCCCACAACCCCGACCGTCATATCCCACAACTCCCGACCGTCATATCCCACAACCCCAACCGTCATATCCCACAACTCCCGACCGTCATATCCCACAACTCCCGACCGTCATATCCCACAACTCCCGACTGTCATATCCCACAACTCCCGACCGTCATATCCCACAACTCCCGACCGTCATATCCCACAACTCCGGACCGTCATATCCCACAACAACTTCCGACCGTCATATCCCACAACTCCCGACCGTCATATCCCACAACTCCCGACTGTCATATCCCACAACCCCGACCCTCATATCCCACAACTCCCGACCGTCATATCCCACAACTCCCGACCGTCATATCCCACAACTCCCGACCGTCATATCCCACAACTCCGACTGTCATATCCCACAACTCCCGACCGTCATATCCCACAACTCCCGACCGTCATATCCCACAACTCCCGACCATCATATCCCACAACTCCCGACTGTCATATCCCACAACTCCCGACCGTCATATCCCACAACTCCCGACCGTCATATCCCACAACTTCCGACTGTCATATCCCACAACTCCCGACCGTCATATCCCACAACCCCGACCGTCATATCCCACAACAACTTCCGACCGTCATATCCCACAACTCCCGACCGTCATATCCCACAACTCCTGACCGTCATATCCCACAACCCCGACCGTCATATCCCACAACTCCCGACCGTCATATCCCACAACTCCCGATCGTCATATCCCACAACTCCCGACTGTCATATCCCACAACCCCGACCGTCATATCCCACAACTCCCGACCGTCATACCCCACAACTCCCGACCATCATATCCCACAACCCCGACCGTCATATCCCACAACTCCCGACTGTCATATCCCACAACTCCCGACCGTCATATCCCACAACTCCCGACCGTCATATCCCACAACTCCCGACCGTCATATCCCACAACTCCCGACCGTCATATCCCACAACTCCCGACCGTCATATCCCACAACTCCCGACTGTCATATCCCACAACTCCCAACCGTCATATCCCACAACCCCGACCGTCATATCCCACAACTCCCGACTGTCATATCCCACAACCCCGACCGTCATATCCCACAACTCCCGACCGTCATATCCCACAACTCCCGACCGTCATATCCCACAACTCCCGACCGTCATATCCCACAACTCCCGACCGTCATATCCCACAACCCCGACAGTCATATCCCACAACTCCCGACCGTCATATCCCACAACTCCCGACCGTCATATCCCACAACAACTTCCGACCGTCATATCCCACAACAACTCCCGACCGTCATATCCCACAACAACTCCCGACCGTCATATCCCACAACCCCGACCGTCATATCCCACAACTCCCGACTGTCATATCCCACAACTCCCGACCGTCATATCCCACAACCCCGACCGTCATATCCCACAACTCCCGACCGTCATATCCCACAACCCCAACCGTCATATCCCACAACTCCCGACCGTCATATCCCACAACTCCCGACCGTCATATCCCACAACTCCCGACCGTCATATCCCACAACTCCCGACCGTCATATCCCACAACTCCCGACCGTCATATCCCACAACTCCCGACCGTCATATCCCACAACTCCCGACTGTCATATCCCACAACTCCCAACCGTCATATCCCACAACCCCGACCGTCATATCCCACAACTCCCGACTGTCATATCCCACAACCCCGACCGTCATATCCCACAACTCCCGACCGTCATATCCCACAACTCCCGACCGTCATATCCCACAACTCCCGACCGTCATATCCCACAACTCCCGACCGTCATATCCCACAACCCCGACAGTCATATCCCACAACTCCCGACCGTCATATCCCACAACTCCCGACCGTCATATCCCACAACAACTTCCGACCGTCATATCCCACAACAACTCCCGACCGTCATATCCCACAACAACTCCCGACCGTCATATCCCACAACCCCGACCGTCATATCCCACAACTCCCGACTGTCATATCCCACAACTCCCGACCGTCATATCCCACAACCCCGACCGTCATATCCCACAACTCCCGACCGTCATATCCCACAACCCCAACCGTCATATCCCACAACTCCCGACCGTCATATCCCACAACTCCCGACCGTCATATCCCACAACTCCCGACCGTCATATCCCACAACTCCCGACCGTCATATCCCACAACTCCCGACCGTCATATCCCACAACTCCCGACTGTCATATCCCACAACTCCCGACCGTCATATCCCACAACTCCGGACCGTCATATCCCACAACTCCGGACCGTCATATCCGACAACAACTTCCGACCGTCATATCCCACAACTCCCGACCGTCATATCCCACAACTCCCGACCGTCATATCCCACAACCCCGACCGTCATATCCCACAACAACTCCCGACCGTCATATCCCACAACTCCCGACCGTCATATCCCACAACTCCCGACCGTCATATCCCACAACTCCCGACCGTCATATCCCACAACTCCCGACCGTCATATCCCACAACTCCCGACCGTCATATCCCACAACAACTCCCGACCGTCATATCCCACAACTCCCGACCGTCATATCCCACAACCCCGACCGTCATATCCCACAACAACTCCCGACCGTCATATCCCACTACCCCGACCGTCATATCCCACAACTCCCGACCGTCATATCCCACAACCCCGACCGTCATATCCCACAACAACTTCTGACCGTCATATCCCACAACTCCCGACCGTCATATCCCACAACTCCCGACCGTCATATCCCACAACTCCCGACCGTCATATCCCACAACTCCCGACTGTCATATCCCACAACCCCGACCGTCATATCCCACAACTCCCGACCGTCATATCCCACAACTCCCGACCGTCATATCCCACAACCCCGACCGTCATATCCCACAACCCCGACCGTCATATCCCACAACTCCCGACCGTCATATCCCACAACAACTTCCGACCGTCATATCCCACAACTCCCGACCGTCATATCCCACAACAACTTCCGACCGTCATATCCCACAACTCCCAACCGTCATATCCCACAACTCCCGACTGTCATATCCCACAACTCCCGACCGTCATATCCCACAACTCCCGACCGTCATATCCCACAACTCCCGACCGTCATATCCCACAACTCCCGACTGTCATATCCCACAACAACTTCCGACTGTCATATCCCACAACTCCCGACCGTCATATCCCACAACTCCCGACCGTCATATCCCACAACTCCCGACCGTCATATCCCACAACAACTCCCGACCGTCATATCCCACAACTCCCGACCGTCATATCCCACAACAACTTCCGACCGTCATATCCCACAACTCCCGACCGTCATATCCCACAACTCCCGACCGTCATATCCCACAACCCCGACCGTCATATCCCACAACCCTGACCGTCATATCCCACAACTCCCGACCGTCATATCCCACAACAACTTCCGACCGTCATATCCCACAACTCCCGACCGTCATATCCCACAACTCCCGACCGTCATATCCCACAACCCCGACCGTCATATCCCACAACCCTGACCGTCATATCCCACAACTCCCGACCGTCATATCCCACAACTCCCGACTGTCATATCCCACAACTCTCGACCGTCATATCCCACAACTCCCGACCGTCATATCCCAAAACTCCCGACTGTCATATCCCACAACTCCCGACCGTCATATCCCACAACTCCCGACCGTCATATCCCACAACTCCCGACCGTCATATCCCACAACAACTTCCGACCGTCATATCCCACAACTCCCGACTGTCATATCCCACAACCCCGACCGTCATATCCCACAACTCCCGA
This sequence comes from Rana muscosa, assembly GCA_029206835.1. Lineage (NCBI taxonomy): Eukaryota > Metazoa > Chordata > Amphibia > Anura > Ranidae > Rana > Rana muscosa. Next base: position 426,837,175 of record CM055120.1, on the reverse strand, counting down.
CCGTCATATCCCACAACCCCGACCGTCATATCCCACAACAACTTCTGACCGTCATATCCCACAACTCCCGACCGTCATATCCCACAACTCCCGACCGTCATATCCCACAACTCCCGACCGTCATATCCCACAACTCCCGACTGTCATATCGCACAACCCCGACCGTCATATCCCACAACTCCCGACCGTCATATCCCACAACTCCCGACCGTCATATCCCACAACCCCGACCGTCATATCCCACAAGCCCGACCGTCATATCCCACAACTCCCGACCGTCATATCCCACAACAACTTCCGACCGTCATATCCCACAACTCCCGACCGCAATATCCCACAACAACTTCCGACCGTCATATCCCACAACTCCCAACCGTCATATCCCACAACTCCCGACTGTCATATCCCACAACTCCCGACTGTCATATCCCACAACTCCCGACCGTCATATCCCACAACTCCCGACCGTCATATCCCACAACTCCCGACCGTCATATCCCACAACTCCCGACTGTCATATCCCACAACAACTTCCGACTGTCATATCCCACAACTCCCGACCGTCATATCCCACAACTCCCGACCGTCATATCCCACAACTCCCAACCGTCATATCCCACAACTCCCGACTGTCATATCCCACAACTCCCGACCGTCATATCCCACAACTCCCGACCGTCATATCCCACAACTCCCGACCGTCATATCCCACAACTCCCGACTGTCATATCCCACAACAACTTCCGACTGTCATATCCCACAACTCCCGACCGTCATATCCCACAACTCCCGACCGTCATATCCCACAACTCCCGACCGTCATATCCCACAACTCCCGACCGTCATATCCCACAACAACTTCCGACTGTCACATCCCACAACTCCCGACCGTCATATCCCACAACTCCCGACCGTCATATCCCAAAACTCCCGACTGTCATATCCCACAACTCCCGACCGTCATATCCCAAAACTCCCGACTGTCATATCCCACAACTCCCGACCGTCATATCCCACAACTCCCGACCGTCATATCCCACAACTCCCGACCGTCATATCCCACAACTTCCAACCGTCATATCCCACAACTCCCGACTGTCATATCCCACAACCCCGACCGTCATATCCCACAACTCCCGACTGTCATATCCCACAACCCCGACCGTCATATCCCACAACTCCCGACCGTCATATCCCACAACCCCGACCGTCATATCCCACAACAACTTCTGACTGTCATATCCCACAACTCCCGACCGTCATATCCCACAACTCCCGACCGTCATATCCCACAACTCCCGACCGTCATATCCCACAACTCCCGACTGTCATATCCCACAACCCCGACCGTCATATCCCACAACTCCCGACCGTCATATCCCACAACTCCCGACCGTCATATCCCACAACCCCGACCGTCATATCCCACAACCCCGACCGTCATATCCCACAACTCCCAACCGTCATATCCCACAACAACTTCCGACCGTCATATCCCACAACTCCCGACCGTCATATCCCACAACCCCGACCGTCATATCCCACAACTCCCGACCGTCATATCCCACAACTCCCGACCGTCATATTCCACAACTCCCGACTGTCATATCCCACAACTCCCGACCGTCATATCCCACAACCCCGACCGTCATATCCCACAACTCCCGACCGTCATATCCCACAACCCCGACCGTCATATCCCACAACAACTTCTGACCGTCATATCCCACAACTCCCGACCGTCATATCCCACAACTCCCGACCGTCATATCCCACAACTCCCGACCGTCATATCCCACAACTCCCGACTGTCATATCGCACAACCCCGACCGTCATATCCCACAACTCCCGACCGTCATATCCCACAACTCCCGACCGTCATATCCCACAACCCCGACCGTCATATCCCACAAGCCCGACCGTCATATCCCACAACTCCCGACCGTCATATCCCACAACAACTTCCGACCGTCATATCCCACAACTCCCGACCGCAATATCCCACAACAACTTCCGACCGTCATATCCCACAACTCCCAACCGTCATATCCCACAACTCCCGACTGTCATATCCCACAACTCCCGACTGTCATATCCCACAACTCCCGACCGTCATATCCCACAACTCCCGACCGTCATATCCCACAACTCCCGACCGTCATATCCCACAACTCCCGACTGTCATATCCCACAACAACTTCCGACTGTCATATCCCACAACTCCCGACCGTCATATCCCACAACTCCCGACCGTCATATCCCACAACTCCCAACCGTCATATCCCACAACTCCCGACTGTCATATCCCACAACTCCCGACCGTCATATCCCACAACTCCCGACCGTCATATCCCACAACTCCCGACCGTCATATCCCACAACTCCCGACTGTCATATCCCACAACAACTTCCGACTGTCATATCCCACAACTCCCGACCGTCATATCCCACAACTCCCGACCGTCATATCCCACAACTCCCGACCGTCATATCCCACAACTCCCGACCGTCATATCCCACAACAACTTCCGACTGTCACATCCCACAACTCCCGACCGTCATATCCCACAACTCCCGACCGTCATATCCCAAAACTCCCGACTGTCATATCCCACAACTCCCGACCGTCATATCCCAAAACTCCCGACTGTCATATCCCACAACTCCCGACCGTCATATCCCACAACTCCCGACCGTCATATCCCACAACTCCCGACCGTCATATCCCACAACTTCCAACCGTCATATCCCACAACTCCCGACTGTCATATCCCACAACCCCGACCGTCATATCCCACAACTCCCGACTGTCATATCCCACAACCCCGACCGTCATATCCCACAACTCCCGACCGTCATATCCCACAACCCCGACCGTCATATCCCACAACAACTTCTGACTGTCATATCCCACAACTCCCGACCGTCATATCCCACAACTCCCGACCGTCATATCCCACAACTCCCGACCGTCATATCCCACAACTCCCGACTGTCATATCCCACAACCCCGACCGTCATATCCCACAACTCCCGACCGTCATATCCCACAACTCCCGACCGTCATATCCCACAACCCCGACCGTCATATCCCACAACCCCGACCGTCATATCCCACAACTCCCAACCGTCATATCCCACAACAACTTCCGACCGTCATATCCCACAACTCCCGACCGTCATATCCCACAACCCCGACCGTCATATCCCACAACTCCCGACCGTCATATCCCACAACTCCCGACCGTCATATTCCACAACTCCCGACTGTCATATCCCACAACTCCCGACCGTCATATCCCACAACTCCCGACCGTCATATCCCACAACTCCCGACTGTCATATCCCACAACCCCGACCGTCATATCCCAAAACTCCCGACCGTCATATCCCACAACTCCCGACCGTCATATCCCACAACTCCCGACCGTCATATCCCACAACTCCCGACCGTCATATCCCACAACCCCGACCGTCATATCCCACAACTCCCGACCGTCATATCCCACAACTCCCGACCGTCATATCCCACAACTCCCGACCGTCATATCCCACAACTCCCGACCGTCATATCCCACAACTCCCGACCGTCATATCCCACAACTCCCGACCGTCATATCCCACAACAACTACCGACTGTCATATCCCACAACTCCCGACCGTCATATCCCACAACCCCGACCGTCATATTCCACAACTCCCGACCGTCATATCCCACAACTCCCGACCGTCATATCCCACAACTCCCGACCGTCATATCCCACAACTCCCGACCGTCATATCCCACAACAACTTCCGACTGTCATATCCCACAACCCCGACCGTCATATCCCACAACAACTTCCGACTGTCATATCCCACAACCCCGACCGTCATATCCCACAACCCCGACCGTCATATCCCACAACTCCTGACTGTCATATCCCACAACTCCCGACCGTCATATCCCACAACTCCCGACCGTCATATCCCACAACCCCGACCGTCATATCCCACAACTCCCGACTGTCATATCCCACAACCCCGACCGTCATATCCCACAACTCCCGACCGTCATATCCCACAACTCCCGACCGTCATATCCCACAACTCCCGACCGTCATATCCCACAACTCCCGACCGTCATATCCCACAACTCCCGACCGTCATATCCCACAACTCCCGACCTTCATATCCCACAACTCCCGACCGTCATATCCCACAACTCCCGACCGTCATATCCCACAACAACTTCCGACCGTCATATCCCACAACTCCCGACCGTCATATCCCACAACTCCTGACCGTCATATCCCACAACAACTTCCAACCGTCATATCCCACAACTCCCGACCGTCATATCCCACAACTCCCGACCGTCATATCCCACAACAACTTCCGACCGTCATATCCCACAACTCCCGACCGTCATATCCCACAACTCCCGACCGTCATATCCCACAACAACTTCCGACCGTCATATCCCACAACTCCCGACCGTCATATCCCACAACTCCCAACCGTCATATCCCACAACCCCGACCGTCATATCCCACAACCCCGACCGTCATATCCCACAACTCCCGACCGTCATATCCCACAACTCCCGACCGTCATATCCCACAACTCCCGACCGTCATATCCCACAACAACTCCCGACCGTCATATCCCACAACCCCGACCGTCATATCCCACAACCCCGACCGTCATATCCCACAACTCCTGACCGTCATATCCCACAACTCCCGACCGTCATATCCCACAACTCCCGACCGTCATATCCCACAACAACTTCCGACTGTCATATCCCACAACTCCCGACCATCATATCCCACAACTCCCGACCGTCACATCCCACAACTCCCGACCGTCATATCCCACAACAACTTCCGACTGTCATATCCCACAACTCCCGACCGTCATATCCCACAACTCCCGACTGTCATATCCCACAACTCCCGACCGTCATATCCCACAACAACTTCCGACTGTCATATCCCACAACTCCCGACCGTCATATCCCACAACTCCCGACTGTCATATCCCACAACCCCGACCGTCATATCCCACAACTCCCGACTGTCATATCCCACAACTCCCGACTGTCATATCCCACAACTCCCGACCGTCATATCCCACAACAACTTCCGACTGTCATATCCCACAACTCCCGACCATCATATCCCACAACTCCCGACCGTCACATCCCACAACTCCCGACCGTCATATCCCACAACAACTTCCGACTGTCATATCCCACAACTCCCGACCGTCATATCCCACAACTCCCGACTGTCATATCCCACAACTCCCGACCGTCATATCCCACAACAACTTCCGACTGTCATATCCCACAACTCCCGACCGTCATATCCCACAACTCCCGACTGTCATATCCCACAACCCCGACCGTCATATCCCACAACTCCCGACTGTCATATCCCACAACTCCCGACTGTCATATCCCACAACTCCCGACCGTCATATCCCACAACTCCCGACTGTCACATCCCACAACCCCGACCGTCATATCCCACAACTCCCGACCGTCATATCCCACAACTCCCGACCGTCATATCCCACAACTCCCGACTGTCATATCCCACAACCCCGACCGTCATATCCCACAACTCCCGACCGTCATATCCCACAACCCCGACCGTCATATCCCACAACAACTTCTGACCGTCATATCCCACAACCCCGACCGTCATATCCCACAACTCCCGACCGTCATATCCCACAACTCCCGACCGTCATATCCCACAACTCCCGACTGTCATATCGCACAACCCCGACCGTCATATCCCACAACTCCCGACCGTCATATCCCACAACTCCCGACCGTCATATCCCACAACCCCGACCGTCATATCCCACAACTCCCGACCGTCATATCCCACAACTCCCGACCGTCATATCCCACAACAACTTCCGACTGTCATATCCCACAACTCCCGACCGTCATATCCCACAACTCCCGACCGTCATATCCCACAACTCCCGACCGTCATATCCCACAACTCCCGACCGTCATATCCCACAACAACTTCCGACTGTCACATCCCACAACTCCCGACCGTCATATCCCACAACTCCCGACCGTCATATCCCAAAACTCCCGACTGTCATATCCCACAACTCCCGACCGTCATATCCCACAACTCCCGACCGTCATATCCCACAACTCCCGACCGTCATATCCCACAACAACTTCCGACCGTCATATCCCACAACTCCCGACTGTCATATCCCACAACCCCGACCGTCATATCCCACAACTCCCGACCGTCATATCCCACAACCCCGACCGTCATATCCCAAAACTCCGACTGTCATATCCCACAACTCCCGACCGTCATATCCCAAAATTCCCGACTGTCATATCCCACAACTCCCGACCGTCATATCCCACAACTCCCGACCGTCATATCCCACAACTCCCGACCGTCATATCCCACAACAACTTCCGACCGTCATATCCCACAACAACTTCCGACCGTCATATCCCACAACTCCCGACCGCAATATCCCACAACAACTTCCGACCGTCATATCCCACAACTCCCAACCGTCATATCCCACAACAACTTCTGACCGTCATATCCCACAACTCCCGACCGTCATATCCCACAACTCCCGACCGTCATATCCCACAACTCCCGACCGTCATATCCCACAACTCCCGACTGTCATATCCCACAACCCCGACCGTCATATCCACAACTCCCGACCGTCATATCCCACAACTCCCGACCGTCATATCCCACAACCCCGACCGTCATATCCCACAACCCCGACCGTCATATCCCACAACCCCGACCGTCATATCCCACAACTCCCAACCGTCATATCCCACAACAACTTCCGACCGTCATATCCCACAACTCCCAACCGTCATATCCCACAACCCCGACCGTCATATCCCACAACTCCCGACCGTCATATCCCACAACTCCCGACCGTCATATTCCACAACTCCCGACTGTCATATCCCACAACTCCCGACCGTCATATCCCACAACTCCCGACCGTCATATCCCACAACTCCCGACTGTCATATCCCACAACCCCGACCGTCATATCCCACAACTCCCGACCGTCATATCCCACAACTCCCGACCGTCATATCCCACAACTCCCGACCGTCATATCCCACAACTCCCGACCGTCATATCCCACAACCCCGACCGTCATATCCCACAACTCCCGACCGTCATATCCCACAACTCCCGACCGTCATATCCCACAACTCCCGACCGTCATATCCCACAACTCCCGACCGTCATATCCCACAACTCCCGACCGTCATATCCCACAACTCCCGACCGTCATATCCCACAACAACTACCGACTGTCATATCCCACAACTCCCGACCGTCATATCCCACAACCCCGACCGTCATATTCCACAACTCCCGACCGTCATATCCCACAACTCCCGACCGTCATATCCCACAACTCCCGACCGTCATATCCCACAACTCCCGACCGTCATATCCCACAACAACTTCCGACTGTCATATCCCACAACCCCGACCGTCATATCCCACAACAACTTCCGACTGTCATATCCCACAACCCCGACCGTCATATCCCACAACCCCGACCGTCATATCCCACAACTCCCGACTGTCATATCCCACAACTCCCGACCGTCATATCCCACAACTCCCGACCGTCATATCCCACAACCCCGACCGTCATATCCCACAACTCCCGACCGTCATATCCCACAACTCCCGACTGTCATATCCCACAACTCCCGACCGTCATATCTCACAACTCCCGACTGTCATATCCCACAACTCCCGACCGTCATATCCCACAACTCCCGACTGTCATATCCCACAACCCCGACCGTCATATCCCACAACTCCCGACCGTCATATCCCACAACTCCCGACCGTCATATCCCACAACTCCCGACCGTCATATCCCACAACTCCCGACCATCATATCCCACAACTCCCGACCGTCATATCCCACAACTCCCGACCGTCATATCCCACAACAACTTCCGACCGTCATATCCCACAACTCCCGACCGTCATATCCCACAACTCCTGACCGTCATATCCCACAACAACTTCCAACCGTCATATCCCACAACTCCCGACCGTCATATCCCACAACTCCCGACCGTCATATCCCACAACAACTTCCGACCGTCATATCCCACAACTCCCGACCGTCATATCCCACAACTCCCGACCGTCATATCCCACAACAACTTCCGACCGTCATATCCCACAACTCCCGACCGTCATATCCCACAACAACTCCCGACCGTCATATCCCACAACCCCGACCGTCATATCCCACAACCCCGACCGTCATATCCCACAACTCCTGACCGTCATATCCCACAACCCCGACCGTCATATCCCACAACTCCCGACCGTCATATCCCACAACAACTCCCGACCGTCATATCCCACAACAACTCCCGACCGTCATATCCCACAACTCCCGACCGTCATATCCCACAACAACTTCCGACTGTCATATCCCACAACTCCCGACCATCATATCCCACAACTCCCGACCGTCACATCCCACAACTCCTGACCGTCATATCCCACAACAACTTCCGACTGTCATATCCCACAACTCCCGACCGTCATATCCCACAACTCCCGACTGTCATATCCCACAACCCCGACCGTCATATCCCACAACTCCCGACTGTCATATCCCACAACTCCCGACTGTCATATCCCACAACTCCCGACCGTCATATCCCACAACTCCCGACTGTCACATCCCACAACCCCGACCGTCATATCCCACAACTCCCGACCGTCATATCCCACAACTCCCGACCGTCATATCCCACAACAACTTCCGACCGTCATATCCCACAACTCCCGACTGTCATATCCCACAACCCCGACCGTCATATCCCACAACTCCCGACCGTCATATCCCACAACCGCGACCGTCATATCCCACAACAACTTCTGACCGTCATATCCCACAACTCCCGACCGTCATATCCCACAACTCCCGACCGTCATATCCCACAACAACTCCCGACCGTCATATCCCACAACTCCTGACCGTCATATCCCACAACTCCCGACCGTCATATCCCACAACTCCCGACTGTCATATCGCACAACCCCGACCGTCATATCCCACAACTCCCGACCGTCATATCCCACAACTCCCGACCGTCATATCCCACAACCCCGACCGTCATATCCCACAAGCCCGACCGTCATATCCCACAACTCCCGACCGTCATATCCCACAACAACTTCCGACCGTCATATCCCACAACTCCCGACTGTCATATGCCACAACCCCGACCGTCATATCCCAAAACTCCCGACCGTCATATCCCACAAATCCCGACCGTCATATCCCACAACTCCCGACCGTCATATCCCACAACTCCCGACCGTCATATCCCACAACCCCGACCGTCATATCCCACAACTCCCGACCGTCATATCCCACAACTCCCGACCGTCATATCCCACAACTCCCGACCGTCATATCCCACAACTCCCGACCGTCATATCCCACAACTCCCGACCGTCATATCCCACAACAACTACCGACTGTCATATCCCACAACTCCCGACCGTCATATCCCACAACCCCGACCGTCATATTCCACAACTCCCGACCGTCATATCCCACAACTCCCGACCGTCATATCCCACAACTCCCGACCATCATATCCCACAACTCCCGACCGTCATATCCCACAACAACTTCCGACTGTCATATCCCACAACCCCGACCGTCATATCCCACAACAACTTCCGACTGTCATATCCCACAACCCCGACCGTCATATCCCACAACCCCGACCATCATATCCCACAACTCCTGACTGTCATATCCCACAACTCCCGACCGTCATATCCCACAACTCCCGACCGTCATATCCCACAACCCCGACCGTCATATCCCACAACTCCCGACTGTCATATCCCACAACCCCGACCGTCATATCCTACAACTCCCGACCGTCATATCCCACAACTCCCGACCGTCATATCCCACAACTCCCGACCGTCATATCCCACAACTCCCGACCGTCATATCCCACAACTCCCGACCATCATATCCCACAACTCCCGACCGTCATATCCCACAACTCCCGACCGTCATATCCCACAACAACTTCCGACCGTCATATCCCACAACTCCCGACCGTCATATCCCACAACTCCTGACCGTCATATCCCACAACAACTTCCAACCGTCATATCCCACAACTCCCGACCGTCATATCCCACAACTCCCGACCGTCATATCCCACAACAACTTCCGACCGTCATATCCCACAACTCCCGACCGTCATATCCCACAACTCCCGACCGTCATATCCCACAACAACTTCCGACCGTCATATCCCACAACTCCCGACCGTCATATCCCACAACTCCCAACCGTCATATCCCACAACCCCGACCGTCATATCCCACAACCCCGACCGTCATATCCCACATTTCCCGACCGTCATATCCCACAACTCCCGACCGTCATATCCCACAACTCCCGACCGTCATATCCCACAACAACTCCCGACCGTCATATCCCACAACCCCGACCGTCATATCCCACAACCCCGACCGTCATATCCCACAACTCCTGACCGTCATATCCCACAACCCCGACCGTCATATCCCACAACTCCCGACTGTCATATCCCACAACTCCCGACCGTCATATCCCACAACTCCCGACCGTCATATCCCACAACAACTTCCGACTGTCATATCCCACAACTCCCGACCATCATATCCCACAAGTCCCGACCGTCACATCCCACAACTCCCGACCGTCATATCCCACAACAACTTCCGACTGTCATATCCCACAACTCCCGACCGTCATATCCCACAACTCCCGACTGTCATATCCCACAACTCCCGACCGTCATATCCCACAACAACTTCCGACTGTCATATCCCACAACTCCCGACCGTCATATCCCACAACTCCCGACTGTCATATCCCACAACCCCGACCGTCATATCCCACAACTCCCGACTGTCATATCCCACAACTCCCGACTGTCATATCCCACAACTCCCGACCGTCATATCCCACAACTCCCGACTGTCACATCCCACAACCCCGACCGTCATATCCCACAACTCCCGACCGTCATATCCCACAACTCCCGACCGTCATATCCCACAACAACTTCCGACCGTCATATCCCACAACTCCCGACTGTCATATCCCACAACCCCGACCGTCATATCCCACAACTCCCGACCGTCATATCCCACAACTCCCGACCGTCATATCCCACAACAACTTCCGACTGTCATATCCCACAACTCCCGACCATCATATCCCACAACTCCCGACCGTCACATCCCACAACTCCCGACTGTCATATCCCACAACTCCCGACCGTCATATCCCACAACAACTTCCGACTGTCATATCCCACAACTCCCGACCGTCATATCCCACAACTCCCGACTGTCATATCCCACAACCCCGACCGTCATATCCCACAACTCCCGACTGTCATATCCCACAACTCCCGACCGTCATATCCCACAACTCCCGACTGTCACATCCCACAACCCCGACCGTCATATCCCACAACTCCCGACCGTCATATCCCACAACTCCCGACCGTCATATCCCACAACCCCGACCGTCATATCCCACAACTCCGACTGTCATATCCCACAACTCCCGACCGTCATATCCCACAACTCCCGACCGTCATATCCCACAACTCCCGACCGTCATATCCCACAACTCCCGACCGTCATATCCCACAACCCCGACCGTCATATCCCACAACTCCCGACCGTCATATCCCACAACTCCCGACCGTCATATCCCACAACCCCGACCGCCATATCCCACAACTCCCGACCGTCATATCCCACAACTCCCGACCGTCATATCCCACAACCCCGACCGTCATATCCCACAACTCCCGACCGTCATATCCCACAACTCCCGACCGTCATATCCCACAACTCCCGACCGTCATATCCCACAACTCCCGACCGTCATATCCCACAACCCCGACCGTCATATCCCACAACTCCCGACCGTCATATCCCACAACTCCCGACCGTCATATCCCACAACTCCCGACCGTCATATCCCACAACAACTCCCGACCGTCATATCCCACAACCCCGACCGTCATATCCCACAACTCCCGACCGTCATATCCCACAACTCCCGACCGTCATATCCCACAACTCCCGACCGTCATATCCCACAACTCCCGACCGTCATATCCCACAACCCCGACCGTCATATCCCACAACAACTTCCGACTGTCATATCCCACAACTCCCGACCGTCATATCCCACAACAACTTCCGACTGTCATATCCCACAACTCCCGACCGTCATATCCCACAACTCCCGACCGTCATATCCCACAACTCCCGACCTTCATATCCCACAACCCCGACCGTCATATCCCACAACTCCCGACCGTCATATCCCACAACTCCCGACCGTCATATCCCACAACTCCCGACCGTCATATCCCACAACTCCTGACCGTCATATCCCACAACTCCCGACCGTCATATCCCACAACTCTTGACCGTCATATCCCACAACTCCCGACCGTCATATCCCAAACTCCCGACTGTCATATCCCACAACTCCCGACCGTCATATCCCACAACTCCCGACCGTCATATCCCACAACTCCCGACCGTCATATCCCACAACTCCCGACCGTCATATCCCACAACCCCGACCGTCATATCCCACAACAACTTCCGACCGTCATATCCCACAACTCCCGACTGTCATATCCCACAACCCCGACCGTCATATCCCACAACTCCCGACCGTCATATCCCACAACTCCCGACCGTCATATCCCACAACTCCCGACCGTCATATCCCACAACCCCGACCGTCATATCCCACAACTCCCGACCGTCATATCCCACAACTCCCGACCGTCATATCCCACAACTCCCGACCGTCATATCCCACAACTCCCGACCGTCATATCCCACAACCCCGACCGTCATATCCCACAACTCCCGACTGTCATATCCCACAACTCCCGACCGTCATATCCCACAACTCCCGACCGTCATATCCCACAACTCCCGACCGTCATATCCCACAACTCCCGACCGTCATATCCCACAACCCCGACCGTCATATCCCACAACTCCCGACCGTCATATCCCACAACTCCCGACCGTCATATCCCGTAAAAAGTTGCAGGGCAGTTAGGTTTAGGCACCTTTAGGTCCAGGGTAGCCCCCTAACCCCCCCTAATAAAGGTTTAACCCCTTGATCGCCCCAGGTAACCCTTTCACCCCCTAACGCCAGCGTCACTAAGCAATCGTCATATCCCACAACCCCGACCGTCATATCCCACAACTCCCGACCGTCATATCCCACAACTCCCGACCGTCATATCCCACAACTCCCGACCGTCATATCCCACAACCCCGACCGTCATATCCCACAACTCCCGACCGTCATATCCCACAACTCCCGACCGTCATATCCCACAACTCCCGACCGTCATATCCCACAACTCCCGACCGTCATATCCCACAACTCCCGACCGTCATATCCCACAACTCCCGACCGTCATATCCCACAACTCCCGACCGTCATATCCCACAACTCCCGACCGTCATATCCCACAACTCCCGACCGTCATATCCCACAACCCCGACCGTCATATCCCACAACAACTTCCGACCGTCATATCCCACAACTCCCGACCGTCATACCCCACAACCCCGACCGTCATATCCCACAACTCCCGACCGTCATATCCCACAACAACTTCCGACTGTCATATCCCACAACTCCCGACCGTCATATCCCACAACTCCCGACCGTCATATCCCACAACTCCCGACCGTCATATCCCACAACTCCCGACCGTCATATCCCACAACTCCCGACCGTCATATCCCACAACTCCCGATTGTCATATCCCACAACTCCCGACCGTCATATCCCACAACTCCCGACTGTCATATCCCACAACCCCGACCGTCATATCCCACAACTCCCGACCGTCATATCCCACAACTCCCGACCGTCATATCCCACAACTCCCGACCGTCATATCCCACAACTCCCGACCGTCATATCCCACAACTCCCGACCGTCATATCCCACAACTCCCGACCGTCATATCCCACAACCCCGACCGTCATATCCCACAACTCCCGACCGTCATATCCCACAACTCCCGACTGTCATATCCCACAACCCCGACCGTCATATCCCACAACTCCCGACTGTCATAGGCCACAACTCCCGACCGTCATATCCCACAACTCCCGACTGTCATATCCCACAACAACTCCCGACCGTCATATCCCACAACCCCGACCGTCATATCCCACAACTCCTGACCGTCATATCCCACAACCCCGACCGTCATATCCCACAACTCCGACTGTCATATTCCACAACTCCCGACCGTCATATCCCACAACTCCCGACTGTCATATCCCACAACTTCGACCGTCATATCCCACAACTCCCGACTGTCATATCCCACAACTCCCGACTGTCATATCCCACAACTCCCGACCGTCATATCCCACAACTTCCGACTGTCATATCCCACAACCCCGACCGTCATATCCCACAACTCCCGACCGTCATATCCCACAACTCCCGACCGTCATATTCCACAACTCCCGACCGTCATATCCCACAACCCCGACCGTCATATCCCACAACTCCGACTGTCATATCCCACAACTCCCGACCGTCATATCCCACAACTCCCGACCGTCATATCCCACAACTCCCGACCGTCATATCCCACAACCCCGACCGTCATATCCCACAACTCCGACCGTCATATCCCACAACTCCCGACCGTCATATCCCACAACTCCCGACCGTCATATCCCACAACTCCCGACCGTCATATCCCACAACTCCCGACTGTCATATCCCACAACTCCCGACCTTCATATCCCACAACTCCCGACTGTCATATCCCACAACTCCCGACCGTCATATCCCACAACTCCCGACCGTCATATCCCACAACTCCCGACCGTCATATCCCACAACAACTTCCGACTGTCATATCCCACAACTCCCGACCATCATATCCCACAACTCCCGACCGTCACATCCCACAACTCCCGACTGTCATATCCCACAACTCCCGACCGTCATATCCCACAACAACTTCCGACTGTCATATCCCACAACTCCCGACCGTCATATCCCACAACTCCCGACTGTCATATCCCACAACCCCGACAGTCATATCCCACAACTCCCGACCGTCATATCCCACAACTCCCGACCGTCATATCCCACAACTCCCGACTGTCATATCCCACAACAACTCCCGACCGTCATATCCCACAACCCCGACCGTCATATCCCACAACCCCGACCGTCATATCCCACAACTCCCGACCGTCATATCCCACAACCCCGACCGTCATATCCCACAACTCCCGACCGTCATATCCCACAACTCCTGACCGTCATATCCCACAACTCCCGACCTTCATATCCCACAACCCCGACCGTCATATCCCACAACTCCCGACCGTCATATCCCACAACCCCGACCGTCATATCCCAAAACTCCCAACCGTCATATCCCACAACCCCGACCGTCATATCCCACAACTCCCGACCGTCATATCCCACAACTCCCGACCGTCATATCCCACAACAACTTCCGACCGTCATATCCCACAACTCCCGACCGTCATATCCCACAACTCCCGACCGTCATATCCCACAACCCCGACCGTCATATCCCACAACTCCCGACCGTCATATCCCACAACTCCCGACCGTCATATCCCACACCTCCCGACCGTCATATCCCACAACTCCCGACCGTCATATCCCACAACTCCCGACCGTCATATCCCACAACTCCCGACCGTCATATCCCACAACTCCCGACCGTCATATCCCACAACTCCCGACCGTCATATCCCACAACTCCCGACCGTCATATCCCACAACTCCCGACCGTCATATCCCACAACCCCGACCGTCATATCCCACAACTCCCGACCGTCATATCCCACAACTCCCGACTGTCATATCCCACAACTCCCGACCGTCATATCCCACAACTCCCGACCGTCATATCCCACAACTCCCGACCGTCATATCCCACAACTCCCGACCGTCATATCCCACAACCCCGACCGTCATATCCCACAACTCCCGACCGTCATATCCCACAACTCCCGACCGTCATATCCCACAACAACTTCCGACTGTCATATCCCACAACTCCCGACCGTCATATCCCACAACTCCCGACCGTCATATCCCACAACAACTTCCGACCGTCATATCCCACAACTCCCGACTGTCATATCCCACAACTCCCGACCGTCATATCCCACAACAACTTCCGACCGTCATATCCCACAACTCCCGACCGTCATATCCCACAACCCCGACCGTCATATCCCACAACTCCCGACCGTCATATCCCACAACTCCCGACCGTCATATCCCACAACTACCGACTGTCATATCCCACAACCCCGACCGTCATATCCCACAACTCCCGACCGTCATATCCCACAACTCCCGACCGTCATATCCCACAACTCCCGACCGTCATATCCCACAACTCCCGACCGTCATATCCCACAACTCCCGACCGTCATATCCCACAACTCCCGACCGTCATATCCCACAACTCCCGACCGTCATATCCCACAACCCCGACCGTCATATCCCACAACAACTTCCGACCGTCATATCCCACAACTCCCGACCGTCATACCCCACAACCCCGACCGTCATATCCCACAACTCCCGACCGTCATATCCCACAACTCCCAACCGTCATATCCCACAACTCCCGACCGTCATATCCCACAACCCCGACCGTCATATCCCACAACTCCCGACCGTCATATCCCACAACTCCCGACCGTCATATCCCACAACTCCCGACCGTCATATCCCACAACAACTTCCGACTGTCATATCCCACAACTCCCGACCGTCATATCTCACAACTCCCGACCGTCATATCCCACAACTCCCGACCGTCATATCCCACAACTCCCGACCGTCATATCCCACAACTCCCGACCGTCATATCCCACAACTCCCGACTGTCATATCCCACAACTCCCGACCGTCATATCCCACAACTCCCGACAGTCATATCCCACAACTCCCGACCGTCATATCCCACAACCCCGACCGTCATATCCCACAACTCCCGACCGTCATATCCCACAACTCCCGACCGTCATATCCCACAACTCCCGACCGTCATATCCCACAACTCCCGACTGTCATATCCCACAACTCCCGACTGTCATATCCCACAACCCCGACCGTCATATCCCACAACTTCCGACTGTCATATCCCACAACTCCCGACCGTCATATCCCACAACTCCCGACCGTCATATCCCACAACTCCCGACTGTCATATCCCACAACCCCGACCGTCATATCCCACAACTCCCGACTGTCATATCCCACAACTCCCGACCGTCATATCCCACAACCCCGACCGTCATATCCCACAACTCCCGACCGTCATATCCCACAACTCCCGACCGTCATATCCCACAACTCCCGACCGTCATATCCCACAACCCCGACCGTCATATCCCACAACTCCCGACCGTCATATCCCACAACTCCCGACCGTCATATCCCACAACTCCCGACCGTCATATCCCACAACAACTTCCGACTGTCATATCCCACAACTCCCGACCGTCATATCTCACAACTCCCGACCGTCATATCCCACAACTCCCGACCGTCATATCCCACAACTCCCGACCGTCATATCCCACAACTCCCGACCGTCATATCCCACAACTCCCGACTGTCATATCCCACAACTCCCGACCGTCATATCCCACAACTCCCGACAGTCATATCCCACAACTCCCGACCGTCATATCCCACAACCCCGACCGTCATATCCCACAACTCCCGACCGTCATATCCCACAACTCCCGACCGTCATATCCCACAACTCCCGACCGTCATATCCCACAACTCCCGACTGTCATATCCCACAACTCCCGACTGTCATATCCCACAACCCCGACCGTCATATCCCACAACTTCCGACTGTCATATCCCACAACTCCCGACCGTCATATCCCACAACTCCCGACCGTCATATCCCACAACTCCCGACTGTCATATCCCACAACCCCGACCGTCATATCCCACAACTCCCGACTGTCATATCCCACAACTCCCGACCGTCATATCCCACAACTCCCGACCGTCATATCCCACAACTCCCGACCGTCATATCCCACAACTCCCGACCGTCATATCCCACAACTCCCGACCGTCATATCCCACAACCCCGACCGTCATATCCCACAACTCCCGACCGTCATATCCCACAACTCCCGACCGTCATATCCCACAACTCCCGACTGTCATATCCCACAACAACTCCCGACCGTCATATCCCACAACCCCGACCGTCATATCCCACAACTCCCGACTGTCATAGCCCACAACTCCCGACTGTCATAGCCCACAACTCCCGACCGTCATATCCCACAACTCCCGACTGTCATATCCCACAACAACTCCCGACCGTCATATCCCACAACCCCGACCGTCATATCCCACAACCCCGACCGTCATATCCCACAACTCCTGACCGTCATATCCCACAACCCCGACCGTCATATCCCACAACTCCGACCGTCATATTCCACAACTCCCGACCGTCATATCCCACAACTCCCGACTGTCATATCCCACAAATCCGACTGTCATATCCCACAACTCCCGACCGTCATATCCCACAACTCCCGACCGTCATATCCCACAACTCCCGACCGTCATATCCCACAACTTCCGACTGTCATATCCCACAACCCCGACCGTCATATCCCACAACTCCCGACCGTCATATCCCACAACTCCCGACCGTCATATCCCACAACTCCCGACCGTCATATCCCACAACTCCCGACCGTCATATCCCACAACTCCCGACCGTCATATCCCACAACTCCCGACCGTCATATCCCACAACTCCCGACTGTCATATCCCACAACTCCCGACCTTCATATCCCACAACTCCCGACTGTCATATCCCACAACTCCCGACTGTCATATCCCACAACTCCCGACCGTCATATCCCACAACTCCCGACCGTCATATCCCACAACAACTTCCGACTGTCATATCCCACAACTCCCGACCATCATATCCCACAACTCCCGACCGTCACATCCCACAACTCCCGACTGTCATATCCCACAACTCCCGACCGTCATATCCCACAACAACTTCCGACCGTCATATCCCACAACTCCCGACCGTCATATCCCACAACTCCCGACCGTCATATCCCACAACCCCGACCGTCATATCCCACAACTCCCGACCGTCATATCCCACAACTCCCGACCGTCATATCCCACAACCCCGACCGTCATATCCCACAACTCCGACTGTCATATCCCACAACTCCCGACCGTCATATCCCACAACTCCCGACCGTCATATCCCACAACTCCCGACCGTCATATCCCACAACTCCGACTGTCATATCCCACAACTCCCGACCGTCATATCCCACAACTCCCGACCGTCATATCCCACAACTCCCGACCGTCATATCCCACAACTCCCGACCGTCATATCCCACAACTCCCGACCGTCATATCCCACAACTCCCGACTGTCATATCCCACAACTCCCGACCGTCATATCCCACAACTCCCGACTGTCATATCCCACAACTCCCGACCGTCATATCCCACAACCCCGACCGTCATATCCCACAACTCCCGACCGTCATATCCCACAACAACTTCCGACCGTCATATCCCACAACTCCCGACCGTCATATCCCACAACTCCCGACCGTCATATCCCACAAGAACTTCCAAACGTCATATCCCACAACTCCCGACCGTCATATCCCACAACCCCGACCGTCATATCCCACAACTCCCGACCGTCATATCCCACAACTCCCGACCGTCATATCCCACAACTCCTGACCGTCATATCCCACAACTCCCGACCGTCATATCCCACAACCCCGACCGTCATATCCCACAACTCCCGACCGTCATATCCCACAACTCCCGACCGTCATATCCCACAACTCCCGACCGTCATATCCCACAACAACTTCCGACCGTCATATCCCACAACTCCCGACCGTCATATCCCACAACTCCCGACCGTCATATCCCACAACCCCGACCGTCATATCCCACAACTCCCGACCGTCATATCCCACAACTCCTGACCGTCATATCCCACAACTCCCGACCGTCATATCCCACAACCCCGACCGTCATATCCCACAACTCCCGACCGCCATATCCCACAACCCCGACCGTCATATCCCAAAACTCCCGACCGTCATATCCCACAACCCCGACCGTCATATCCCACAACTCCCGACCGTCATATCCCACAACTCCCGACCGTCATATCCCACAACTCCCGACCGTCATATCCCACAACAACTTCCGACCGTCATATCCCACAACTCCCGACCGTCATATCCCACAACTCCCAACCGTCATATCCCACAACCCCGACCGTCATATCCCACAACTCCCGACCGTCATATCCCACAACTCCCGACCGTCATATCCCACAACTCCCGACCGTCATATCCCACAACTCCCGACCGTCATATCCCACAACTCCCGACCGTCATATCCCACAACTCCCGACCGTCATATCCCACAACTCCCGACCGTCATATCCCACAACTCCCGACCGTCATATCCCACAACCCCGACCGTCATATCCCACAACTCCCGACCGTCATATCCCACAACTCCCGACTGTCATATCCCACAACTCCCGACCGTCATATCCCACAACTCCCGACCGTCATATCCCACAACTCCCGACCGTCATATCCCACAACTCCCGACCGTCATATCCCACAACCCCGACCGTCATATCCCACAACTCCCGACCGTCATATCCCACAACTCCCGACCGTCATATCCCACAACAACTTCCGACCGTCATATCCCACAACTCCCGACCGTCATATCCCACAACTCCCGACCGTCATATCCCACAACAACTTCCGACCGTCATATCCCACAACTCCCGACTGTCATATCCCACAACTCCCGACCGTCATATCCCACAACAACTTCCGACCGTCATATCCCACAACCCCGACCGTCATATCCCACAACTCCCGACCGTCATATCCCACAACTCCCGACCGTCATATCCCACAACTCCCGACTGTAATATCCCACAACCCCGACCGTCATATCCCACAACTCCCGACCGTCATATCCCACAACTCCCGACCGTCATATCCCACAACTCCCGACCGTCATATCCCACAACTCCCGACCGTCATATCCCACAACTCCCGACCGTCATATCCCACAACTCCCGACCGTCATATCCCACAACCCCGACCGTCATATCCCACAACAACTTCCGACCGTCATATCCCACAACTCCCGACCGTCATACCCCACAACCCCGACCGTCATATCCCACAACTCCCGACCGTCATATCCCACAACTCCCGACCGTCATATCCCACAACTCCCGACCGTCATATCCCACAACCCCGACCGTCATATCCCACAACTCCCGACCGTCATATCCCACAACTCCCGACCGTCATATCCCACAACTCCCGACCGTCATATCCCACAACAACTTCCGACTGTCATATCCCACAACTCCCGACCGTCATATCTCACAACTCCCGACCGTCATATCCCACAACTCCCGACCGTCATATCCCACAACTCCCGACCGTCATATCCCACAACTCCCGACCGTCATATCCCACAACTCCCGACTGTCATATCCCACAACTCCCGACCGTCATATCCCACAACTCCCGACCGTCATATCCCACAACTCCCGACCGTCATATCCCACAACCCCGACCGTCATATCCCACAACTCCCGACCGTCATATCCCACAACTCCCGACCGTCATATCCCACAACTCCCGACCGTCATATCCCACAACTCCCGACTGTCATATCCCACAACTCCCGACTGTCATATCCCACAACCCCGACCGTCATATCCCACAACTTCCGACTGTCATATCCCACAACTCCCGACCGTCATATCCCACAACTCCCGACCGTCATATCCCACAACTCCCGACCGTCATATCCCACAACCCCGACCGTCATATCCCACAACTCCCGACTGTCATATCCCACAACTCCCGACCGTCATATCCCACAACTCCCGACCGTCATATCCCACAACTCCCGACCGTCATATCCCACAACTCCCGACCGTCATATCCCACAACTCCCGACCGTCATATCCCACAACCCCGACCGTCATATCCCACAACTCCCGACCGTCATATCCCACAACTCCCGACTGTCATATCCCACAACCCCGACCGTCATATCCCACAACTCCCGACTGTCATAGCCCACAACTCCCGACTGTCATAGCCCACAACTCCCGACCGTCATATCCCACAACTCCCGACTGTCATATCCCACAACAACTCCCGACCGTCATATCCCACAACCCCGACCGTCATATCCCACAACCCCGACCGTCATATCCCAGAACTCCTGACCGTCATATCCCACAACCCCGACCGTCATATCCCACAACTCCGACTGTCATATTCCACAACTCCCGACCGTCATATCCCACAACTCCCGACTGTCATATCCCACAACCCCGACCGTCATATCCGACAACTCCCGACTGTCATATCCCACAACTCCCGACTGTCATATCCCACAACTCCCGACCGTCATATCCCACAACTCCCGACCGTCATATCCCACAACTTCCGACTGTCATATCCCACAACCCCGACCGTCATATCCCACAACTCCCGACCGTCATATCCCACAACTCCCGACCGTCATATCCCACAACTGCCGACCGTCATATCCCACAACCCCGACCGTCATATCCCACAACTCCGACTGTCATATCCCACAACTCCCGACCGTCATATCCCACAACTCCCGACCGTCATATCCCACAACTCCCGACCGTCATATCCCACAACTCCCGACCGTCATATCCCACAACCCCGACCGTCATATCCCACAACTCCGACCGTCATATCCCACAACTCCCGACCGTCATATCCCACAACTCCCGACCGTCATATCCCACAACTCCCGACCGTCATATCCCACAACTCCCGACTGTCATATCCCACAACTCCCGACCTTCATATCCCACAACTCCCGACTGTCATATCCCACAACTCCCGACCGTCATATCCCACAACCCCGACTGTCATATCCCACAACTCCCGACCGTCATATCCCACAACAACTTCCGACCGTCATATCCCACAACTCCCGAAGGTCATATCCCACAACTCCCGACCGTCATATCCCACAACAACTTCCGACCGTCATATCCCACAACCCCGACCGTCATATCCCACAACAACTTCCGACCGTCATATCCCACAACTCCCGACCGTCATATCCCACAACCCCGACCGTCATATCCCACAACTCCCGACCGTCATATCCCACAACTCCCGACCGTCATATCCCACAACTCCCGACCGTCATATCCCACAACTCCCGACTGTCATATCCCACAACCCCGACCGTCATATCCCACAACTCCCGACCATCATATCCCACAACTCCCGACCGTCATATCCCACAACTCCCGACCGTCATATCCCACAACTCCCGACTGTCATATCCCACAACTCCCGACTGTCATATCCCACAACTCCCGACCGTCATATCCCACAACTCCCGACTGTCATATCCCACAACCCCGACAGTCATATCCCACAACTCCCGACTGTCATATCCCACAACTCCCGACCGTCATATCCCACAACTCCCGACCGTCATATCCCACAACTCCCGACCGTCATATCCCACAACCCCGACCGTCATATCCCACAACTCCCGACCGTCATATCCCACAACTTCCGACCGTCATATCCCACAACTTCCGACCGTCATATCCCACAACTCCCGACCGTCATATCCCACAACTCCCGACCGTCATATCCCACAACTCCCGACCGTCATATCCCACAACTCCCGACCGTCATATCCCACAACAACTTCCGACTGTCATATCCCACAGCTCCCGACCGTCATATCCCACAACTCCCGACCGTCATATCCCACAACTCCCGACCGTCATATCCCACAACTCCCGACCGTCATATCCCACAACAACTTCCGACCGTCCTATCCCACAACAACTTCCGACCGTCATATCCCACAACTCCCGACCGTCATATCCCACAACAACTCCCGACCGTCATATCCCACAACTCCCGACCGTCATATCCCACAACTCCCGACCGTCATATCCCACAACTCCCGACCGTCATATCCCACAACTCCCGACCGTCATATCCCACAACAACTTCCGACCGTCATATCCCACAACTCCCGACCGTCATATCCCACAACCCCGACCGTCATATCCCACAACTCCCGACCGTCATATCCCACAACTCCCGACCGTCATATCCCACAACAACTTCCGACTGTCATATCCCACAACTCCCGACCGTCATATCCCACAACTCCCGACCGTCATATCCCACAACAACTCCCGACCGTCATATCCCTCAAATCCCGACCGTCATATCCCACAACTCCCGACCGTCATATCCCACAACTCCCGACTGTCATATCCCACAACTCCCGACCGTCATATCCCACAACAACTTCCGACCTCATATCCCACAACTCCCGACCGTCATATCCCACAACCCCGACCGTCATATCCCACAACTCCCGACCGTCATATCCCACAACTCCCGACCGTCATATCCCACAACTCCCGACCGTCATATCCCACAACTCCCGACCGTCATATCCCACAACAACTTCCGACCGTCATATCCCACAACTACCGACCGTCATATCCCACAACAACTCCCGACCGTCATATCCCACAACTCCCGACCATCATATCCCACAACTCCCGACCGTCATATCCCACAACTCCCGACCGTCATATCCCACAACTCCCGACCGTCATATCCCACAACTCCCGACCGTCATATCCCACAACTCCCGACCATCATATCCCACAACTCCCGACTGTCATATCCCACAACTCCCGACCGTCATATCCCACAACAACTTCCGACTGTCATATCCCACAACTCCCGACCGTCATATCCCACAACTCCTGACTGTCATATCCCACAACCCCGACCGTCATATCCCACAACTCCCGACTGTCATATCCCACAACTCCCGACTGTCATATCCCACAACTCCCGACCGTCATATCCCACAACTCCCGACTGTCACATCCCACAACCCCGACCGTCATATCCCACAACTCCCGACCGTCATATCCCACAACAACTTCCGACCGTCATATCCCACAACTCCCGACTGTCATATCCCACAACCCCGACCGTCATATCCCACAACTCCCGACCGTCATATCCCACAACCGCGACCGTCATATCCCACAACAACTTCTGACCGTCATATCCCACAACCCCGACCGTCATATCCCACAACTCCCGACCGTCATATCCCACAACTCCCGACCGTCATATCCCACAACTCCCGACTGTCATATCGCACAACCCCGACCGTCATATCCCACAACTCCCGACCGTCATATCCCACAAGCCCGACCGTCATATCCCACAACTCCCGACCGTCATATCCCACAACTCCCGACCGTCATATCCCACAACCCCGACCGTCATATCCCACAAGCCCGACCGTCATATCCCACAACTCCCGACCGTCATATCCCACAACAACTTCCGACCGTCATATCCCACAACTCCCGACCGCAATATCCCACAACAACTTCCGACCGTCATATCCCACAACTCCCGACTGTCATATCCCACAACCCCGACCGTCATATCCCAAAACTCCCGACCGTCATATCCCACAACTCCCGACCGTCATATCCCACAACTCCCGACCGTCATATCCCACAACTCCCGACCGTCATATCCCACAACCCCGACCGTCATATCCCACAACTCCCGACCGTCATATCCCACAACTCCCGACCGTCATATCCCACAACTCCCGACCGTCATATCCCACAACTCCCGACCGTCATATCCCACAACTCCCGACCGTCATATCCCACAACTCCCGACCGTCATATCCCACAACAACTACCGACTGTCATATCCCACAACTCCCGACCGTCATATCCCACAACCCCGACCGTCATATTCCTCAACTCCCGACCGTCATATCCCACAACTCCCGACCGTCATATCCCACAACTCCCGACCATCATATCCCACAACTCCCGACCGTCATATCCCACAACAACTTCCGACTGTCATATCCCACAACCCCGACCGTCATATCCCACAACAACTTCCGACTGTCATATCCCACAACCCCGACCGTCATATCCCACAACCCCGACCATCATATCCCACAACTCCTGACTGTCATATCCCACAACTCCCGACCGTCATATCCCACAACTCCCGACCGTCATATCCCACAACCCCGACCGTCATATCCCACAACTCCCGACTGTCATATCCCACAACCCCGACCGTCATATCCTACAACTCCCGACCGTCATATCCCACAACTCCCGACCGTCATATCCCACAACTCCCGACCGTCATATCCCACAACTCCCGACCGTCATATCCCACAACTCCCGACCATCATATCCCACAACTCCCGACCGTCATATCCCACAACTCCCGACCGTCATATCCCACAACAACTTCCGACCGTCATATCCCACAACTCCCGACCGTCATATCCCACAACTCCTGACCGTCATATCCCACAACAACTCCTGACCGTCATATCCCACAACAACTTCCAACCGTCATATCCCACAACTCCCGACCGTCATATCCCACAACTCCCGACCGTCATATCCCACAACAACTTCCGACCGTCATATCCCACAACTCCCGACCGTCATATCCCACAACTCCCGACCGTCATATCCCACAACAACTTCCGACCGTCATATCCCACAACTCCCGACCGTCATATCCCACAACTCCCAACCGTCATATCCCACAACCCCGACCGTCATATCCCACAACCCCGACCGTCATATCCCACAACTCCCGACCGTCATATCCCACAACTCCCGACCGTCATATCCCACAACTCCCGACCGTCATATCCCACAACAACTCCCGACCGTCATATCCCACAACCCCGACCGTCATATCCCACAACCCCGACCGTCATATCCCACAACTCCTGACCGTCATATCCCACAACCCCGACCGTCATATCCCACAACTCCCGACTGTCATATCCCACAACTCCCGACCGTCATATCCCACAACTCCCGACCGTCATATCCCACAACAACTTCCGACTGTCATATCCCACAACTCCCGACCATCATATCCCACAAGTCCCGACCGTCACATCCCACAACTCCCGACCGTCATATCCCACAACAACTTCCGACTGTCATATCCCACAACTCCCGACCGTCATATCCCACAACTCCTGACCGTCATATCCCACAACTCCCGACTGTCATATCCCACAACTCCCGACCGTCATATCCCACAACAACTTCCGACTGTCATATCCCACAACTCCCGACCGTCATATCCCACAACTCCCGACTGTCATATCCCACAACCCCGACCGTCATATCCCACAACTCCCGACTGTCATATCCCACAACTCCCGACTGTCATATCCCACAACTCCCGACCGTCATATCCCACAACTCCCGACTGTCACATCCCACAACCCCGACCGTCATATCCCACAACTCCCGACCGTCATATCCCACAACTCCCGACCGTCATATCCCACAACAACTTCCGACCGTCATATCCCACAACTCCCGACTGTCATATCCCACAACCCCGACCGTCATATCCCACAACTCCCGACCGTCATATCCCACAACTCCCGACCGTCATATCCCACAACAACTTCCGACTGTCATATCCCACAACTCCCGACCATCATATCCCACAACTCCCGACCGTCACATCCCACAACTCCCGACTGTCATATCCCACAACTCCCGACCGTCATATCCCACAACAACTTCCGACTGTCATATCCCACAACTCCCGACCGTCATATCCCACAACTCCCGACTGTCATATCCCACAACCCCGACCGTCATATCCCACAACTCCCGACTGTCATATCCCACAACTCCCGACTGTCATATCCCACAACTCCCGACCGTCATATCCCACAACTCCCGACTGTCACATCCCACAACCCCGACCGTCATATCCCACAACTCCCGACCGTCATATCCCACAACTCCCGACCGTCATATCCCACAACCCCGACCGTCATATCCCACAACTCCGACTGTCATATCCCACAACTCCCGACCGTCATATCCCACAACTCCCGACCGTCATATCCCACAACTCCCGACCGTCATATCCCACAACTCCCGACCGTCATATCCCACAACCCCGACCGTCATATCCCACAACTCCCGACCGTCATATCCCACAACTCCCGACCGTCATATCCCACAACCCCGACCGTCATATCCCACAACTCCCGACCGTCATATCCCACAACTCCCGACCGTCATATCCCACAACCCCGACCGTCATATCCCACAACTCCCGACCGTCATATCCCACAACTCCCGACCGTCATATCCCACAACTCCCGACCGTCATATCCCACAACTCCCGACCGTCATATCCCACAACCCCGACCGTCATATCCCACAACTCCCGACCGTCATATCCCACAACTCCCGACCGTCATATCCCACAACTCCCGACCGTCATATCCCACAACAACTCCCGACCGTCATATCCCACAACCCCGACCGTCATATCCCACAACTCCCGACCGTCATATCCCACAACTCCCGACCGTCATATCCCACAACTCCCGACCGTCATATCCCACAACTCCCGACCGTCATATCCCACAACCCCGACCGTCATATCCCACAACAACTTCCGACTGTCATATCCCACAACTCCCGACCGTCATATCCCACAACAACTTCCGACTGTCATATCCCACAACTCCCGACCGTCATATCCCACAACTCCCGACCGTCATATCCCACAACTCCCGACCTTCATATCCCACAACCCCGACCGTCATATCCCACAACTCCCGACCGTCATATCCCACAACTCCCGACCGTCATATCCCACAACTCCCGACCGTCATATCCCACAACTCCTGACCGTCATATCCCACAACTCCAGACCGTCATATCCCACAACTCTCGACCGTCATATCCCACAACTCCCGACCGTCATATCCCAAACTCCCGACTGTCATATCCCACAACTCCCGACCGTCATATCCCACAACTCCCGACCGTCATATCCCACAACTCCCGACCGTCATATCCCACAACTCCCGACCGTCATATCCCACAACCCCGACCGTCATATCCCACAACAACTTCCGACCGTCATATCCCACAACTCCCGACTGTCATATCCCACAACCCCGACCGTCATATCCCACAACTCCCGACCGTCATATCCCACAACTCCCGACCGTCATATCCCACAACTCCCGACCGTCATATCCCACAACCCCGACCGTCATATCCCACAACTTCCGACCGTCATATCCCACAACTCCCGACCGTCATATCCCACAACTCCCGACCGTCATATCCCACAACTCCCGACCGTCATATCCCACAACCCCGACCGTCATATCCCACAACTCCCGACCGTCATATCCCACAACTCCCGACCGTCATATCCCACAACAACTTCCGACTGTCATATCCCACAACTCCCGACAGTCATATCCCACAACTCCCGACCGTCATATCCCACAACTCCCGACCGTCATATCCCACAACTCCCAACCGTCATATCCCACAACTCCCGACCGTCATATCCCACAACCCCGACCGTCATATCCCACAACTCCCGACCGTCATATCCCACAACTCCCGACCGTCATATCCCACAACAACTTCCGACCGTCATATCCCACAACTCCCGACCGTCATATCCCACAACTCCCGACCGTCATATCCCACAACTCCCAACCGTCATATCCCACAACTCCCGACCGTCATATCCCACAACTCCCGACTGTCATATCCCACAACCCCGACCGTCATATCCCACAACTCCCGACCGTCATATCCCACAACTCCCGACCGTCATATCCCACAACTCCCGACCGTCATATCCCACAACTCCCGACCGTCATATCCCACAACTCCCGACCGTCATATCCCACAACTCCCGACCGTCATATCCCACAACCCCGACCGTCATATCCCACAACTCCCGACCGTCATATCCCACAACCCCGACCGTCATATCCCACAACTCCCGACCGTCATATCCCACAACTCCCGACCGTCATATCCCACAACTCCAGACCGTCATATCCCACAACTCCCGACCGTCATATCCCACAACTCCCGACCGTCATATCCCACAACTCCCGACCGTCATATCCCACAACCCCGACCGTCATATCCCACAACTCCCGACCGTCATATCCCACAACTCCCGACCGTCATATCCCACAATTCCGACCGTCATATCCCACAACTCCCGACCGTCATATCCCACAACTCCCGACCGTCATATCCCACAACTCCCGACCGTCATATCCCACAACTCCCGACCGTCATATCCCACAACTCCCGACCGTCATATCCCACAACTCCCGACCGTCATATCCCACAACTCCCGACCGTCATATCCCACAACAACTTCCGACTGTCATATCCCACAACTCCCGACCGTCATATCCCACAACCCCGACCGTCATATCCCACAACTCCCGACCGTCATATCCCACAACTCCCGACCGTCATATCCCACAACTCCCGACCGTCATATCCCACAACCCCGACCGTCATATCCCACAACTCCCGACCGTCATATCCCACAACTCCCGACCGTCATATCCCACAACTCCCGACCGTCATATCCCACAACAACTTCCGACTGTCATATCCCACAACTCCCGACCGTCATATTCCACAACCCCGACCGTCATATCCCACAACTCCCGACCGTCATATCCCACAACTCCCGACCGTCATATCCCACAACTCCCGACCGTCATTTCCCACAACTCCCGACCGTCATATCCCACAACTCCCGACCATCATATCCCACAACCCCGACCGTCATATCCCACAACTCCCGACCGTCATATCCCACAACTCCCGACCGTCATATCCCACAACAACTTCCGACTGTCATATCCCACAACTCCCGACCGTCATATCCCACAACTCCCGACCGTCATATCCCACAACCCCGACCGTCATATCCCACAACTCCCGACTGTCATATCCCACAACTCCCGACCGTCATATCCCACAACAACTCCCGACCGTCATATCCCACAACAACTCCCGACCGTCATATCCCACAACCCCGACCGTCATATCCCACAACCCCGACCGTCATATCCCACAACTCCTGACCGTCATATCCCACAACCCCGACCGTCATATCCCACAACTCCCGACTGTCATATCCCACAACTCCCGACCGTCATATCCCACAACTCCCGACCGTCATATCCCACAACAACTTCCGACTGTCATATCCCACAACTCCCGACCGTCATATCCCACAACCCCGACCGTCATATCCCACAACTCTCGACCGTCATATCCCACAACTCCCGACCGTCATATCCCACAACTCCCGACCGTCATATCCCACAACCCCGACCGTCATATCCCACAACTCCCGACCGTCATATCCCACAACTCCCGACCGTCATATCCCACAACTCCCGACCGTCATATCCCACAACAACTTCCGACTGTCATATCCCACAACTCCCGACCGTCATATTCCACAACCCCGACCGTCATATCCCACAACTCCCGACCGTCATATCCCACAACTCCCGACCGTCATATCCCACAACTCCCGACTGTCATATCCCACAACCCCGACCATCATATCCCAAAACTCCCGACTGTCATATCCCACAACTCCCGACCGTCATATCCCACAACTCCCGACCATCATATCCCACAACCCCGACCGTCATATCCCACAACTCTCGACCGTCATATCCCACAACTCCCGACCGTCATATCCCACAACAACTTCCGACTGTCATATCCCACAACTCCCGACCGTCATATCCCACAACTCCCGACCGTCATATCCCACAACCCCGACCGTCATATCCCACAACTCCCGACCGTCATATCCCACAACCCCGACCGTCATATCCCACAACTCCCGACAGTCATATCCCACAACTCCCGACCGTCATATCCCACAACTCCCGACCGTCATATCCCACAACAACTCCCGACCGTCATATCCCACAACCCCGACCGTCATATCCCACAACCCCGACCGTCATATCCCACAACTCCTGACCGTCATATCCCACAACCCCGACCGTCATATCCCACAACTCCCGACTGTCATATCCCACAACTCCCGACCGTCATATCCCACAACTCCCGACCGTCATATCCCACAACAACTTCCGACTGTCATATCCCACAACTCCCGACCATCATATCCCACAACTCCCGACCGTCACATCCCACAACTCCCGACTGTCATATCCCACAACTCCCGACCGTCATATCCCACAACAACTTCCGACTGTCATATCCCACAACTCCCGACCGTCATATCCCACAACTCCCGACTGTCATATCCCACAACCCCGACCGTCATATCCCACAACTCCCGACCGTCATATCCCACAACTCCCGACCGTCATATCCCACAACCCCGACCGTCATATCCCACAACTCCGACTGTCATATCCCACAACTCCCGACCGTCATATCCCACAACTCCCGACCGTCATATCCCACAACTCCGACTGTCATATCCCACAACTCCCGACCGTCATATCCCACAACTCCCGACCGTCATATCCCACAACTCCCGACCGTCATATCCCACAACTCCCGACCGTCATATCCCACAACTCCCGACTGTCATATCCCACAACTCCCGACCGTCATATCCCTCAACTCCCGACTGTCATATCCCACAACTCCCGACCGTCATATCCCACAACCCCGACCGTCATATCCCACAACTTCCGACCGTCATATCCCACAACAACTTCCGACCGTCATATCCCACAACTCCCGACCGTCATATCCCACAACTCCCGACCGTCATATCCCACAAGAACTTCCGACCGTCATATCCCACAACTCCCGACCGTCATATCCCACAACCCCGACCGTCATATCCCACAACTCCCGACCGTCATATCCCACAACTCCCGACCGTCATATCCCACAACTCCTGACCGTCATATCCCACAACTCCCGATCGTCATATCCCACAACCCCGACCGTCATATCCCACAACTCCCGACCGTCATATCCCACAACTCACGACCGTCATATCCCACAACTCCCGACCGTCATATCCCACAACAACTTCCGACCGTCATATCCCACAACTCCCGACCGTCATATCCCACAACTCCCGACCGTCATATCCCACAACCCCGACCGTCATATCCCACAACTCCCGACCGTCATATCCCACAACTCCTGACCGTCATATCCCACAACTCCCGACCGTCATATCCCACAACCCCGACCGTCATATCCCACAACTCCCGACCGTCATATCCCACAACCCCGACCGTCATATCCCAAAACTCCCGACCGTCATATCCCACAACCCCGACCGTCATATCCCACAACTCCCGACCGTCATATCCCACAACTCCCGACCGTCATATCCCACAACTCCCGACCGTCATATCCCACAACTCCCGACCGTCATATCCCACAACCCCGACCGTCATATCCCACAACTCCCGACCGTCATATCCCACAACTCCCGACCGTCATATCCCACAACTCCCGACTGTCATATCCCACAACTCCCGACCGTCATATCCCACAACTCCCGACCGTCATATCCCACAACTCCCGACCGTCATATCCCACAACTCCCGACCGTCATATCCCACAACTCCCGACCGTCATATCCCACGACCCCGACCGTCATATCCCACAACAACTTCCGACTGTCATATCCCACAACTCCCGACCGTCATATCCCACAACTCCCGACCGTCATATCCCACAACTCCCGACTGTCATATCCCACAACTCCCGACCGTCATATCCCACAACTCCCGACCGTCATATCCCACAACCCCGACCGTCATATCCCACAACTCCCGACCGTCATATCCCACAACCCCGACCGTCATATCCCAAAACTCCCGACCGTCATATCCCACAACCCCGACCGTCATATCCCACAACTCCCGACCGTCATATCCCACAACTCCCGACCGTCATATCCCACAACTCCCGACCGTCATATCCCACAACTCCCGACCGTCATATCCCACAACTCCCGACTGTCATATCCCACAACCCCGACCGTCATATCCCACAACTCCCGACTGTCATATCCCACAACTCCCGACTGTCATATCCCACAACTCCCGACCGTCATATCCCACAACTCCCGACCGTCATATCCCACAACTCCCGACCGTTATATCCCACAACTCCCGACCGTCATATCCCACAACCCCGACCGTCATATCCCACAACTCCCGACCGTCATATCCCACAACTCCCGACCGTCATATCCCACAACAACTTCCGACTGTCATATCCCACAACTCCCGACCGTCATATCCCACAACTCCCGACCGTCATATCCCACAACAACTTCCGACCGTCATATCCCACAACTCCCGACCGTCATATCCCACAACAACTTCCGACCGTCATATCCCACAACCCCGACCGTCATATCCCACAACTCCCGACCGTCATATCCCACAACTCCCGACCGTCATATCCCACAACCCCGACCGTCATATCCCACAACTCCCGACCGTCATATCCCACAACTCCCGACCGTCATATCCCACAACTCCCGACCGTCATATCCCACAACTCCCGACCGTCATATCCCACAACTCCCGACCGTCATATCCCACAACTCCCGACCGTCATATCCCACAACTCCCGACCGTCATATCCCACAACCCCGACCGTCATATCCCACAACAACTTCCGACCGTCATATCCCACAACTCCCGACCGTCATACCCCACAACCCCGACCGTCATATCCCACAACTCCCGACCGTCATATCCCACAACAACTTCCGACTGTCATATCCCACAACTCCCGACCGTCATATCCCACAACTCCCGACCGTCATATCCCACAAATCCCGACCGTCATATCCCACAACTCCCGACCGTCATATCCCACAACTCCCGACCGTCATATCCCACAACTCCCGACCGTCATATCCCACAACTCCCGACCGTCATATCCCACAACTCCCGACTGTCATATCCCACAACCCCGACCGTCATATCCCACAACTCCCGACTGTCATATCCCACAACTCCCGACCGTCATATCCCACAACTCCCGACCGTCATATCCCACAACTCCCGACCGTCATATCCCACAACTCCCGACCGTCATATCCCACAACTCCCGACCGTCATATCCCACAACCCCGACCGTCATATCCCACAACTCCCGACCGTCATATCCCACAACTCCCGACTGTCATATCCCACAACCCCGACCGTCATATCCCACAACTCCCGACTGTCATAGGCCACAACTCCCGACCGTCATATCCCACAACTCCCGACTGTCATATCCCACAACAACTCCCGACCGTCATATCCCACAACCCCGACCGTCATATCCCACAACCCCGACCGTCATATCCCACAACTCCTGACCGTCATATCCCACAACCCCGACCGTCATATCCCACAACTCCGACTGTCATATTCCACAACTCCCGACCGTCATATCCCACAACTCCCGACTGTCATATCCCACAACTTCGACCGTCATATCCCTCAACTCCCGACTGTCATATCCCACAACTCCCGACTGTCATATCCCACAACTCCCGACCGTCATATCCCACAACTTCCGACTGTCATATCCCACAACCCCGACCGTCATATCCCACAACTTCCGACCGTCATATCCCACAACTCCCGACCGTCATATCCCACAACTCCCGACCGTCATATCCCACAACCCCGACCGTCATATCCTACAACTCCGACTGTCATATCCCACAACTCCCGACCGTCATATCCCACAACTCCCGACCGTCATATCCCACAACTCCCGACCGTCATATCCCACAACCCCGACCGTCATATCCCACAACTCCGACCGTCATATCCCACAACTCCCGACCGTCATATCCCACAACTCCCGACCGTCATATCCCACAACTCCCGACCGTCATATCCCACAACTCCCGACTGTCATATCCCACAACTCCCGACCTTCATATCCCACAACTCCCGACCGTCATATCCCACAACTCCCGACCGTCATATCCCACAACTCCCGACCGTCATATCCCACAACAACTTCCGACTGTCATATCCCACAACTCCCGACCATCATATCCCACAACTCCCGACCGTCACATCCCACAACTCCCGACTGTCATATCCCACAACTCCCGACCGTCATATCCCACAACAACTTCCGACTGTCATATCCCACAACTCCCGACCGTCATATCCCACAACTCCCGACTGTCATATCCCACAACCCCGACCGTCATATCCCACAACTCCCGACCGTCATATCCCACAACTCCCGACCGTCATATCCCACAACTCCCGACTGTCATATCCCACAACAACTCCCGACCGTCATATCCCACAACCCCGACCGTCATATCCCACAACCCCGACCGTCATATCCCACAACTCCCGACCGTCATATCCCACAACCCCGACCGTCATATCCCACAACTCCCGACCGTCATATCCCACAACTCCTGACCGTCATATCCCACAACTCCCGACCGTCATATCCCACAACCGCAACCGTCATATCCCACAACTCCCGACCGTCATATCCCACAACCCCGACCGTCATATCCCAAAACTCCCAACCGTCATATCCCACAACCCCGACCGTCATATCCCACAACTCCCGACCGTCATATCCCACAACTCCCGACCGTCATATCCCACAACAACTTCCGACCGTCATATCCCACAACTCCCGACCGTCATATCCCACAACTCCTGACCGTCATATCCCACAACCCCGACCGTCATATCCCACAACTCCCGACCGTCATATCCCACAACTCCCGACCGTCATATCCCACACCTCCCGACCGTCATATCCCACAACTCCCGACCGTCATATCCCACAACTCCCGACCGTCATATCCCACAACTCCCGACCGTCATATCCCACAACTCCCGACCGTCATATCCCACAACTCCCGACCGTCATATCCCACAACTCCCGACCGTCATATCCCACAACCCCGACCGTCATATCCCACAACTCCCGACCGTCATATCCCACAACTCCCGACTGTCATATCCCACAACTCCCGACCGTCATATCCCACAACTCCCGACCGTCATATCCCACAACTCCCGACCGTCATATCCCACAACTCCCGACCGTCATATCCCACAACCCCGACCGTCATATCCCACAACTCCCGACCGTCATATCCCACAACTCCCGACCGTCATATCCCACAACAACTTCCGACTGTCATATCCCACAACTCCCGACCGTCATATCCCACAACTCCCGACCGTCATATCCCACAACAACTTCCGACCGTCATAT
The DNA here is from genome assembly GCA_029206835.1 of Rana muscosa. Taxonomy (NCBI): domain Eukaryota; kingdom Metazoa; phylum Chordata; class Amphibia; order Anura; family Ranidae; genus Rana; species Rana muscosa. Next base: position 426,799,702 of record CM055120.1, on the reverse strand, counting down.
CCCACAACTCCCGACTGTCATATCCCACAACTCCCGACCGTCATATCCCACAACTCCGACCGTCATATCCCACAACTCCCGACCGTCATATCCCACAACTCCCGACCGTCATATCCCACAACTACCGACTGTCATATCCCACAACCCCGACCGTCATATCCCACAACTCCCGACCGTCATATCCCACAACTCCCGACCGTCATATCCCACAACTCCCGACCGTCATATCCCACAACTCCCGACCGTCATATCCCACAACTTCCGACCGTCATATCCCACAACTCCCGACCGTCATATCCCACAACTCCCGACCGTCATATCCCACAACTCCCGACCGTCATATCCCACAACTCCCGACCGTCATATCCCACAACTCCCGACCGTCATATCCCACAACTCCCGACCGTCATATCCCACAACTCCCGACCGTCATATCCCACAACTCCCGACCGTCATATCCCACAACTCCCGACCGTCATATCCCACAACTCCCGACCGTCATATCCCACAACCCCGACCGTCATATCCCACAACAACTTCCGACCGTCATATCCCACAACTCCCGACCGTCATACCCCACAACCCCGACCGTCATATCCCACAACTCCCGACCGTCATATCCCACAACTCCCGACCGTCATATCCCACAACTCCCGACCGTCATATCCCACAACCCCGACCGTCATATCCCACAACTCCCGACCGTCATATCCCACAACTCCCGACCGTCATATCCCACAACTCCCGACCGTCATATCCCACAACAACTTCCGACTGTCATATCCCACAACTCCCGACCGTCATATCTCACAACTCCCGACCGTCATATCCCACAACTCCCGACCGTCATATCCCACAACTCCCGACCGTCATATCCCACAACTCCCGACCGTCATATCCCACAACTCCCGACTGTCATATCCCACAACTCCCGACCGTCATATCCCACAACTCCCGACCGTCATATCCCACAACCCCGACCGTCATATCCCACAACTCCGACCGTCATATCCCACAACTCCCGACCGTCATATCCCACAACTCCCGACCGTCATATCCCACAACTCCCGACCGTCATATCCCACAACTCCCGACTGTCATATCCCACAACTCCCGACCTTCATATCCCACAACTCCCGACCGTCATATCCCACAACTCCCGACCGTCATATCCCACAACTCCCGACCGTCATATCCCACAACAACTTCCGACTGTCATATCCCACAACTCCCGACCATCATATCCCACAACTCCCGACCGTCACATCCCACAACTCCCGACTGTCATATCCCACAACTCCCGACCGTCATATCCCACAACAACTTCCGACTGTCATATCCCACAACTCCCGACCGTCATATCCCACAACTCCCGACTGTCATATCCCACAACCCCGACCGTCATATCCCACAACTCCCGACCGTCATATCCCACAACTCCCGACCGTCATATCCCACAACTCCCGACTGTCATATCCCACAACAACTCCCGACCGTCATATCCCACAACCCCGACCGTCATATCCCACAACCCCGACCGTCATATCCCACAACTCCCGACCGTCATATCCCACAACCCCGACCGTCATATCCCACAACTCCCGACCGTCATATCCCACAACTCCTGACCGTCATATCCCACAACTCCCGACCGTCATATCCCACAACCGCAACCGTCATATCCCACAACTCCCGACCGTCATATCCCACAACCCCGACCGTCATATCCCAAAACTCCCAACCGTCATATCCCACAACCCCGACCGTCATATCCCACAACTCCCGACCGTCATATCCCACAACTCCCGACCGTCATATCCCACAACAACTTCCGACCGTCATATCCCACAACTCCCGACCGTCATATCCCACAACTCCTGACCGTCATATCCCACAACCCCGACCGTCATATCCCACAACTCCCGACCGTCATATCCCACAACTCCCGACCGTCATATCCCACACCTCCCGACCGTCATATCCCACAACTCCCGACCGTCATATCCCACAACTCCCGACCGTCATATCCCACAACTCCCGACCGTCATATCCCACAACTCCCGACCGTCATATCCCACAACTCCCGACCGTCATATCCCACAACTCCCGACCGTCATATCCCACAACTCCCGACCGTCATATCCCACAACCCCGACCGTCATATCCCACAACTCCCGACCGTCATATCCCACAACTCCCGACTGTCATATCCCACAACTCCCGACCGTCATATCCCACAACTCCCGACCGTCATATCCCACAACTCCCGACCGTCATATCCCACAACTCCCGACCGTCATATCCCACAACCCCGACCGTCATATCCCACAACTCCCGACCGTCATATCCCACAACTCCCGACCGTCATATCCCACAACAACTTCCGACTGTCATATCCCACAACTCCCGACCGTCATATCCCACAACTCCCGACCGTCATATCCCACAACAACTTCCGACCGTCATATCCCACAACTCCCGACTGTCATATCCCACAACTCCCGACCGTCATATCCCACAACTCCGACCGTCATATCCCACAACTCCCGACCGTCATATCCCACAACTCCCGACCGTCATATCCCACAACTACCGACTGTCATATCCCACAACCCCGACCGTCATATCCCACAACTCCCGACCGTCATATCCCACAACTCCCGACCGTCATATCCCACAACTCCCGACCGTCATATCCCACAACTCCCGACCGTCATATCCCACAACTTCCGACCGTCATATCCCACAACTCCCGACCGTCATATCCCACAACTCCCGACCGTCATATCCCACAACTCCCGACCGTCATATCCCACAACTCCCGACCGTCATATCCCACAACTCCCGACCGTCATATCCCACAACTCCCGACCGTCATATCCCACAACTCCCGACCGTCATATCCCACAACTCCCGACCGTCATATCCCACAACTCCCGACCGTCATATCCCACAACTCCCGACCGTCATATCCCACAACCCCGACCGTCATATCCCACAACAACTTCCGACCGTCATATCCCACAACTCCCGACCGTCATACCCCACAACCCCGACCGTCATATCCCACAACTCCCGACCGTCATATCCCACAACTCCCGACCGTCATATCCCACAACTCCCGACCGTCATATCCCACAACCCCGACCGTCATATCCCACAACTCCCGACCGTCATATCCCACAACTCCCGACCGTCATATCCCACAACTCCCGACCGTCATATCCCACAACAACTTCCGACTGTCATATCCCACAACTCCCGACCGTCATATCTCACAACTCCCGACCGTCATATCCCACAACTCCCGACCGTCATATCCCACAACTCCCGACCGTCATATCCCACAACTCCCGACCGTCATATCCCACAACTCCCGACTGTCATATCCCACAACTCCCGACCGTCATATCCCACAACTCCCGACCGTCATATCCCACAACTCCCGACCGTCATATCCCACAACCCCGACCGTCATATCCCACAACTCCCGACCGTCATATCCCACAACTCCCGACCGTCATATCCCACAACTCCCGACCGTCATATCCCACAACTCCCGACTGTCATATCCCACAACTCCCGACTGTCATATCCCACAACCCCGACCGTCATATCCCACAACTTCCGACTGTCATATCCCACAACTCCCGACCGTCATATCCCACAACTCCCGACCGTCATATCCCACAACTCCCGACCGTCATATCCCACAACCCCGACCGTCATATCCCACAACTCCCGACTGTCATATCCCACAACTCCCGACCGTCATATCCCACAACTCCCGACCGTCATATCCCACAACTCCCGACCGTCATATCCCACAACTCCCGACCGTCATATCCCACAACTCCCGACCGTCATATCCCACAACCCCGACCGTCATATCCCACAACTCCCGACCGTCATATCCCACAACTCCCGACCGTCATATCCCACAACTCCCGACTGTCATATCCCACAACAACTCCCGACCGTCATATCCCACAACCCCGACCGTCATATCCCACAACTCCCGACTGTCATAGCCCACAACTCCCGACTGTCATAGCCCACAACTCCCGACCGTCATATCCCACAACTCCCGACTGTCATATCCCACAACAACTCCCGACCGTCATATCCCACAACCCCGACCGTCATATCCCACAACCCCGACCGTCATATCCCACAACTCCTGACCGTCATATCCCACAACCCCGACCGTCATATCCCACAACTCCGACTGTCATATTCCACAACTCCTGACCGTCATATCCCACAACTCCCGACTGTCATATCCCACAACCCCGACCGTCATATCCGACAACTCCCGACTGTCATATCCCACAAATCCGACTGTCATATCCCACAACTCCCGACCGTCATATCCCACAACTCCCGACCGTCATATCCCACAACTTCCGACTGTCATATCCCACAACCCCGACCGTCATATCCCACAACTCCCGACCGTCATATCCCACAACCCCGACCGTCATATCCCACAACTCCCGACTGTCATATCCCACAACTCCCGACTGTCATATCCCACAACTCCCGACCGTCATATGCCACAACTTCCGACTGTCATATCCCACAACCCCGACCGTCATATCCCACAACTCCCGACCGTCATATCCCACAACTCCCGACCGTCATATCCCACAACTCCCGACCGTCATATCCCACAACCCCGACCGTCATATCCCACAACTCCGACTGTCATATCCCACAACTCCCGACCGTCATATCCCACAACTCCCGACCGTCATATCCCACAGCTCCCGACCGTCATATCCCACAACTCCCGACCGTCATATCCCACAACCCCGACCGTCATATCCCACAACTCCGACCGTCATATCCCACAACTCCCGACCGTCATATCCCACAACTCCCGACCGTCATATCCCACAACTCCCGACCGTCATATCCCACAACTCCCGACTGTCATATCCCACAACTCCCGACCTTCATATCCCACAACTCCCGACTGTCATATCCCACAACTCCCGACTGTCATATCCCACAACTCCCGACCGTCATATCCCACAACTCCCGACCGTCATATCCCACAACAACTTCCGACTGTCATATCCCACAACTCCCGACCATCATATCCCACAACTCCCGACCGTCACATCCCACAACTCCCGACTGTCATATCCCACAACTCCCGACCGTCATATCCCACAACAACTTCCGACCGTCATATCCCACAACTCCCGACCGTCATATCCCACAACTCCCGACCGTCATATCCCACAACCCCGACCGTCATATCCCACAACTCCCGACCGTCATATCCCACAACTCCCGACCGTCATATTCCACAACCCCGACCGTCATATCCCACAACTCCGACTGTCATATCCCACAACTCCCGACCGTCATATCCCACAACTCCCGACCGTCATATCCCACAACTCCCGACCGTCATATCCCACAACTCCGACTGTCATATCCCACAACTCCCGACCGTCATATCCCACAACTCCCGACCGTCATATCCCACAACTCCCGACCGTCATATCCCACAACTCCCGACCGTCATATCCCACAACTCCCGACCGTCATATCCCACAACTCCCGACTGTCATATCCCACAACTCCCGACCGTCATATCCCACAACTCCCGACCGTCATATCCCACAACTCCCGACCGTCATATCCCACAACTCCCGACCGTCATATCCCACAACCCCGACCGTCATATCCCACAACTCCCGACCGTCATATCCCACAACAACTTCCGACCGTCATATCCCACAACTCCCGACCGTCATATCCCACAACTCCCGACCGTCATATCCCACAAGAACTTCCAAACGTCATATCCCACAACTCCCGACCGTCATATCCCACAACCCCGACCGTCATATCCCACAACTCCCGACCGTCATATCCCACAACTCCCGACCGTCATATCCCACAACTCCCGACTGTCATATCCCACAACTCCCGACTGTCATATCCCACAACTCCCGACCGTCATATCCCACAACTCCCGACCGTCATATCCCACAACAACTTCCGACTGTCATATCCCACAACTCCCGACCATCATATCCCACAACTCCCGACCGTCACATCCCACAACTCCCGACTGTCATATCCCACAACTCCCGACCGTCATATCCCACAACAACTTCCGACCGTCATATCCCACAACTCCCGACCGTCATATCCCACAACTCCCGACCGTCATATCCCACAACCCCGACCGTCATATCCCACAACTCCCGACCGTCTTATCCCACAACTCCCGACCGTCATATTCCACAACCCCGACCGTCATATCCCACAACTCCGACTGTCATATCCCACAACTCCCGACCGTCATATCCCACAACTCCCGACCGTCATATCCCACAACTCCCGACCGTCATATCCCACAACTCCGACTGTCATATCCCACAACTCCCGACCGTCATATCCCACAACTCCCGACCGTCATATCCCACAACTCCCGACCGTCATATCCCACAACTCCCGACCGTCATATCCCACAACTCCCGACCGTCATATCCCACAACTCCCGACTGTCATATCCCACAACTCCCGACCGTCATATCCCACAACTCCCGACCGTCATATCCCACAACTCCCGACCGTCATATCCCACAACTCCCGACCGTCATATCCCACAACCCCGACCGTCATATCCCACAACTCCCGACCGTCATATCCCACAACAACTTCCGACCGTCATATCCCACAACTCCCGACCGTCATATCCCACAACTCCCGACCGTCATATCCCACAAGAACTTCCAAACGTCATATCCCACAACTCCCGACCGTCATATCCCACAACCCCGACCGTCATATCCCACAACTCCCGACCGTCATATCCCACAACTCCCGACCGTCATATCCCACAACTCCTGACCGTCATATCCCACAACTCCCGACCGTCATATCCCACAACCCCGACCGTCATATCCCACAACTCCCGACCGTCATATCCCACAACTCCCGACCGTCATATCCCACAACTCCCGACCGTCATATCCCACAACAACTTCCGACCGTCATATCCCACAACTCCCGACCGTCATATCCCACAACTCCCGACCGTCATATCCCACAACCCCGACCGTCATATCCCACAACTCCCGACCGTCATATCCCACAACTCCTGACCGTCATATCCCACAACTCCCGACCGTCATATCCCACAACCCCGACCGTCATATCCCACAACTCCCGACCGCCATATCCCACAACCCCGACCGTCATATCCCAAAACTCCCGACCGTCATATCCCACAACCCCGACCGTCATATCCCACAACTCCCGACCGTCATATCCCACAACTCCCGACCGTCATATCCCACAACTCCCGACCGTCATATCCCACAACAACTTCCGACCGTCATATCCCACAACTCCCGACCGTCATATCCCACAACTCCCAACCGTCATATCCCACAACCCCGACCGTCATATCCCACAACTCCCGACCGTCATATCCCACAACTCCCGACCGTCATATCCCACAACTCCCGACCGTCATATCCCACAACTCCCGACCGTCATATCCCACAACTCCCGACCGTCATATCCCACAACTCCCGACCGTCATATCCCACAACCCCGACCGTCATATCCCACAACTCCCGACCGTCATATCCCACAACTCCCGACTGTCATATCCCACAACTCCCGACCGTCATATCCCACAACTCCCGACCGTCATATCCCACAACTCCCGACCGTCATATCCCACAACTCCCGACCGTCATATCCCACAACCCCGACCGTCATATCCCACAACTCCCGACCGTCATATCCCACAACTCCCGACCGTCATATCCCACAACAACTTCCGACTGTCATATCCCACAACTCCCGACCGTCATATCCCACAACTCCCGACCGTCATATCCCACAACAACTTCCGACCGTCATATCCCACAACTCCCGACTGTCATATCCCACAACTCCCGACCGTCATATCCCACAACAACTTCCGACCGTCATATCCCACAACCCCGACCGTCATATCCCACAACTCCCGACCGTCATATCCCACAACTCCCGACAGTCATATCCCACAACTCCCGACAGTCATATCCCACAACTCCCGACCGTCATATCCCACAACTCCCGACAGTCATATCCCACAACTCCCGACTGTCATATCCCACAACCCCGACCGTCATATCCCACAACTCCCGACCGTCATATCCCACAACTCCCGACCGTCATATCCCACAACTCCCGACCGTCATATCCCACAACTCCCGACCGTCATATCCCACAACTCCCGACCGTCATATCCCACAACTCCCGACCGTCATATCCCACAACTCCCGACCGTCATATCCCACAACTCCCGACTGTCATATCCCACAACCCCGACCGTCATATCCCACAACTCCCGACCGTCATATCCCACAACCCCGACCGTCATATCCCACAACTCCCGACCGTCATATCCCACAACTCCCGACCGTCATATCCCACAACAACTTCCGACTGTCATATCCCACAACTCCCGACCGTCATATCCCACAACTCCCGACCGTCATATCCCACAACAACTTCCGACCGTCATATCCCACAACTCCCGACTGTCATATCCCACAACTCCCGACCGTCATATCCCACAACAACTTCCGACCGTCATATCCCACAACCCCGACCGTCATATCCCACAACTCCCGACCGTCATATCCCACAACTCCCGACAGTCATATCCCACAACTCCCGACTGTCATATCCCACAACCCCGACCGTCATATCCCACAACTCCCGACCGTCATATCCCACAACAACTTCCGACCGTCATATCCCACAACCCCGACCGTCATATCCCACAACAACTTCCGACCGTCATATCCCACAACTCCCGACTGTCATATCCCACAACTCCCGACCGTCATATCCCACAACAACTTCCGACCGTCATATCCCACAACCCCGACCGTCATATCCCACAACTCCCGACCGTCATATCCCACAACTCCCGACAGTCATATCCCACAACTCCCGACAGTCATATCCCACAACTCCCGACCGTCATATCCCACAACTCCCGACAGTCATATCCCACAACTCCCGACTGTCATATCCCACAACCCCGACCGTCATATCCCACAACTCCCGACCGTCATATCCCACAACTCCCGACCGTCATATCCCACAACTCCCGACCGTCATATCCCACAACTCCCGACCGTCATATCCCACAACTCCCGACCGTCATATCCCACAACTCCCGACCGTCATATCCCACAACTCCCGACTGTCATATCCCACAACCCCGACCGTCATATCCCACAACTCCCGACCGTCATATCCCACAACCCCGACCGTCATATCCCACAACTCCCGACCGTCATATCCCACAACTCCCGACCGTCATATCCCACAACAACTTCCGACTGTCATATCCCACAACTCCCGACCGTCATATCCCACAACTCCCGACCGTCATATCCCACAACAACTTCCGACCGTCATATCCCACAACTCCCGACTGTCATATCCCACAACTCCCGACCGTCATATCCCACAACAACTTCCGACCGTCATATCCCACAACCCCGACCGTCATATCCCACAACTCCCGACCGTCATATCCCACAACTCCCGACAGTCATATCCCACAACTCCCGACTGTCATATCCCACAACCCCGACCGTCATATCCCACAACTCCCGACCGTCATATCCCACAACTCCCGACCGTCATATCCCACAACTCCCGACCGTCATATCCCACAACTCCCGACCGTCATATCCCACAACTCCCGACCGTCATATCCCACAACTCCCGACCGTCATATCCCACAACCCCGACCGTCATATCCCACAACTCCCGACCGTCATATCCCACAACTCCCGACCGTCATATCCCACAACTCCCGACCGTCATATCCCACAACTCCCGACCGTCATATCCCACAACAACTTCCGACTGTCATATCCCACAACTCCCGACCGTCATATCTCACAACTCCCGACCGTCATATCCCACAACTCCCGACCGTCATATCCCACAACTCCCGACCGTCATATCCCACAACTCCCGACCGTCATATCCCACAACTCCCGACTGTCATATCCCACAACTCCCGACCGTCATATCCCACAACTCCCGACCGTCATATCCCACAACTCCCGACCGTCATATCCCACAACCCCGACCGTCATATCCCACAACTCCCGACCGTCATATCCCACAACTCCCGACCGTCATATCCCACAACTCCCGACCGTCATATCCCACAACTCCCGACTGTCATATCCCACAACTCCCGACTGTCATATCCCACAACCCCGACCGTCATATCCCACAACTTCCGACTGTCATATCCCACAACTCCCGACCGTCATATCCCACAACTCCCGACCGTCATATCCCACAACTCCCGACTGTCATATCCCACAACCCCGACCGTCATATCCCACAACTCCCGACTGTCATATCCCACAACTCCCGACCGTCATATCCCACAACTCCCGACCGTCATATCCCACAACTCCCGACCGTCATATCCCACAACTCCCGACCGTCATATCCCACAACTCCCGACCGTCATATCCCACAACCCCGACCGTCATATCCCACAACTCCCGACCGTCATATCCCACAACTCCCGACTGTCATATCCCACAACCCCGACCGTCATATCCCACAACTCCCGACTGTCATAGCCCACAACTCCCGACTGTCATAGCCCACAACTCCCGACCGTCATATCCCACAACTCCCGACTGTCATATCCCACAACAACTCCCGACCGTCATATCCCACAACCCCGACCGTCATATCCCACAACCCCGACCGTCATATCCCAGAACTCCTGACCGTCATATCCCACAACCCCGACCGTCATATCCCACAACTCCGACTGTCATATTCCACAACTCCCGACCGTCATATCCCACAACTCCCGACTGTCATATCCCACAACCCCGACCGTCATATCCGACAACTCCCGACTGTCATATCCCACAACTCCCGACTGTCATATCCCACAACTCCCGACCGTCATATCCCACAACTCCCGACCGTCATATCCCACAACTTCCGACTGTCATATCCCACAACCCCGACCGTCATATCCCACAACTCCCGACCGTCATATCCCACAACTCCCGACCGTCATATCCCACAACTGCCGACCGTCATATCCCACAACCCCGACCGTCATATCCCACAACTCCGACTGTCATATCCCACAACTCCCGACCGTCATATCCCACAACTCCCGACCGTCATATCCCACAACTCCCGACCGTCATATCCCACAACTCCCGACCGTCATATCCCACAACTCCCGACCGTCATATCCCACAACCCCGACCGTCATATCCCACAACTCCCGACCGTCATATCCCACAACTCCCGACCGTCATATCCCACAACTCCCGACCGTCATATCCCACAACTCCCGACCGTCATATCCCACAACTCCCGACTGTCATATCCCACAACTCCCGACCTTCATATCCCACAACTCCCGACTGTCATATCCCACAACTCCCGACCGTCATATCCCACAACCCCGACTGTCATATCCCACAACTCCCGACCGTCATATCCCACAACAACTTCCGACCGTCATATCCCACAACTCCCGAAGGTCATATCCCACAACTCCCGACCGTCATATCCCACAACAACTTCCGACCGTCATATCCCACAACCCCGACCGTCATATCCCACAACAACTTCCGACCGTCATATCCCACAACTCCCGACCGTCATATCCCACAACCCCGACCGTCATATCCCACAACTCCCGACCGTCATATCCCACAACTCCCGACCGTCATATCCCACAACTCCCGACCGTCATATCCCACAACTCCCGACTGTCATATCCCACAACCCCGACCGTCATATCCCACAACTCCCGACCATCATATCCCACAACTCCCGACCGTCATATCCCACAACTCCCGACCGTCATATCCCACAACTCCCGACTGTCATATCCCACAACTCCCGACTGTCATATCCCACAACTCCCGACCGTCATATCCCACAACTCCCGACTGTCATATCCCACAACCCCGACAGTCATATCCCACAACTCCCGACTGTCATATCCCACAACTCCCGACCGTCATATCCCACAACTCCCGACCGTCATATCCCACAACTCCCGACCGTCATATCCCACAACCCCGACCGTCATATCCCACAACTCCCGACCGTCATATCCCACAACTTCCGACCGTCATATCCCACAACTTCCGACCGTCATATCCCACAACTCCCGACCGTCATATCCCACAACTCCCGACCGTCATATCCCACAACTCCCGACCGTCATATCCCACAACTCCCGACCGTCATATCCCACAACAACTTCCGACTGTCATATCCCACAGCTCCCGACCGTCATATCCCACAACTCCCGACCGTCATATCCCACAACTCCCGACCGTCATATCCCACAACTCCCGACCGTCATATCCCACAACAACTTCCGACCGTCCTATCCCACAACAACTTCCGACCGTCATATCCCACAACTCCCGACCGTCATATCCCACAACAACTCCCGACCGTCATATCCCACAACTCCCGACCGTCATATCCCACAACTCCCGACCGTCATATCCCACAACTCCCGACCGTCATATCCCACAACCCCCGACCGTCATATCCCACAACAACTTCCGACCGTCACAACTCCCGACCGTCATATCCCACAACCCCGACCGTCATATCCCACAACTCCCGACCGTCATATCCCACAACTCCCGACCGTCATATCCCACAACAACTTCCGACTGTCATATCCCACAACTCCCGACCGTCATATCCCACAACTCCCGACCGTCATATCCCACAACAACTCCCGACCGTCATATCCCTCAAATCCCGACCGTCATATCCCACAACTCCCGACCGTCATATCCCACAACTCCCGACTGTCATATCCCACAACTCCCGACCGTCATATCCCACAACAACTTCCGACCTCATATCCCACAACTCCCGACCGTCATATCCCACAACCCCGACCGTCATATCCCACAACTCCCGACCGTCATATCCCACAACTCCCGACCGTCATATCCCACAACTCCCGACCGTCATATCCCACAACTCCCGACCGTCATATCCCACAACAACTTCCGACCGTCATATCCCACAACTACCGACCGTCATATCCCACAACAACTCCCGACCGTCATATCCCACAACTCCCGACCATCATATCCCACAACTCCCGACCGTCATATCCCACAACTCCCGACCGTCATATCCCACAACTCCCGACCGTCATATCCCACAACTCCCGACCGTCATATCCCACAACTCCCGACCGTCATATCCCACAACAACTTCCGACCGTCATATCCCACAACAACTTCCGACCGTCATATCCCACAACTCCCGACCGTCATATCCCACAACAACGTCCGACCGTCATATCCCACAACTCCCGACCGTCATATCCCACAACCCCGACCGTCATATCCCACAACTCCCGACCGTCATATCCCACAACTCCCGACTGTCATATCCCACAACAACTTCCGACTGTCATATCCCACAACTCCCGACCGTCATATCCCACAACTCCCGACCGTCATATCCCACAACAACTCCCGACCATCATATCCCACAACAACTTCCGACCGTCATATCCCACAACTCCCGACCGTCATATCCCACAACTCCCGACCGTCATATCCCACAACTCCCGACCGTCATATCCCACAACTCCCGACCGTCATATCCCACAACTCCCGACCGTCATATCCCACAACTCCCGACCGTCATATCCCACAACTCCCGACCGTCATATCCCACAACCCCGACCGTCATATCCCACAACTCCCGACCGTCATATCCCACAACTCCCGACCGTCATATCCCACAACTCCCGACCGTCATATCCCACAACAACTTCCGACTGTCATATCCCACAACTCCCGACCGTCATATCTCACAACTCCCGACCGTCATATCCCACAACTCCCGACCGTCATATCCCACAACTCCCGACCGTCATATCCCACAACTCCCGACCGTCATATCCCACAACTCCCGACTGTCATATCCCACAACTCCCGACCGTCATATCCCACAACTCCCGACCGTCATATCCCACAACTCCCGACCGTCATATCCCACAACCCCGACCGTCATATCCCACAACTCCCGACCGTCATATCCCACAACTCCCGACCGTCATATCCCACAACTCCCGACCGTCATATCCCACAACTCCCGACTGTCATATCCCACAACTCCCGACTGTCATATCCCACAACCCCGACCGTCATATCCCACAACTTCCGACTGTCATATCCCACAACTCCCGACCGTCATATCCCACAACTCCCGACCGTCATATCCCACAACTCCCGACTGTCATATCCCACAACCCCGACCGTCATATCCCACAACTCCCGACTGTCATATCCCACAACTCCCGACCGTCATATCCCACAACTCCCGACCGTCATATCCCACAACTCCCGACCGTCATATCCCACAACTCCCGACCGTCATATCCCACAACCCCGACCGTCATATCCCACAACTCCGACCGTCATATCCCACAACTCCCGACCGTCATATCCCACAACTCCCGACCGTCATATCCCACAACTCCCGACCGTCATATCCCACAACTCCCGACTGTCATATCCCACAACTCCCGACCTTCATATCCCACAACTCCCGACTGTCATATCCCACAACTCCCGACCGTCATATCCCACAACCCCGACTGTCATATCCCACAACTCCCGACCGTCATATCCCACAACAACTTCCGACCGTCATATCCCACAACTCCCGAAGGTCATATCCCACAACTCCCGACCGTCATATCCCACAACAACTTCCGACCGTCATATCCCACAACCCCGACCGTCATATCCCACAACAACTTCCGACCGTCATATCCCACAACTCCCGACCGTCATATCCCACAACCCCGACCGTCATATCCCACAACTCCCGACCGTCATATCCCACAACTCCCGACCGTCATATCCCACAACTCCCGACCGTCATATCCCACAACTCCCGACTGTCATATCCCACAACCCCGACCGTCATATCCCACAACTCCCGACCATCATATCCCACAACTCCCGACCGTCATATCCCACAACTCCCGACCGTCATATCCCACAACTCCCGACTGTCATATCCCACAACTCCCGACTGTCATATCCCACAACTCCCGACCGTCATATCCCACAACTCCCGACTGTCATATCCCACAACCCCGACAGTCATATCCCACAACTCCCGACTGTCATATCCCACAACTCCCGACCGTCATATCCCACAACTCCCGACCGTCATATCCCACAACTCCCGACCGTCATATCCCACAACCCCGACCGTCATATCCCACAACTCCCGACCGTCATATCCCACAACTTCCGACCGTCATATCCCACAACTTCCGACCGTCATATCCCACAACTCCCGACCGTCATATCCCACAACTCCCGACCGTCATATCCCACAACTCCCGACCGTCATATCCCACAACTCCCGACCGTCATATCCCACAACAACTTCCGACTGTCATATCCCACAGCTCCCGACCGTCATATCCCACAACTCCCGACCGTCATATCCCACAACTCCCGACCGTCATATCCCACAACTCCCGACCGTCATATCCCACAACAACTTCCGACCGTCCTATCCCACAACAACTTCCGACCGTCATATCCCACAACTCCCGACCGTCATATCCCACAACAACTCCCGACCGTCATATCCCACAACTCCCGACCGTCATATCCCACAACTCCCGACCGTCATATCCCACAACTCCCGACCGTCATATCCCACAACCCCCGACCGTCATATCCCACAACAACTTCCGACCGTCATATCCCACAACTCCCGACCGTCATATCCCACAACCCCGACCGTCATATCCCACAACTCCCGACCGTCATATCCCACAACTCCCGACCGTCATATCCCACAACAACTTCCGACTGTCATATCCCACAACTCCCGACCGTCATATCCCACAACTCCCGACCGTCATATCCCACAACAACTCCCGACCGTCATATCCCTCAAATCCCGACCGTCATATCCCACAACTCCCGACCGTCATATCCCACAACTCCCGACTGTCATATCCCACAACTCCCGACCGTCATATCCCACAACAACTTCCGACCTCATATCCCACAACTCCCGACCGTCATATCCCACAACCCCGACCGTCATATCCCACAACTCCCGACCGTCATATCCCACAACTCCCGACCGTCATATCCCACAACTCCCGACCGTCATATCCCACAACTCCCGACCGTCATATCCCACAACAACTTCCGACCGTCATATCCCACAACTACCGACCGTCATATCCCACAACAACTCCCGACCGTCATATCCCACAACTCCCGACCATCATATCCCACAACTCCCGACCGTCATATCCCACAACTCCCGACCGTCATATCCCACAACTCCCGACCGTCATATCCCACAACTCCCGACCGTCATATCCCACAACTCCCGACCGTCATATCCCACAACAACTTCCGACCGTCATATCCCACAACAACTTCCGACCGTCATATCCCACAACTCCCGACCGTCATATCCCACAACAACGTCCGACCGTCATATCCCACAACTCCCGACCGTCATATCCCACAACCCCGACCGTCATATCCCACAACTCCCGACCGTCATATCCCACAACTCCCAACCGTCATATCCCACAACAACTTCCGACTGTCATATCCCACAACTCCCGACCGTCATATCCCACAACTCCCGACCGTCATATCCCACAACAACTCCCGACCATCATATCCCACAACAACTTCCGACCGTCATATCCCACAACTCCCGACCGTCATATCCCACAACCCCGACCGTCATATCCCACAACTCCCGACCGTCATATCCCACAACTCCCGACCGTCATATCCCACAACTCCCGACTGTCATATCCCACAACTCCCGACCGTCATATCCCACAACAACTTCCGACCTCATATCCCACAACTCCCGACCGTCATATCCCACAACCCCGACCGTCATATCCCACAACTCCCGACCGTCATATCCCACAACTCCCGACCGTCATATCCCACAACTCCCGACCGTCATATCCCACAACCCCGACCGTCATATCCCACAACTCCCGACCGTCATATCCCACAACTCCCGACCGTCATATCCCACAACAACTTCCGACCGTCATATCCCACAACTCCCGACCGTCATATCCCACAACAACTTCCAACCGTCATATCCCACAACTCCCGACCGTCATATCCCACAACAACTTCCGACCGTCATATCCCACAACTCCCGACCGTCATATCCCACAACAACTTCCAACCGTCATATCCCACAACTCCCGACCGTCATATCCCACAACTCCCGACTGTCATATCCCACAACTCCCGACCGTCATATCCCACAACAACTTCCGACCTCATATCCCACAACTCCCGACCGTCATATCCCACAACCCCGACCGTCATATCCCACAACTCCCGACCGTCATATCCCACAACTCCCGACCGTCATATCCCACAACTCCCGACCGTCATATCCCACAACTCCCGACCGTCATATCCCACAACAACTTCCGACCGTCATATCCCACAACTACCGACCGTCATATCCCACAACAACTCCCGACCGTCATATCCCACAACTCCCGACCATCATATCCCACAACTCCCGACCGTCATATCCCACAACTCCCGACCGTCATATCCCACAACTCCCGACCGTCATATCCCACAACTCCCGACCGTCATATCCCACAACTCCCGACCGTCATATCCCACAACAACTTCCGACCGTCATATCCCACAACAACTTCCGACCGTCATATCCCACAACTCCCGACCGTCATATCCCACAACAACGTCCGACCGTCATATCCCACAACTCCCGACCGTCATATCCCACAACCCCGACCGTCATATCCCACAACTCCCGACCGTCATATCCCACAACTCCCAACCGTCATATCCCACAACAACTTCCGACTGTCATATCCCACAACTCCCGACCGTCATATCCCACAACTCCCGACCGTCATATCCCACAACAACTCCCGACCATCATATCCCACAACAACTTCCGACCGTCATATCCCACAACTCCCGACCGTCATATCCCACAACCCCGACCGTCATATCCCACAACTCCCGACCGTCATATCCCACAACTCCCGACCGTCATATCCCACAACTCCCGACTGTCATATCCCACAACTCCCGACCGTCATATCCCACAACAACTTCCGACCTCATATCCCACAACTCCCGACCGTCATATCCCACAACCCTGACCGTCATATCCCACAACTCCCGACCGTCATATCCCACAACTCCCGACCGTCATATCCCACAACTCCCGACCGTCATATCCCACAACCCCGACCGTCATATCCCACAACTCCCGACCGTCATATCCCACAACTCCCGACCGTCATATCCCACAACAACTTCCGACCGTCATATCCCACAACTCCCGACCGTCATATCCCACAACAACTTCCAACCGTCATATCCCACAACTCCCGACCGTCATATCCCACAACAACTTCCGACCGTCATATCCCACAACTCCCGACCGTCATATCCCACAACAACTTCCAACCGTCATATCCCACAACTCCCGACCGTCATATCCCACAACTCCCGACCGTCATATCCCACAACTCCCGAACGTCATATCCCACAACTCCCGACCGTCATATCCCACAACAACTTCCGACCGTCATATCCCACAACTACCGACCGTCATATCCCACAACAACTTCCGACCGTCATATCCCACAACTCCCGACCATCATATCCCACAACTCCCGACCGTCATATCCCACAACTCCCGACCGTCATATCCCACAACAACTTCCAACCGTCATATCCCACAACTCCCGACCGTCATATCCCACAACTCCCGACCGTCATATCCCACAACAACTTCCGACCGTCATATCCCACAACAACTTCCGACCATCATATCCCACAACTCCCGACCGTCATATCCCACAACAACTTCCGACCGTCATATCCCACAACTCCCGACCGTCATATCCCACAACTCCCGACTGTCATATCCCACAACCCCCGACCATCATATTCCACAACTCCCGACCATCATATCCCACAACTCCCGACTGTCATATCCCACAACTCCCAACCATCATATCCCAAAACTCCCGACCGTCATATCCCACAACTCCCGACCATCATATCCCACAACTCCCGACTGTCATATCCCACAACTCCCGACTGTCATATCCCACAACTCCCGACCGTCATATCCCACAACTCCCGACCGTCATATCCCCCAACTCCCGACCGTCATATCCCACAACAACTTCCGACCGTCATATCCCACAACTCCCGACCGTCATATCCCAGAACTCCCGACCGTCATATCCCACAACTCCCGACCGTCATATCCCACAACAACTTCCAACCGTCATATCCCAGAACTCCCGACTGTCATATCCCACAACTCCCGACCGTCATATCCCACAACTCCCGACCGTCATATCCCACAACTCCCGACCGTCATATCCCACAACTCCCGACCGTCATATCCCACAACAACTTCCAACCGTCATATCCCACAACTCCCGACCGTCATATCCCACAACTCCCGACCGTCATATCCCACAACTCCCGACCGTCATATCCCACAACAACTTCCAACCGTCATATCCCACAACTCCCGACCGTCATATCCCACAACTCCCGACCGTCATATCCCACAACTCCCGACCGTCATATCCCACAACAACTTCCAACCGTCATATCCCACAACTCCCGACCGTCATATCCCACAACTCCCGACCGTCATATCCCACAACTCCCGACCGTCATATCCCACAACAACTTCCAACCGTCATATCCCACAACTCCCGACCGTCATATCCCACAACTCCCGACCGTCATATCCCACAACTCCCGACTGTCATATCCCACAACCCCGACCATCATATCCCACAACTCCCGACCGTCATTTCCCACAACTCCCGACCGTCATATCCCACAACTCCCGACCGTCATATCCCACAACAACTTCCGACCGTCATATCCCACAACTCCCGACCGTCATATCCCACAACTCCCGACCGTCATATCCAACAACAACTTCCGACCGTCATATCCCACAACTCCCGACCGTCATATCCCACAACTCCCGACCGTCATATCCCACAACAACTTCCGACCGTCATATCCCACAACTCCCGACCGTCATATCCCACAACTCCCGACCGTCATATCCCACAACTCCCGACCGTCATATCCCACAACAACTTCCGACCGTCATATCCCACAACAACTTCCGACCGTCATATCCCACAACTCCCGACCGTCATATCCCACAACTCCCGACCGTCATATCCCACAACAACTTCCGACCGTCATATCCCACAACTCCCGACCGTCATATCCCACAACTCCCGACCGTCATATCCCACAACTCCTGACCGTCATATCCCACAACAACTTCCGACCGTCATATCCCACAACAACTTCCGACCGTCATATCCCACAACTCCCGACCGTCATATCCCACAACTCCCGACCGTCATATCCCACAACAACTTCCGACCGTCATATCCCACAACTCCCGACCATCATATCCCACAACTCCCGACCGTCATATCCTACAACTCCCGACCATCATATCCCACAACTCCCAACTGTCATATCCCACATATCCCGACCGTCATATCCCACAACTCCCGACCGTCATATCCCACAACTCCCGACCGTCATATCCCACAACTCCCGACCGTCATATCCCACAACAACTTCCGACCGTCATATCCCACAACAACTTCCGACCGTCATATCCCACAACTCCCGACCGTCATATCCCACAACTCCCGACCGTCATATCCCACAACAACTTCCGACCGTCATATCCCACAACTCCCGACCATCATATCCCACAACTCCCGACCGTCATATCCTACAACTCCCGACCATCATATCCCACAACTCCCAACTGTCATATCCCACATATCCCGACCGTCATATCCCACAACTCCCGACCGTCATATCCCACAACTCCCGACCGTCATATCCCACAACTCCCGACCGTCATATCCCACAACAACTTCCGACCGTCATATCCCACAACAACTTCCGACCGTCATATCCCATAACTCCTGACCGTCATATCCCACAACAACTTCCGACCGTCATATCCCACATCTCCCGACCGTCATATCCCACAACTCCCGACCGTCATATCCCACAACTCCCGACCGTCATATCCCACAACTCCCGACCGTCATATCCCACAACTCCCGTCCGTCATATCCCACAACTACTCATATCCTACAAATCCCGGCCATCAAATCCCACAATTCCCGACCATCATATCCCACAACTCCCGACCATCATATCACACAACTACTCATATATCCTACAACTCCCGACCATCATATCCCACAACTCCCAACTGTCATATCCCACAACTCCCGACCGTCATATCCCACAACTCCCAACCGTCATATCCCACAACTCCCGACCGTCATATCCCACAACTCCCGACCGTCATATCCCACAACCCCGACCGTCATATCCCACAACTCCCGACCGTCATATCCCACAACTCCCGAGCGTCATATCCCACAACTCCCGACCGTCATATCCCACAACTCCCGACCGTCATATCCCACAACTCCCGAGCGTCATATCCCACAACTCCCGACCGTCATATCCCACAACTCCCGACCGTCATATCCCACAACTCCCGACC